>OX246738.1:95214500-95474152 GCA_945910005.1 Isoperla grammatica
AATCGAACCGGCGACCTTCCGAATTAGTTTCGCATCTTACCGCTGAGCTACCACCACTATCGGTGTTTTACAGATGACATCGGACAATACATGTTGTGTCACATAAACTTATTCGGCTCCGAATTGTCACCGTTTATCGTGTAGTGAGAATCTATTGATAATACATTCGTAAACTCAACAAGTGGGAATTTTAAAGAAACCTTCAACTCAAGTGGTGTAATTATACTAATTTTGTGGGCACTTAATAATTTTCAGAAATAGACACACTTATTCACAGTGATGACTAAAACTATTAAATGATGTAACAAATGATTCGATTAACCTCGGCGTAATCTGTAATTTAGGAGACTGACTGAGCGTACTCTAATCACGAAGTACTGATGAAGCTCCCACAACACAACAGTGTTGAGTGGGTAATATAGGGTATATAGAGGTCCTACGCCATTGGCAGGTTGTCTACCGCCTGTTACCGCCCATCATACTTTAGTCGGGTAGTAGAAGTTCGCCAAGCAACGCGATGACGGAGCCTGATTGGTCGGCTACTTCACCGAAGATATACGAAGACAGCTGAAAACTCCGTCATCGCGTCGCTTGGCGAACTTCTACTACCCGACTAAAGTATGTTGGGTGGCATAAGGCGGTAGACAAACTGCCGATTGCGTTGCGACTCTACCCTACATTACTCACTCAACGATAACAGTGCTCGCCCAAACTAGGGTCGGGATCCATGTCACTAGTGAACACCATGTCACTAGCAAACACTCTTGACATCGTGGCTTTGTACCTTCCTGCTGCGTTCATGAACATCTCAACCCTTTGCATTAATATTAACTCAATCAAATAACTGCTTTATAGTTACAAGCAACATTGAATGGATGCTACGCTATGTGGTTACAAGCAACTTTTAAATGTAGTCACAAGTAACTTTGAATGGATGCTATGCTATAAAGTAACAAGCAAAATTGAATTAATTATGTGCTATGAAGTTACAAGCAACATTGAATGGATTTACGAGCAACATTAGATGGATGCTATTTATTTTTTTACTATGTAGTTTTACAAGAATTATTGAATGGATGCTTTGCTATGCAGATACAAGCAGCAATAAGTGTATGATAATGGTATGCGCGGTTAGATTACAAGCTGCAACATGTCTCATTATACTCAAACAGTATTTACATTTAATCTTTTCTTTCCCATGTGAATAGTTTCACTAACTTTAGTGTCTCTTTAGAGTCATAAAATATGCACCTGCCATCCTACAGAAAGTAAGAGCACAAACAAGTGTGGTTCTGTTCACTGTTTCATACGACCATATACATTAAATATACCCGTCAGTTCTGTCGCACCTTGTAGTACAATAACTACTTATCTACAATCAGTCTGTATTAACGGATCAAACATTGACATATCTTCTCTCTCATTCAATCATACTTTTTACAATTACAACCCTGTATATCAATGTAGGAAAATCTACAACAAGCTTTCAAAGTCAATTAAAGACACTTCTCTACAAATTTTTAAAATCACTCTAAAAGCATTTCTTATAAAAAAAGCCTAGTACAACCTAAATGAATTCTTCCTTGATAGCTTCTACTGCAACAACTTTAAAATAGGACCAACCTTTATTGTTATTCACATTCACTTCATTTACAATCACACCCATATCACAAATACTTTCTACAAATACAACCCTGTATATCAATGTGGGAAAATCTACAACAAGCTTTCAAAGTCAATTAAAGACACTTCTCTCCAAATTTTTAAAATCACTCTAAAAGCATTTCTTATAAAAAAAGCCTAGTACAACCTAAACGAATTCTTCCTTGATAGCTTCTACTGCAACAACTTTAAAATAGGACCAACCTTTATTGTTATTCACATTCACTTCATTTACAATCACACCTATATCACAAATTCACACATTTTAACATACTTCATTCGATCTGAATAGTAAATATAGATGTTATACAAAAGTGTAATATACTGTATTAGTTTTAGTTTTAGTTTAGAATAATTGTTCATTGCCGTCTCTCTCTCTCTCTCTCTCTCTCTCTCTCCCGCCATTTAATAAAAGTCGTTAATCAATCAATCAATCAATCTCTCTCTCTCTCTCTCTCTCTCTCTCTCTCTCTCTCTCTCTCTCTCTCTCTCTCTCTCTCTCTCCAGGTTATACCTTTACAATGTATGGGTCACATGAATAAAGATGAATATGAAAAACAGCCGCCACACGTGACTATTACTGGCCACAGACTTTGTATTAGGAACTAGAGTTTATAACAATATCGTTGAAAAGTGAAAATGCTGACTCTTGAACTGTTACAAGTTCCAGGTTCATAACACTTAATAAACAAACAAAAATCTTGGTGTTTTTTGGAATACGTCGTAGTTATTTACCGAAAAGAGTCATTAGTTTACATATTATTATTGAAAGCAGAGTTATGGTTGTGAAGGTGAAGTGCAAATGCCGGGGTCCAGCTGTGATTACATTGGTTTACCGAGGTGTATTGCGAGCAATGCAGAGGTCTAATCACCAGTCTTACTTCGAACACTGCGACAGTTTGATACTGCATCGGGCGTGTGTGGTGCGTTAAAAGTGAAACAACCCTAGGACATCTGAGCATAGACCTCTTAACACTGATACAACCCTAAGATAAAAACTTGTCCTAGGTTTTTGCGTCCGGAGTCGTAGTAAAAACAATTGGCGCGTCCATTCATATTAAAAGTCTGACGTTGTGGGTCGATTGCACGACCCCTATTCAGAGTTATTGAATCCTACACAACTAAACTGTGTTTTAAATTGGAACAAGCCTAAGAGATTTTAACCTGAGATATCTTGACTTGATACACAACTTAACCTACGATTCCTAGAACTTAACAATCTTAGGACATCTTAACTTGTGAAACTAGAGTAGACGAAGATTGTATTATAAGATATCTTAACCCACGGACATAACAACCCGAGCACATAAAATTTCAACTAAACCCAGACATTGGAGAGCATCTGCTACGAATCTACGAGGAATATATCGGTGACGGTATGTAATGTTTACATGCGTAATGTATGTAACACCCTTGAATCTTGAACACAATTTAAGTAGCGTACAGTGAGTATACTGAGTAGGTAGGCGAGCTTATGGAGATGATTGATGTTATTTACTTTGATCAGTATACATATACAATGAATATGATTAACTTTAAATCTAACTAATTTATATTTCTCCATCTAGTTTAAAGTGTATCTAAGTTTATTAAAGTCTATCTAGTTTAAAAAATAATATGTGTATCTAAATGCAGAATTAAGTGTCAAGTTCATCCTATTCCTACCAATGCGTTATTACTTTTATGCTTCATTGAATTTGTATTTGATTGAAGAAAACGATAAATTAAATTAACATTCTAAAATAAAAGATGGCTGGGTGGTAATTCAAGTGAATTAATCCATATAATTGTGTTGTGTTTAAGTGTAATAAAATCAGACTATTTCAGATAGTCTTGACATTTTTCTGGTTTCATCAAAACTCAATTGCCTCCATTTTCTTATAAGTTTTTAACATCTCGAGCAACATAGTTCCGAAATTTTGATTTAAGATTTTATGTACACAAAGAAAAATGGTACATTCGTACGTTTTGTGACTACTGTAGGACGACAAGGCCTTGCCTAATTGTTATCTTGTCTCGTTGCAGTCCCAGCCCGGAGGTCCCAGGGCCCGATGCTATCTAGTGGGCCCTAGCAGGCCCCGCAGGCCCGCGTAGCCTGCCATGTGGGACTAGGCCGGCCCGTGATCGAAGAATGCTCAAGTGGTTTCGCCAAGCTAAGCTAACACATCCTGAGATTGTTACTGACGATCCGTTGGCGACCATTCGCGTCAACAAGGCTGGGCTGGACCAGGCGGAGATCTACGCAGTCAGCAGGTAAAACGACCACTTAACTATTTAGTACTTAGTTAATGTGTTAATTAATTCACTAATTTATTTATTAACTAATGAATATCTTATTCGGTTATAAAAATTACTGTGTTACAAAGTGCATTACACTACAGAATATTGTAAAAATCAGAAAATCAGATATTTATTTTGCAAAAAACTTTCTGTTCTTATGCCCCAAGCTGTGTAGAAATGTGATTATTTATTGTTTTAATTGTTCAAAAAATAGGTAATTTCTAGGAACTTGTACCTTTTAAAACTTCACAGCGAAAGAGTTAAAAGCACTGAACAAAATAATATGCCAATTAAGAACACAACAATAAAACAAATACGATAGAAAAGCGAATAGATAATGAACATGAAAAATTGCATGAAAGCAATGATACTATTTAAATGTTATGTAGTTAAAATTATGTATTACAAAAAGGAAAATAAATGAAGTATACATAGACATTATAGGCCTTACAAATGATGACAAATAGGGGGAGAGAAAAAGAAACCGAAACAAATGAGAGAAAAGGTTAATAAAAAGAGAAAAGTAACGACCCCAAATATCTATAATCATTCGTTCCACGTTGGTGTTTTTTTATCATTTTAATATATAAATTATAAAGGCCACAAGTGTTATTTAAACATGAATGCAATTATCTTGTGTTTCATACAATTCAGTTCATTCTGAATTGATAAAATCTAATTGCAATCAGTTTCTCTTTCGAAGGCAGTAGTTATTAACATGTGCATCCAAATGGTTCATTTGCATTCGCTTTATGAAGATACGTGCAAAGACCTTCATTCACAGTTCTGCTGTTTTAGCACCCTGCATTCAACTCTTATTGCTTAAACATTTCTATAGTAATCTATATCGGGAACAGTAGAAATCAAAACTTTGGTTATACCATAAGTGCCTTTCTGTATACTTATGTCTTTCAAAAATGATGTTTCCTACAGCCAAATATCAAAACAATATGATCAGCACTAATAAAGTTGAAATGTAGATTTCTTGTTACTGGATCTGTTTTTAAAAGTTCCAACAAAATGTCTACACATATGTTATTGGAATTGTGCTTAAGAGGTCTGAAATTTCCTTTTCGACTACGTGGATTGTTTTCGAGTCCAGTCCCACGCAAGGCCCGTAAATCCCCTGGTGGGGGCTCGTCGAAGTTTTACCGTGCCTCCGCTAGGGGATCTACGGACATTGAGTCCCACGTTCTGCTACAAGCTCAATTATGATTTGTATTGCAGTGCTTTAGTTTTGGGGCATGCGCTCCACGATAGCTTTGCTTCTGAATCAATTCTGTGTCAATGCTATTACGCTACAAACTGAATGTGCTGTGCCAAAGTGCAGATGTTCAGTTTACCAACTGATGCGAAACCTAACTCTTACCTTTGATGGATGCAACTTATGGCCGGTCTATGCATGTGATGGATGTCCATGCTAAATATGGATATAAGTATTTCTCATGTCTTCATTATAAAATCTCTTTTATTTCAACTTGCAAACATATGTTCACTTTTTGTTTTACTATTGAGGCTAGATGTACCAAATTTGATGCATATAATATAGGTAGAATTGATAAATAATTTTGGTGGTTTACACATTTACTTTTAATTAACGACTTAACATTTCTTAGATATTTAAATTTTGTATAACATGACTTTAAATGCAAATGCATTCAATGCTAACAGTTACTGATATCAGTTGCGTTTCATAATAGTTTTATACTTCGTCCAACTTCTGCCAGCAGACACATTTTACATCATGCTATATCATACAGCTTGACAAAGAAGCCAGAGTATAACACTTTATCCTCAGAGCTTAAAACCCGTATCCATTAATTTATCGCTAGGTTTCTAAACATTTTATTGTACAACAACTGAATTAATATTTATATAATTATGTATGCAATATTAAAAGATTTTGTGTCTCGTTGCCATGTTATGACTTATGAGCAATCAATGTAATGTACAGTATCCAGTTCAGGCAACGAAACTGTTTCATTTATTCAATTAAATTGTCTCAAAAATCATATTATGTACGTAATACAATAAAAGTTAATTTTAAACTGAAAATATCTCGCTATAATTTAGAATCGAAATGATTTGGCTGTGAATGATATCATTGGTTTCTGTCGTGTTTATAATATGTTAGTGACGTAATCAGTTGACAACACTTCACGACTCAGTGTTTGATTGTTCACGAGTTGTCCCCACCACCTGTTGCCCGTAAAGTGTCTCGACCTCAGTGTTAATCTATACTCGATACTTGCAAATGGTAATCGCGAGTTAAAGGTCTTAACGATCACAGTAAATATATTCAGCGCTGAGTTGCAACCACTCTAAATGTTAGACATTGTCAAAGATAAACGCCTGCAATGATTGCAACATTAAATTGATTCAGAATTATTATTCTTTCTATGTGTTACGATGTCCTTTGTTGAACCGATCCCAACCGAAAGAATTGTTTGCGTGTTTATCGTATGTAGAGCCAGAAAAGCGACAAAAAAAGTCCAAAATCATCTAATACTTCATTCATAAGAGCAGAGTAGGGAAGCGACAATATAATGCGTAGAAATCATACATTTTTATTGATAATTATCTAAGTCAAAAATTGGCAAATAAAATTAAACAGCATTTGAAATGTCTAATCATTTTCATTGTCTTTCCAACAATATTTGTTGAGTATTATGCAATATTTTCAGCATAAGTCCAGTGTCGCGTACACAATGCTAAATTTTCACGAGTATGGAAGCCATAAACATTAATTAAAAATTAAATTTTATAGCATATTTATTCATAATAAAAACAGATTAACTATACGTTTATTTTCCTGTAATTTACAGTTTATAGTTTTAAATGTTTAACTTGTAACCAAAACCTTCCTAGATTTCCAATTATCGGTAAAATAATAAGATTTATTCCCGCTTAAACATTATAACCACTTTTATGAGCCTCGTATATTCATTTATGTATATATTCGGACACCACATTTTGGTTGAACCCATTCAGTCCATTCAATAATGGTTAAAATCTCAGAAATGAAACTTTTATTTTTACCCGATATCAATATACAAACGAAAACCAGCATAATAGTTGATGATCGAACATAAATTAGTTTACTTGTGCTCATGTAAGTGCGGGACTAGTGTCAGTTTGTGTTCTGTTGCATTAGTGTCGATGTAATATGTAGGTTAGTGTCAGTGTATACCGCATACGGGTGTTGAGTCGGTTTATTAATGTATAACTAAGTATCGATACGTGATGCCTCGACGTGAAGAATTATTGCTCGTGTCTAGGTTACTGGCAGTTTGTATTGTAGAGGCGTTCATACAGTTGGTAAGATAAGACCTACATAAGTAATTAATGTTGTGTTGAAAACCATTTATAATGCAAACTCTGAGAAATTATCTATTCATTTTTAAACTCGTATATCAGTATGTTTAATTAAGTATTTGAAGTGAACATCTACAGTTTGTCTCAATTCAAAATACACGCCGGCAAAATGCGAACTAAAAGAGACTGTTTCTTTTTGTTAGAGACTAACGCGGTCAATCATCCCCTTTATTTGGCAAACCAATGACCTTCTAACATAGTACAGACAGCTCCAAACCACATGGGCCTTCCACCATGAATATTCAGGATTAGCCATTCTCATTATGTGGTTGTAAAGAAGGTAGTAAAATAGCAGTTTCATTTAGTGATGGTTATTTTTCTTGAGCAAGAGATAATTATGACCGACCCTTTGAAAAAGGACCGAATCCTGAGCTATTGTCAAGCGGGTAATTTTTGTTATTTGAATTACAACTCATTGGTGGTCACTTAAAAAAAAAAACTGTGCATCCTTCCTGGTGACAAGCTTGACGTTGCACAGTGAGCGGGAAATAAGCCTCCCTTTGAGGAGTCCTCCGTATTTTGGATAGAGACGAACTTAAGTTGTGATAGGACGTAAACGTTAATATAACGTACCTTTGCCTGGCATGCAAATACATGTCAGTATAATGTGCGTTATTTCAGTGAGTAGGTCAGCGGGGTCAGACGGGTCAAGGGAAACCTCACAGATCCACGTAACCTGTCGTTGGTATGTGTGTTGTGCATCTTCCTTTCAACACGATGCTGACATTGTAAACGCTACAAGAGCATCGGTACCTGCCTGATAAAATGTTGACATACTCGAACTTTAAAAAGGTATTTTGAAGAAGAAAAAACTTTAAAAAACGTATGTTTCATTTAAATCCAGGACAAATAATGATACTGTAAAATAATGATAAATAAATAATGATAAATATGATAATGTAAATAATGATAACACGATGCTGACATTGTAAACGCTACAAGAGCATCAGTACCTACCTGATAAAATGTTGACATTACTCGGACTTTAAAGGGGTATTCTGATAAAGAAAAAACTTTTCGTATATCCCATTCCAATCTACGACAAATAACAATATGTGAATGTACACACATTTTTACCCCAAAGAGAAAGAAGGCCGTATATTTTGCGCTATAGTTGCTCAGCAATTATTTTTTTATAGGAATTAGTAGAACTTGAGATTTTCTTAGTTTGACGCTCCCCTGCTGCTCCCCTCCATCCATCCCCTTCATCCATCCATTCGGAACACCCCTTACCCCCGTGACAACCCGACAATCATATCATAATTATTTATTCTGATATTATTTATTATTAGTCGCATTTGTTGCTGGGCGGGTGGTCAGATAACTAGCGGGTTGAGTTTCGAACTATTATGTCAAACTAAAAATATCTGCTTGTGTTTTTACCATCATGTCTATGGTTTTTACCCCTGACCCTGAGCAACAACATGAAGTAAAGCAGATTGAAATAATTGCGTTCTCGTTATGAATTAGGACTATCTTTTTCTTGTCAAAAATGTAACTAGCGGTTAAATATTCTCGTTGTTTAAGGTGTAGTTAATTTTTTACTAAACGAACCGTTCCCCTTGAGCGACGAGGCCGCAATACTTATGGCTGCTCCGAGCAAACCATCTCCGCGCGGGGGGGGGGGGGGGGCGGGGGAAGGGGGGGGGGGTTAAACGTTCGACTGTCAGCAAAACTTGCCGACAATCTAACTCGCTCGAGTTACATAGACGTGCCTCACGTGCTCCTCAACTCAGCCTTTCCTCAGACTCGCCCAACCTCCAATCATAGATCATCATTGCCATGTCGACTGCTCTGTGGTTGATGGTTGGGTGAGTCTGAGTTGAGGAGCACGTGACTGTGAGGAACAAATGCATTTGACTCTTTAAGGTCATCTTAACACTAGGCGCAAAAGAGGTTGACATTTCAGTTGTTTTTTTCCTTCCATTGTTAAGTCATAATAATGTCATATAATAAAATACTATAATGTTTGTCGTTTGCTCACAAGTACTTTGCATATTATCCTCTTAGAAAACAGTGATTTTGTTTAAAATTTTGTGCTTGAATACCCCTTGAATGCGACGTTACTGTGTACGGGTTGTCAGGCAGTATTGCGTCATTGAGTGCACGGTTAGACATGTCATTCCAACCGTCTCGTTCATTCATGTGACTCGTGAGGTCGTGACTAACAACACTCCATGTCCACAGGGTGAACCCTCTCTTCTACGACGACGAGGACGATCACGCCAGCACAGAGTCACGACCGGGAGGACGAAACACCGACTCGCCGGAAAAGTCCGGGAGCTCCGGATACGAGAGCAACCGCGGCAACTCTTCGTCGGACGGTGACAACGTCAGCGAGCGGCGACGGAGGACGCGGTTGAGGGACGACGCCGTGACCGTGGTGGAGCAGAACGTGGGGTTCGTCAAGAGTATCCTGGTTGCCGTGAGAGCGGACGCGAAGAGTGCGACTCTCTCGCCGATACCGGAGGGCGCCGTCGATTACTGCATCCCCCGGCCCGTGTGGCCGCCCAAGGACCGACGTCGACGTCGCGATGTCTCTCGTGCGACGCCGTCCCCCGAGGCGGACGACGCCCTCCTTCTCTTCACCCGGCTGTCGTACGGTCAGCTTCCCACCCTCCCGCTACCGAGGGTCGGCACGAAAGCCTCACAAAACGAACGCATCGCCAAAAACACAATCAGTGAGTCGGTTTCGAGGCGAGACGAGTCGGAGAATATTCTCAGGGACCTCTCGAACACGATACGTCTGGTTCTCGAGCGGAACCTCCACGCTTCCCAAGAAGAACTCCTCGAGAGTCTCTCTTGCACCATCAACGAGAACATCGCCCAGCTGCAAAGAACTTCGATGGAAACGTCTTCGGAAGAAGCTCTTAGACGTCTGTCGTTCACGCTGAGTCACAGCGACCCCGTGATGAGGATGACGCGGGCGCTGAGCACCTCTACCGGAAGTAGCGGTGGTTCGTCGGTTCAGCGCGCGCTGCTTAAAGGCGGTTCCCCTATGACGTCAGATAATAACTCAACCGGAAGTAGCGCCGGTTCGTCGGTTCAGCGCGCGCTTCTTAAAGGCGGTTCCCCCGTGACGTCAGATAACAACTCAACCGGAAGTAGCGCCGGTTCGTCGGTTCAGCGCGCGCTTCTTAAAGGGGGATCCCCTTTGCCAAGGTCATTCTCGTCCTCCGCAGCCAGTAGCAGCGGGTGTTCTGACGTCACGCACCTGCCCGCCAGTACGTCATCAAGCCGTCTCTCTCAGCCGGTCTTCACGCATGAGGATCTGAGTAATGTCTCCAATAGTGCGAGGAACGCTCTCATGTACGGGACCATGTGTAGGATCAAAGTGGCCAGTGTCAGTGGTAGTAGTGGTTACGAGAAGTTGTTGAACCCGAAGAATCTAGACACAACAAATAAAAGTGAAAGAAGTTGCAAGAATGTGGATTCTATTGATGATCAAAGTTTGTGGCAAACATTTTATGGGCCTGGAGTTACTGCCGGTGACGTCAAGCTAAAATCTACGGCGGAGCCATTGTACAGGGTGAGTACCAACCTTACTTATCTAACCTACTTTCTAGTTTTACTATACGTCACTACCCCATGTTCGTGCCGTACTAAACGTTAATATCAGCGAGCACAATAGATTCTTGTTCTTTTACATTTCCAATCACATCTACAGGATTGACATTGATACAACGTAGACAGTTCATCATATTAGAAGCATCATGACACGCCTTTTATACACACACTTAAAAAAAAAAATTAGTCCTGTCCAAATATTGATCCAGTTCTATTTTATTATTTTAATGTGATTAATGACTTACACTCGCCGACATATATGAATCTAGAGCAGTAATGGTATCTTCTGTATCAACATCACTTTTTGTTAGATCGTGAGTTAAGGCTCTCGAATGTACCATGTGACTTTGCGATTCCTATGGCCCATGGGAGCTGCCAAAAGAAAAGGATGTGCTATTACCTAGGACACGTATTTCTAAGTTTCAAAAGAACACGTCTTTTTAACTCTATAACCAACCAAAAATTACCAACTAATAAGAGTAAATTATCCCTAATGAAACTAAAAGAACTAGAGATGTAGAATGATTCTAAGTTGGTACTATTGGAATCGGCTTGTATCACGGCTAGTATACGTAAACATGAGAATACTTACGTTGGGGCAACTTTAACCCACCAAGAGATGTCGGTAAAGAATGTTTCTATAATACCCTTGATTCACATATATTGGCGAGCTTATACATAAGAGGTGGTAAACAACTGTATTCTATGACAAGTTACTTACAAAGTCATGACTATCGAGAAATATTGGTTAAAAAAGGTTGAGTTGGATGACATTGGGATTGATTCTGGAACGTCTAATAAGCCATCTTTTATGAATATTTGAACATTTGGATTACTCTTGGCTGAGGGAGATTAGAAATCCGATGAATTCTGGAACACGGCTTAGGATTTACTCGTATTTGTCTCCATGTCAATGAACCGAGTTGTTTCAGCACTTGCAAAACGAGTATCAGAATAGCAACAGACGTGACACGCCCATCGGTTCGGGGTATGAGCATAATGTGAAGGCCAATGCATTAGTATTCGTTTAGTTACCCTAGGCGGCGTTTGGCCTGAATGAACATTCAAAACATTACATACATTAGTTGTTAGGGCATGCAAAGACCTAAATTCGTCGACCGAAGATATATTAGTGTTCAAAATTCATACTAGTCTCAAGACGAGATTTTTATTTATTGAATGTCCGTCTTTTTCAATTGTATAGGTAATTTCCACAAACGAACATTCAATACAACCATTTGACAGATATGGAGAAATTGGCCAATTATTTCCAACTACTTAAGAACAAGCAAATTTCAAATAAGTTCAACAAAATAAATGCCATAATGTTGGGATAATATACTGAAATTTTCTTGTTAGTCATTGATCTGAGGTGTATGTGGCACTGCTATAATAATTGTGTTGATAACTGCCAGAGTGTCGATTGGGGTTGAATTCCGCACCAACACACAAACTCAATGCAAAATAAAAACTGACGGGTGATTCTAGAAACCAGTCAGTCTCCCAGTCAGGAGATCGCTAATTTGGGAGAGAAAGAGTAAAGACCTATATTGCTAAAACTAGTTACACATTTTTACTAGGTAGAACATTCAAGCGTTGAGTGAGAAATATACGGAAGGTTTTAACTTATGCCCAATGGCCCTATATATATATATATATATGCCCTATTTTTCTCACTCAACGGTTATATTGAAATCAATTCTTTTTTTTATTTTATTTTTTATTGATATTGACGTTACAGATTTTCCAAACTGGGAAACATACGCCAAACAATCAACATCAACACTGAAGACCTTGAAATATTTAAAAGTGGTCTCACGATTCAACCATTACATGTAGATCTATTGAATATAGATTTCTTTCCTCAGGGGTTTCTATATTTGCTTTCTTGAAAGAAATATTGTTTTGCAAAATTGCCTCAGTAACACAAACAACTGTGAACTTATAAGATAATGTAATAATGTGTTCCAAGGTCATATGAATATTCTATACTGCACCTTCAACCTCTTGTTTATGTAAAGAGGCTATTTGAGATCAATAGAAACACGAGATTTCCAAGAAAACTTCATTTAACGTAATTTATAACCAATATTGAATAAATTCTATGAAAGAATTTGTTTATGATAAGTTCTACTGTACAAATAAAAACGAACAATAAAAATAGTACATATTATTTCAATCGTGAATCATGTAATCGTTAAGTTACTTCGGGCTATATTTACTGTATTCACGAGTAACTAGTTCTAACGACTCTTTAAGTGCGATTAATAATAAAACAAAAACTTTACATTTAGATATAAATTCATTCGTGAATGATTATCAGCAACATTGTTCAATTTGCCGTGTTGGGATCACAATGCATTGAGGGGGCTCGGGAGACAGAATTAAGTTATTTGAAGGCTTACGTCCTAAGTCCTAATTAATGAAAAGGAGAACCAAGACAGATATTAAGGGCCCGTTTCACTAAACTTTAATCCTGCGATTTTCTGTTAATCGGAGATCAAAAATGGCGCCCGTAGAAGCCACCATGCATTTGATATGTAATGTTTGTTGAAACCATGGTAACTTACCCGAGATGGTGAATTCGGACATTAAATGTAGAGTAACAGTGAGCAAAACATGATGAATGAACAAAAGATGAGAACGAGGGCCCTCTTTGCGGGCACCGGTCACCACGAGCAGGGACTTATCTCGAGCTCCAGATCATAATTGTTTGGGTATAACTTCTGTAGATTATTATTTTTTTAAATTTTATTATGATAAGAATTGTACAGATAAATTGAATCTGGATAAAACAAAAAAATCTTTTTTCAAATGTTATTTTTGTTGGATCACTAAAAGTTCCGTAAACTGTTCTTTTGCGTTTAATAAAGTACGAATAACAGCCTCTAGCGGAGTTTATGGCTATCATTGTTTGTTTAATCGCGTCGTTTGAAAGTGGTAAACAATCGTTTCACAATTCACAATGAAAAAACAAAATCAAAAAGACTCGAGTAATATGTTAGTGTCTATTGGTACAACATTCAAGAATGTTTTTGTTTTTAAAAGACAAATACTTGTAATTGATTACCTACACAGGTTTCAAGCTGAACTCAGCCTTGTGGGCACATCTTTGTATTTATGCGCATATTTCCAGTTGTTTCAAGTGAATATAAATCAAATTGCAATTTATTATCTGTTGAATAAAAATTATAATAAATTATAATAACATTATAGCTACGTCATTATAACAAATCGTTATTCGTATTGGCTCACACACTCGCTCCCAACGCGGCCAGATGTCGTCATAACGTCTGTACTGCACCGCGCGCTCGCTCCCAACGCGCGGTTGCGTCACCGGAATGTCTCTCTATGACGTCACTGCGTACTGCACCGCGCGCTCGCTCCCAACGCGCGGTTGCGTCACCGGAATGTCTCCCTATGACGTCACTGCGTACTGCACCGCGTGCTTGCTCCCAACGCGCGGTTGCGTCACCGGAATGTCTCCCTATGACGTCACAGCCTACTGCACCGCGCACTCGCTCCCAACGCGGTCAGATGTCGTCATAAGGTATGCACTGCACCGACCACTCGCTCCCAACGCGCGGTTGCGTCACCGGAATGTCTCCCTATGACGTCACACCCTACTGCACCGCGCACTCGGCCTTTCAAGGACGTTCAGACGTCAGGGAAAGCGTCGAGCGGTCAATGATTATCTCATCATTTAAAACAATAATCAATGCAATATTGAAAAGGGGGCGGGGCTTGGAAAGTCCTCTGGCGCCAGAATTATTGTGAACCACTTCGAAAAGAGATTGCCACGAGAAATATTACTACATCTAATACGTAGAAACATACGAGTTATGAAATAATTCCGGTTGTCAAGCACTATTTTTGTGTTTTGTACAGTTTAAATGTGTTTCGCCACTTTGAAGAATGTAACACAACATACCTTTGATTGGATGTAGCATTAACTTTGTGGCGTAGTTCAGCCAGTGCAGCTAATCATACTACATTGCACTCGTTGCATTCGATAGTTATCGTCTCGATTAGAATCCTTCTAAAATATGAGACGTAAAGCTCAAATTATAAACATCATCTTCATTATTATTAATAGGTTAAATTGGTCAGATCTGTAATCCTGAAACTCTGTTGTTAAAAGCGGCTCGGTGATAGCACACGGGACTTTCGTTCAAGAGACAGCGGTTTCGTTTCCCACCACTGGTAATTGTAACTCTGGTTTCTGACAGTAGATTCCCGTTTAGTCAATTTACAGTTAAAATATTGCATTTTGTTTTAAGTTTGGTTTACACACATATTTAAGATTAAAGATTTAGGTTTTATTTTCCAAACTGTTTTGGTTGTTGTGTTGTTAGGATCGCTCCCACTGGCCGGATTTATAAAACGTCGCCTCTCATTGGCTGGGCTAAGAATTTTAGATACAAGAGCTAACATTAAATCTTGAATCCTAGGAAAGTGTGTAAACGCCAATAATGATTTTCGCTTGATTTCATTTTGTTAAACCTTAAATCTTAAATATATGTGTGTAAACTGACCTTTACTGATAATTTTATTAATTGTTGATTAAGATTCATTGGTTGATACAATTTATGATTTGAAACAGTTCGAAAGCATTATTTTATTCCCATTTCCTATATCTCAGGGTTTCATTTTCATCAATTAGGAAGACTATGCCGGGCAAACGGTTTTACCGCTTTTAAAAACATTTCGCCAAACTTGAGAGCCGTTCTGTCAATACTTGCGCTCGTTACCATGGTGTGAATTGACGGGGGGGATGGGGGGGAGGGGATTTACCCCCTCTGGTAATTTCACCCTTGGCTTTGTTTTACTGAAAGGTATCCCCGCCGGGGATGACTAAATCCCCACCTCTGGATACCCATCTCATCTCATATCATATCAAGTGACTTGATCTCGTATCTTTAATAAATAATTCGTCAATTTTACACATAAATTCCTAGCTTGACTATAAGAATCGCGACACTGTCCCGGATTCGTGTCCCAAACTTGGGATACCGGTACTGAGGATTTTCATTTACGACGTCAAGAAAAAGTGGGTTATAATAAACATTAACATGGTTAAAACTACAAAATAATGGTCAAATGTTAAAAACAAGAATGAAATATCTTCAAAAGAATACCTTAGATCGCTTCCAACACCATCTCGGCCTCGGGCGGCTGGGGCTTTGCCCCAGACCCTTTACTGCCCACGCAGATACTATAGGCTACTTGGGCATCCCCATCTCTGCCAAGTCGTCAATTCGCACCCTGCTCGTTACAGATAGTCTCGTGTATACTACCTTCTACCTTATCGACGCTGGCCAATTGTTTCAGCCGGACCATCACAACCACACACACTTCAAACATAAATGAACTTACGTTATAGTCACAACTTTAAAAAACTTTCCAAGTTACTATATAAATACCGGTACCCGTATACATCTATATTTATTTATTTCATTGTAATAAATAGGGCCGGTGTATGGCACGTAAAACGTAATGCCCTCTAAGCCTGAGTGATGATTGACGAATGATAATGAAGAAGGGAGGAGGGGAAGCCTGGTACCGGCACGTAGTCTATTTCTTTCGAAAAGTACCAAGGAGATCATCGGCTTTACTTCCCATCCGAAAGGACGATGTAACTTTGACCAGCCATATAGGTTCCTCCACTAACCTGGACTGCCGAGCAGTTGACGAGAATAACGAAGCTGTTACACAAGCTTTCGATTTTCGAGCCCTCCAATCTGCTCTAACCAACGGTAACTAGTGTTTCAGAGGAGAGTGGTTATATAACTATAGTCGATTAGACGATAATGGCACACAAAGTAAATACAGTAGAGTATACATTCTGTTAAAACATCAATCGTGACTGGTTGTTTTACGATGTACTCGACAGCTAGGTCATACACCGTATAGGGGAAGAAGATTGAAGGATAGGGACAAATAGGAAGACGAACTATAGGTTAAAAGGGGAAATGGAAGGACGTCATATTTAAGTCGGCTCATACGATTGGCAGAGTTGCTCTGGACCAAATTTTACCCTGGTTCCAGAGGGGGTTTTCATAGCTACACTTGTAAATATCAAACATTACGAGGACAAAACTAGCCGAGTCAGGCATCTCTTGTGTAAGTGGAGAGTCGGCTCATGTTTCTACTTTTGTTTTTGTAATCCTCCTGGATTCTGAGTCATTGTGTTGGCGCATAGTTGTTGGAAATTGGACTCACATTCGAAGATATGTTTGGCTTTCACTATTCGAATCATCCTTTGAATCTCCTATTGTGATGAGTAGTAGGCCTACATACTTTATTTCAAGGTTTATATTTTAAATAACCGAATATATCAAATAAAATCGATATAGTAAGTTGGAGTTCGAAACATATTTTGGCATTGCGTTATTTTACTTACACCTTTTTTTACAAATAATAATGATTACCTCACAAAAAATATTTTATTTCTATGAATAAAGAAATCAGTCAAAAACAGAATATTTTTATTACAATTAATACAATTTCGTTCTTGAAACAAATTCATACTTCGAACGAATTCTATCGAAGCAAACCGTCGTGTCTTGGTTGAACGCTTGTGGATGAATTCGTACAGTGTTGCCAACGTTACAGGTGGTGAATCATATACAGTGTTGCCAACTGTCTCCCGCATCTCGGCCAAATCGTGTTCCACGTTCATTCATTTACCCTCGATAAAACAACGTTCGTGGGAGATTTCTAGAAAAACACGCCTTGTATTTGTGTTGGCAAATGATACGAGCGTAATAAAAAAAAACTAGTCTTTAACCTTAGTATTATTCTCTTTAACATCACGCGAAGGCTTAATGGAAATAACTAGTTCCGATAATGGGTAATTCCTCTGTAACGATCAAATACAGAATTAGTGGAAACAGTTAGTTCGGACGTGTGTATAGCAACTATTTCAAGATACGCTCAGTTTGATATTGATATTTTGTTTATATTTTGTTTTATTGATGTTTTTTTTTTTTTTTTTTTATTGATATTTTTTTTTATTGCTTGATTGATATTTGGGTTTTGGGTTTTGGGTTTTACGTCCCATATTTTTGCAACTTGGCTAATCGAGACGACGTGTGGATGAAAAATGAAAGATGGAGATGTTTGAAGAAAAGAAGCAAGTTGGAGGGCGGGGAGGAAAAAATGGAGGGGAGGAAAATGGTAATGGGAGGCAGGGCGATCTAAGAAACTAAGGAGAGATAAATTTGACACATTGTTTTCAAGTGAATACTCAGTTATAATTAGTCAGTAGATTTAAGATGGTTCTCAGCTGAATGTGTTGTGAAGGATTTTAACGTTACACAGGCAATGAACGAGTAAGGTGTACATGACGAAAACATATTTATGTGAAAAACATGTTTTTCCAATGATGATGATTATAATAATATTTAACATCTCGTATTTTGACAAATATGCTAATCTCAGTCTGTCAATTAAGAGTTAAATGTGGTTATATCAATACAATTCTAAGCAAGTCTAAACAAACCCAGAGACAAGATCCGCACTCTAAAAGATATAATCGGTAAAGTATAGACCTAACAATTTAAACACGTTATTAACTAATGTCCTCTATTCTATTCAGTTATGACAATTATTTGTAAAGGCGCATAATCGACTTCCACCACGCATTATCAGTGTTGAATTCAGCTATGATCCCCGGGGGGTCAAAGCCCCCTCGGAAATTGTCGCCTCCCCCCCCCCCCCCTGGGAATAAAATAGCTACAAGCTCTATGTATTACTTAATTTCGAAACAGCACGAAAATATTGATTTGTATTGAATTAGGGTTTGATTAAAATTTTGATTTTTGATTAAAATAAATTGAAGGTTTAATTAAAAGTAAATAAAGTGTTCTGTGTGTGATAAAAGTAAGTAACCAGAGAGCTGAAACAAGCAGAACAAAGCAGTTTAGGGCCAGGCTTATCTAAACTCCGCCACTTCTCAAATTGAACTGGACATTGTGAGTAAACATGTCAACATGGAATACCTACACTTGCACGTTTCTTAAACATATGTTTTTACCAAATAGTATTATAATAGTGTTTTTGTATCAGAACACTTGACACTTAATTGGTGAAGTAATGTGGATGCAGTGGTAGTTTTTAAAATTTGCCCCACCCCCCCCCCCCCTCCCCCCACCCTTTATTCGATATCTTCACTTCCCCCCCGAAATTTGAAAAAGGAACGACAATAGATTTTAATAAACAAACAACGAAATTACTGACTATGCTTTTCAAATGTCAAATGATAGATGTTCAAATGTCTTTTCTCCTACCTAGTTGAGCTGGTCGGCAAGTCATGCACTACGCACGCACTTACATAACGCACGAGACTACGCAGTGACAAGCGTAATATATCCGACCAGTGATTGCATTCCAGCACTTCACATTTAACCGCATAGTTGCCCACTAGATGTTCACATTTTCATCAGCCGTAGAGTGGACGTGTCAGAATCTGATACTTGAAGACACTGGTGATATAATCGCGATGTCAGTCTTGACTATGTCAGGAGGATTATTTGTGTATGACGTAATCAAGTGGTATGTTGGTTTTCAACTGCGCATTTTACGCATAGTTGCCATTTAATAATAAGAAACTGGAAATCTGTATTCAATACGCAACTGATAAAATGCGATAACATTTAAAGTAGTGATGACATTGGGAAGTAAATATTTGAGTCGGCTCCTGAGCCTTAGGAGTCGACTCCTCAAATGACAAAAAGATAAAGTAAAAGCGATTAATTTTAACCAATGCTGCAACACCCTCGGCGGGCTGCGTGTGTTCCAGGCGGGAGCAAAAAAAAGGTGATTTGGCAGCAAAGTACAATTCTTTATTGTTTCTTTGTTCTGTATTGTGTTCTTTATTGTTGTGGAGGAGTCGACTCTTAGGAAATGGAGTCGGGTACTCGAGTACCCGATGTCATCACTAATTTAAAGATAACATTTAAAAAATATATATATTTCACTCAGCTTAAAATCGTGTTTGTACATTCTATGTTTTTATGTGTACCGGAAAATATATGTACCCAACTATATTATGCATTTTATGTAAACATGCATCAACTACGAGCATTTCATTGGATCCTTATCAATTGTAAATACAGAAAATCACAATTAACATGATTTCTGTGTTAATGTAATTTTAAAGAGATCGTGGTAGCTCACGAATTTTCTTCTTCTTTTCTCAAATTGAAATCGTAATGTGTATTTATTCCATTACAGAGTCTAATCGACAACCTGCTACATGCTCAGATTGTGGTATCATTTCATTTCAATTCAATTTATAGTGATTTTCCTGCCCATGACACGACAGGATAGCCAGTGTAAGGTTATGCCCATACATTTATTAAAACAAATATCAATACATGGAAAGAAAGTTAGTACGACATTGATGGGTGATTGGATATCTGTGTTCTAACCCTTCATGGGGTAGATGTCTACTATACCGACAATGCCCGGCAGGTCTATGAACTAACGAAGGACCGGAAGCGACGAATCAGCCAATTACCGCGAATCTCCGCGCTCAAAGCTCTCGGCTGCTCGACGGACCTTGAAATAACTCCCTCGTTAACTCGAGGTCACAGGTCGGGGGTAGCCGGGGATCCTTCCGCGACGCAATAATACTGTTTCCGGTGCTTTCTCTCAATCACTGCGGTTTCACACGACAATATTGTGACAGCTTTCATCTTAGTCACTTCCGATGTGGTCCCGATTCATTGGGCGGTTACTGTGTTACGTAGCTGCTGCGGTATTGGGGCGTGACGCGCGGTTAGCCCACTACGTAACAATAATTGTAACACACGACAAATCTTCCTCGCCGGACACGGAATCGAACAGCTCTGCCTGTCGTACGTAGCCGACGCTATGATATAATGATTTTAATAATATTTATATTCAATATTTAATAAATATTGTTTTGTATTTGCCCTGGCTGTTCTGTAGGTACGTCATTCAGTGAATCTGTAATAATTAATTTAGATAAATGTTTTCTCTGCATTTAATGTTGCAATGATAACATTTATCCGTGTAAAGCAAGTGTAATTACAATAATCGACGAGTAGAATTATCGTGTAGATCATAATAATATTAAATGACGAAGAAAAATTTCTTCAACTTAGAGTTTACGTTGCATTTGTTTGATTGTATTAGAAATTCGTCCGTGGTTTACTGATCTTGCAAGCTATGTTTGTGTGAAATAGATTTCGATTTTCAGATATCAATATCCACTATCAAATGTGTCACAAAGAAGTGTTGAATTCTGAAACACATATATTGATACAAAAAACGTAAATGGAAGTTTTAAAACCGCTGGATCACTCTTCAGGGACAATATAGGTCATATGCATCCGAGTCTTCTCTTCCAGTACATTATGTTTTACACACACACTCATTCCTTTGCACGACATATCCGTAAAGCTCCCCCCCTCCCCCCCCTTCCGCCCTAGTTGCGCTATTCCATTACCTTCACTCAGAATATGTGCCAGCGTGTAGGTTTTTTTTTTAATCCTTCGTGGAATTGAACTTCAATAGAGGTGCAGAAAATGTTAAAACTTTGTAAATACATTTTATAGTAAAAGCATCGAACAAATTACATTTTGCCGGGGGGTATAAATACAAAATAGTTCCAACAAAACAGAATATATGAAGTCTAGCGAATGATGTGACACTTTTTTGTCTGAAGCTCATAGGTCGGATTCCATCGCTGTGCAAGACCTCGTTTCCCGTCACATCCTCGGTAATACGGATAATAGACCTTTGGTTGCATCAGTGAGGTATATAGACGTTGATGTGATATGGGCTGTTGTACATCGAAACACAACATCACTATTGAACGTTGAATAGTCATCGGTGCAACATTCAACATGCAATCATATAAAAAGATGCAATTTAATTACTTATAGTAACGGTGGATCACATGACCTTTAATATGGCATAAGTATATTAGTTATATCCTAAAACCATAAACTCAACCGTAAACTCAATTCAAATTTAAGTATAGAGAAAATGATCCAGCATTAGGTTTATACGTGTATATGACCAACTGTTAATATTATTTAAATTTTAATAAGTCAAATTGGGATTTTTCGATATACTTTGTAATTGCAATTCAATTTTATGGGGGGTGTTTTAAAAATGATGTATTCAAATTTGCACTATTGAACGTTGAATAGTCATCGGTGCAATATTCAACATGCAATCATATAAAAAGATGCAATGTAATTACTTATAGTATAACGGTGGATCACATGACCTTTAATATGGCATAAGTATATTAGTTATATCCTAAAACCATAAACTCAACCGTAAACTCAATTCAAATTTAAGTATAGAGAAAATGATCCAGCATTAGGTTCATACGTGTATATGACCAACTGTTAATATTATTTAAATTTTAATTAGTCAAATTGGGATTTTTCGATATACTTTGTAATTGCAATTCAATTTTATGGGGGGTGTTTTAAAAATGTTGTATTCAAATTTGCACAAAATAATAATAAAACAAAAATTAATACAGTTTTTTAAGTAACCTGATTTTATTCTATTTAGCAATCCATTAAAGAACGGGACTAAAATAAAATCGTGGGGTACCTATAAAGTAATGAAATACATCATATTAAAGGCATACCTTTATAAATGTATGAAACTAGTGGTATTATGCTTTACTAGTGGTACTAGTGGTACAATCGATAGTGGTATTTTGAGCTGTTCTGTTCATTCAAGAAATCAACTTTTGTGTGTTTAAGATTTAATTCTTTAACGACTCGAATACAAGTTTTAAACCTGAATGCCAAAATAAGTATATACTTTAATTTATTGAAATATTCATAAAACGATTTCAAGAGGTGTAAAACAAAAATTAATATATCTACGATTTAATATCTTGTCATATAGACGTTGTATAGGCATACCACCTTACAAACACTTTATTTAACGTCAGGTCAAACACCGGATCGTGATGCACGAGCTGGAGCCGCAGTTTCTCAAAAGTGAGACGTCCCGTTGGGGAAAGTCTCTAAACCGGGTAAACCCATCCAAGTAATTCTATTTTACACACACGCACACGCACACGCGCACCCACGCATGCACGCTCGTGCATTCACACACACGTAGCTGTGTTTATTTTGGTACTTTTCCCATTCCCAATTTCTCCTTTCCTTATTTGACTCTTTACTGCTTTTACTTTTTCACACTAAGTTCATTATTTAGATAGTTTATTGAAATAACCTCAATGATTTATAGCTGGTCAGGTTTCCATACTGTTGCCAATGTTAAGTCTTACAATACGCTTGTGATTTATTTTTTAAGTGACCCCTTTGTCCTTCCCCCCCCCCCCCCCAAAATCCTTCAAAATCGTGTTTTGAAATTTTTCATTACAACAATATTTACAAAAGTTGATGCAAATTAAAAATTAAAAACATTCACAGAAGTGCTACCAAAATAAGTAACACTGTTATACACAACAGTGTGCAAGCGTCCAAAAATGAAAATAACAAGTAACATTAATAAATAATAACTAACTATGTAAACAACAAAGTACTACTGATAATATTAATTCTAATTTTTCTTTCATTCGATTTATTTTTAATTTACACTTTTTGGCATTGACCTTGTAATAAATTCATAAATTGGCTCAGTTTCAATTGAAAACGAGTCTGAGATGTTTAGGATTGTTCGAAACTAAACCCGATATCGTTGTTTGTTGCCGGAAGTCGTAAACGTCCCACGTGTGAAACCCACGTGTACAGAACCTCACAACACGTGGTCGTCCTTTGACCCCGACCTTCAATTAGACGCCGGTTTCTCCGCTGTCACGTGACAACGGCGTAGATGTGTCTTGTCACGTTCTCGTGATGCGTGATGCGTGATGCGTGATGCGTGATGCGTGATGCGTGATGCATCCAATAATTAATACAGAGACCGAATCCCAGTTCGCAGGCTGTAGATTTTTATAATTTTTTATAAATACAATTATATAATTACAAATAATAAATTCAATAATTTTATTGAAACAGAACAGTGTATTCTAAATTTTTGCCCTGTCTCTTGGCGAATTTTGTTCTAAACACACACAATTAATTGGATTTTTTAAATTTTAGAGCAACTTCAAGTTTAGAAATTGATGAAAAACACAAGTATGACGACGTTATTATCATCAACCGACCTGCATATATATATATATATGTACACCTTGTTTCAACATTGTCAGGTAAGGGAGTGTTGCCACCAAATACTTGGACATATAGCATCATAGCACCAGTTTGCAAATCTTCGTGCATCATCTTCTTCGACCTCCATGGGAATATTAATTACTTTACTACAAATAACACGCTTTTTCTGATTGTCTCAAATATAATACCATGTTTCAAATGATTATTGATTGTTTATACAATTATTTATAATCAGTCTAATCTTTAAAACTGGATATAGTTAAAGTCCAAACGGTATGTATATAGACACAGATAAATGTTAGAATGTCTTTTGTAAACGTTAATTAAATGAGAAATAAAAAAAATACGTATGCACTAATCTAACCACACAGGTTATGAACTTACTTTCAATGGGGGACCCCCACTGACTGGGGGACATATACATTGTTTGTTAACATGAGCCAGCCACGTTCCATTCACACATTATATATTTAACTAGTTTATTTTCACATTTATCAAATGTTTACATTATCTATGGAGAACTCTCTAAAAAGTGTGTTTGTACTCTATCGAGTAAATATGTATTTAACTTACGAGCGATAACTATATACAGAACATAAATCACCTGTGGATGCGCCTCAGCCTAACCGGTTTTCTTCTGATCACTAGAAGAGTAGGGCAGAAGATGAATGTCGGTTGACCTCTCTTAGAAATAGCTACCGTTGATGAAAGTGAGAGCAAAGAGTAAACTATATCAGTATCAAAATATCTTGGAAAGAATTTCGATGTCCTCTTCAATTATCGTATCGCGTTTTAGATTTGTGGCGGATCACCTAGGACTATGTGTAGCTTCACATCCTCCTACTCCATTGTTCGTTTCAACAGGAGTAGACTATGTGCAACATCTAACGAGGGTCACGAACACGATCGTTAATCATAGTAGAACTTTTCATCACCTTTAGGCGGTTACAACTTACATAAGATGAAATTAGATTTAAATATAGGGAGAAACAACAATATATTACAATTCTCCGTAGTAGATTATACACATATCTCCCGCCTAAAACAGGAATTTCTTCTGTGGCGCCATATTACGAAACCGTTTCACTCCCAACGTCTGATAGATAGAACTGATACGCGCAACGATGGGTATTGATGACGTCACCGTATTTGAAACTAAAATTAGATATACTCCACTCTTGTTGAATACAGTTTGAAAAATACAAAAACATGCTGTAAATACTTGTGTTTACTTACTTGTTGATTACAAATAGTTTCCTAAATTAGTTCGTGTTCTCTATTGGACCCGATCATGCACAGCGCCGAGGATCATCGTCTCTATGACCCTTATTGCTTACCGTAATTAATAATGTTTCGTAGGAATCGCTGTTATAGGGTGCACACCAGCTTAACCTGATATGCCCCTCTTCAGGTGACTAACTATGCATATAGGATGTTTTGGATAGTTGGGAAGGAATGTCCGAGGGCTGATAGTAGGACTCAATCCCAGAATTCGCCTTTACGACTGATAGAAAAAACCTTCAGTCAGGACTACCGGTGGCCGGAATCGAACTGGCGACCTCTCGAATTAGAGTCTCGCGTTTTACCGTTGAGCCACCTGTATCAGTTGTTTACCGTAGAACACATAGGTCTCACACAGCTTGGATATTACATAACCCAACTATTTGCATACCTACCTAGCTTGATATTATGTAAATGAAGATAGGTCGCATTGCAATCGCTCCGCAACACGATAATTTTGGCGATAGAATCATAATTTAACACAATATCACCGGGTTTGGATATCAGTCACGATGATAACAGTAATTTTGACTAATTTGCGTGGTGAACATTTTGTAAATGATGCTCATTATGTGGGCACTGTGTTTCTCTTTCTTGGCGCCATGCTGCAGTTGATGATGCTGCGTTAGAACTGTGCAATACACCTGCTGGACATTGTGAGGAGATGTGTCTGCATTCTGATTGAGCAACAATACGAATAGAAGTAAAGTTCGAACCGGTTTTGAAACAATTCCCGATAGACTGATGAATGAAATTGTTTGAACTGTTTGTTCCCGTGTTTTGCGTTATTTCATTCAATGTGTCTAAAATTGTTTAAAGTTTTGTTTTAAGCAGGTGATTATGTAAATTTAGAATTCTTGGACGAAATCTATAATAAACGAAAATGGTTGAGAATTTAATGGGCGATTTACTCGAAAGTATAATCGGCATAATATCAGTTCTATATAAACCGAACTGCTTTTAGTAGATAGAACCGTGAATATGTGGTTCAACTTAGCAGTAGCCTAAAGTGTGTTTGTCTTTCCTGCATCTTTCAATGAAGTCTGATTCAACCATTGTAGAATCTTCACATCAACAATTATTTGTACAGTGTATTGTCAACATAACATCTTGATGTGAATAATAATAGTATATCTTTCTTATTATATCTTCTTTCTTATATCTTTCTTTTATATCTTCTTATATCTTCCTTATCTTTCTTATATCTTTCTTCTTCTTCACGGATATGTAAACTTCCCGACTTCCATGTTACCGCTGAGCCACTTCTGTCGGTAATAACACGAAGTTTATGATATCATATTGTGATTAAGTTGCTAAGCACTGTTCCTTGTACTAGAAGTTCGCGATATTGCGTTATTAGTTAGTCTATGCTATGGTCTTGACTTTTATTGCGTGACATTCGAAGTCCAAGCTATTGTGCTGGGGGCGACGTGGGCTTAATTACGCACACGGCAAACATTACATAAAGCGCGGAAGTTGAAAGTATATACATACATTTTGCCATGCTGCGTAAGCTTAACATTTGGGGTACGGTTCAATGCGTGTATTTGTACTTTTTTTGTTTTACAACTAGATCATAGCGTCGGCTAAATCAGATCCGTCTTACATCGCTGGGGTTGTCATAAAGGGAATCCAGTTGTGGGGGGGAGGGTATTCAGGTCGCAAAGCAAGTATGTAGAAGAAAATTGTGGAAGAGGAAAATGATATGATAAAGGCCATATGAGATGAACAAAAGAACTGACAAAAGATATGCCCTCTCTTTGCGGACATCGGTCACAACGAGGAGGCACCCACCTCGATCCATGGTTCAAACTTCAAACACGTTAATGGGTGTATCGTATTAGACCATGATCTCAAACAGTTCAAACGGATTAATTTTCAGTTTATGTAAATAATCAAATAATTATACTTATATGATTTTTGAAAATAAGTTTCTAAAATTAAATTGCACTTATTAGTATATATGTCTACTGTTTACCGGGACATCCCTCCGCTTGTTTGAGTTTACTGGTGCATGACCGAGGTCAGCACTTACGTATTTGAAAAGCAAAATACACATCAATACGTCCGCGAAAACATTCGAACATACAACGAAGACTCTTAAACTGGAAAAATTTGAAATAAAATCACACACAACACGAACAGTAACCACGGTCATACTCATAACTAAAAAAAAAAAAAAAAACACGTGCGTAAATTTTCGAGAGCATCTACTCTCTTCCTCAGGCACAACGACCCTTGCGACTGAGGGAGGGAGCCGATGCTCTCGAAAATTATCACAATTTGGTAAGTATTTCTTTATGCTATAACCGTAGTGTAACTGTGCGTGTTGTGTGAGTTTTTGTTTAATAAATATTATATTAACTATATTTACACAAATAAAAAGATAGATACAAATTTCTTGCAATGTATTTGTGATAATTATTTTGTCCGTATATTTAACGTATGTAGTAGTAATGTGTTGTTGGCTGTGTCTATCCATCTACTGTACGTACTAACACACACACAGCATACCTCAACTACAATTCTGTCGTGATAATGATGTCTCTCCAACGGTTTGACAGTTCATCGGTTGCACAATTGCGAGTGTTCCAGTTCCCGGTATGCACTCTACATTACGTGACGTAACCTGCGCAGCGCAACAAGTTGTAGAGGAAAACAAGAGCTCACCTACCTCAAACCAGACAAGATCGAGACGAAACCGGTGAAACGTTTTTGGGTCAAATCTTTCTTATATTCAAATTCGCTTCACAATATTATCTCGAGCAATCACTGTTACAATATCTTTTGCATTTCGTTTACCAATATTCACCGCTGTTGTATTTCGAGTTGAAAGTCGACGTACCATGACTTATCGATTTATTTAATGTCGATTCTGTTTAGTTATGAAACTGATTCACAAAAAAAAAAATGCAAATGTACAATATATACAAATAAAACAAATCATGTAAATTTACCGATCAAGACAAGCGTATGACTTTAAAGCAACATTTCACAGAAACAGGGAATAAATTGATAATAAAAAAAAGGAATTCATAAATATCGCTAGCTTCATGTTAACACTTCACTAACGACTGTGGAACTAGTTTGCTAAAACAGAATTGTTAGTATATTTGCAGGTTATAATGCGATTCAACATTATTTTCTCAGAGTTTGTGCTACATCATCTGCTGTTATCCAACATCAACCGCTCTGTAGTCTGTCTTACCGCTTGTATAGGTGCACCCACCTTAATAAGTAATCACCGATAGAGATGGCTCAGCGGTAAGGCGCGAGACTCAAATCGGGAGGTCGCCGGTTCGATTCCGGTCACCGGCAGTCCTGACTAAAGGTTTTTTCCGATGTTTTCCTCACTCGTAAAAGCGAATGCTGGGATTGAGTCCTAATATCAGCCCTCGGACATTCCTTCCCAGCTATCCGAACACCCTAATAACCTAGTTAGTCACCTGAAGAGGGGCACATCAGGTAAAGCTGGTGTGCATCCTATAACGGGTATTCCTACGAAAAATTAATTAATTAATTTAATAATAAGAAATCATTATGAAGAATGAGTAACCGCTCATCTTCCATATTAGCCTCGTTGCGTGATCTGAACGCAATGCCCGTCACCGTTCATTAAAGACGTTCAAAGATCCGGTTTCAAGTTATGTAGTAACATTACTAAAACCGCGTAAAATTAACGTGTTTTATTAATATTTTGAGAACGCTACAGAATGTTAAAAAATAATAAGTATTCATCTTCATCTTCGTAAAACTAAACACACAAATTCAAAAAGTTTAAAATATTTTAATCCCAACAGTTATTTTTTGGAACTCAATTAATTAGTTATTTTTTCTTATAACAACCGTATGAATGAATGCAATATTTGAAATTTTGTTAATTTATTTTTTAGTTCTTATGAAATGAAACTAAAATACTCTTTTTTTAATATCATGAATACAGTTTTTTTTTTATTTTCTCTGTATCGATATTTTTAAAAACCTTTGACTTTCGTGATTGAGACTCTGCGTCGTGGGAATAACATTACGCACCATCTTGATGCACCTCCACAGAAGATGTTCCATCAGTGGCGTACGTAGAGGCGCGACCAAGCCACGTGGCCTACTTATCTCGACCCCCCACAGCCCGGGGCGCCAACAACATACCAACACCTTGCGTCACAGGAAAACCATAATATCCTTGTCCATACCGAACATTGACTTAATTCAATAAAATAACAATCACACCGGCACAGATATTGAATATTAATTAGTATCTGTCTGTCTTTCTACTTTCCCCCTCGCATACTTTCGTTGGTTTCACTTTCTCCTCTGGTCCTCCCGCCCTTTTCGGTTCGTTTACTCGTGTGTTCGTTGTTGACGTGTTCGTCATCGGGCTTGCATGATACTTGTGATCGATCAGCGCTCGTTACACAATGTCTATCTGCTCCAATCACGTTGAACTGACGTTGATATAGTTCAACGTGAACGTCATACGTAATATTTACTCATGTGTTGGTCACCGGGCTTGCATGATACTTAGGTTCGATCAGCGCTCATTACACAATGTCTGTCTGCTTCAATCACGTTGAACTGACGTTGATATAGTTCAACGTGAACGTCATACGTAATAGTTACTCATGTGTTGGTCACCGGGCTTGCATGATACTTAGGTTCGATCAGCGCTCATTACACAATGTCTGTCTGCTTCAATCACGTTGAACTGACGTTGGTACAGTTCAACGTGAACGTCATACGTCATCACCACTCATGTGATCGATCAGCGCTCGTTACACAATGTCTGTCTGCTTCAATCACGTTGAACTGACGTTGGTACAGTTCAACGTGAACGTCATACGTCATCACCACTCATGTGATCGATCAGCGCTCGTTACACAATGTCTGTCTGCTTCAATCACGTTGAACTGACGTTGATATAGTTCAACGTGAACGTCATACGTAATAGTTACTCATGTGTTGGTCACCGGGCTTGCATGATACTTAGGTTCGATCAGCGCTCATTACACAATGTCTGTCTGCTTCAATCACGTTGAACTGACGTTGGTACAGTTCAACGTGAACGTCTTACGTCATCACCACTCATGTGATCGATCAGCGCTCGTTACACAATGACTGCACTGCTTCAATCACGTTGAACTGACGTTGGTATAGTTCAACGTGAACGTCTTACGTCATCACCACTCATGTGATCGATCAGCGCTCGTTACACAATGTCTGTCTGCTTCAATCACGTTGAACACACGTTGGTACAGCTCAACGTGAACGTCATACGCCATAGTTACTCATGTGTTGGTCACTGGGCTAGGTCATTGCGTTGCATACTTAGGTTCGATCACTGGGCGTTACACAATTGTCTATCTGCTTCAATCATTGAGACATTGGTATAACTCAACGTGAACTTCATACGTTTAGCAAGCGAGCGAACGTTTTGTTTCAATAATTTGTATTTAAAGCCGTAACGAGGGGGCCGAGGGGATCTCATAGTGTTGAACTGATAAATCTTTCCAACTTGATTTTAATGGTTAAAATAAAACATTTATTAAGGAGGTGGAGGAACCTTCCCCCTACCCCCACATTATCAGTTATAATTTATCCTTTTCCGAACCAAAGTCTTCGCTACGACCCTGTTTGTACTACGTAGTCTAAAGTGAACACAGATAATAAAATAACACACTTTGCTGAGGTCCAATTGAACTCTCCCTAATTTGTTGGTATAACACATGATATATAATATATACCTAGTTAGAACAATGTATATTAATTTGTCTCTAATTCACCCAGAGAAAGAGGCTTTGAAAGTGTTTTCCGTATTTTTTGTTGTTGTAAATCTGTGGAATAATTTGAAACACCTCTCCATTCATATTTAATATTTTCTGTTGATATTTTCATTTCTACTCATATCCTGGATTATCTGTTCGAAATAATAGAATGTTGGTACGGTTCCCGTCCATTACCCACTCAATCATACATATTCTTTAGTTTGTAGCCCTTCGTTGCACAACTTTAACCTTCCTGTTCTGTTTCTTCCAACTATTTGTCGCCATTATTATCTATGCAAGGGATCTCCAACATTTTCTGATAACATAAACCTCTTCTGTAACCTCTACTTTTCCCTTATTGTCATTTCCGTCAAACATTATGCAAGAGGAAACAGTTTTAAGTTTGAAAGTAAATATTTATATATACATATTTTATGTGCACATGTTCAGCAAGTAAATATATTATTAAAATAAGTTTGATATATAAGTCATATGACGTGTAAGCACCGAGTTTGGCGACTGAGGGCGCTAGTGAAACCGATTGAAGCGCTCAAGTGGCAATGTCACGCAGCTTTCCGATGAAGCAGCGTCGTTCTTCCTACGTCGATAATGTCAAATTGTGAAAATAGTTTAATTAAATACGGCTTTTAATTTTTGTGCAGATTATGAATCCCATCAGTCTATCTTAAAAGGCAAGGCGCCATTATAAATCAGGACACGTTTTAGACTTGCAACAACAACAAAAACAAAACAAGACAATAAAAACAAACCCAAAACAAAACAGAAAAAAAACACACACAACAACAAGAAAAAAACACAAAAAAAGAAAACAATATCTTTCACAATAATATCCGGCACTATTTTCAACCGCGTAATGCAATCTTCACCAGTAAGTTGCTACATTTGGCCACATATAGCGCTGTGTGTACTAACACAACCATGTTAGGAATATATTCAAATGAGTTTTGTGTGTGTTGCCATGAGAGGAAGATGCTCCGGTGGACCGGAACATTATGCATTGCGTATGTGTACATGACTACATACATACATACATACATTACACGTTCCTGGAATCTGTGTGTGTAGTATGTGGTAAGCGTGGTTCACAATTGAAATAAGAGTTGCAATAGTGAAATAGCAATAAGATTTAAGCGAATTGGAACATACAATATCAATGATATGGTTCATATCCGTCACAGTGGATTGAAATAGTCATAAGAAAAGAATCAATTCCATTTCTTATTTCAACTTCCCATGATGCACCTTATGACGAACCAATCAGAACGCGGAAGAGCCATACTAGAAGGTCAACTACGGAAATCAAAACAAAAACAGTGGTACCGGATATTTTGCTGTTATAGTCAATGATAGTAAGTAGGCCTACACAATTAAGGCGCTGCTTTGGCTACTGAAATAAGCAACTAGTCGTCGGTTGTGAACCAGTTGCTTGTTATTTCACTATTTCACTGTTTCTTATTGCAACTCTTATTTCAATTGTGAATCGGCCTGTACAGAACACTGGGTTGCATCGCGTGGTGGAAAGTCGCCTTCCGCTAACCGTAGACAAGTGCGAACTGCGAACTAGGCCTACCACTTGTTGCATCCTTGCGTTGTGACACGCGACGGAGAAGTTACTTCTTACGTCTTACTGCACGAGACACGCGAGCTACTTTGCAGACGGAAAACTTCACTTCATTTTGTATGCATATGTTGAAAATACTTAAAAGCTTAAACTTGGTTGTTACAGTACGTAGCCTTAAATTTGTTTCTTATGTATTGTGAATATCAGCTGAACTTTTGGCGCGAAATCTCTATACCTAACATTGTACCGATAAATATTAATTTTCACCACAAATTTGTTGTAGTGGTTATTTTCTGTATGATGAAGTGTTACATTTATCGAGTCCTTAAGCAGTCTGACATACTCGTAATTATGTAATTATTATATAACAAAAACTAAGAGAGGTTTGTTCGCCATCCTTCAAGATATCATATCATAGCGTTACAATGGAGTACTAAACATGTCAACTGTTGTAATAAGAAGGCTTATGTTACAACGAAAACAAAACACCAATAAAAGTGTTAATTACAATTTGGTCTTCGTTGTGTCTCTATCCGTACAGAGGGAGGAGCTAGATTATAAAGCTAATGTTAAACTATTCAGCTATATGTGATATTTCGGCAATATTTTCTAAAATATGTTTGTAGTCCTCAACCACAGCATCGCCCTACGACTGAAAACACTTTTATAAAACTCATAGCACCGGCTGTAAAACCCGCCGAGTTACCTGTATCGCCGCTTACAATATAGGAATATGAACAATAGTATCGAATTGAATGATTTAATTTGAATAGATCAACAATGTTCCTTTGTATTTTGTATCCTACATTCTATTATAAAAGATTCTTACCCCAAGCGTTGCTACAGTATAGTATTATACCACAACATCGATGTAACCGAACAGTTATTTATTTTTTATTTTATTGTAATTAAGGCCAGTGTAGGGCACAATGCCCTCTTTAGCCTGATGAGTGATGATTGATAAATGATAATGCGGAAGGGAGGAAGGGAAACCCGGTACCGGCACGTAGCCTACATCTGTCGAAAAGTACCAAGGGGACCATCGGCTTCACGTCCCATCCGAAAGGACAGTGTTACTTTGACCAGTCATATAGGTTCCTCCACTAACCTGGACTGTTGAGCAGTTGACGAGAAGAACGAAGCTGTTACACAAGCTTTCGAACCCTCCAATCTGCTCTAACCAACGGTAACTAGTGTTTCAGAGGAGAGTGGTCACCCATCCACCTCCTGACCTAGCCCGAGGTTGCTTAACTTCGGTGTTCGTATGGAAATCGGCTAAACGACCGCGGCTATACCGTTGGCTACCAAACAGTCGTCGAAGGGCTGTGAAGTGAGCTGCTGCTGCTTCATATTATTGCAAAGTCACGTTGGAAAGGAAGCTACGAGCTCGTCGGTTGCTTGAATAGATTATGTAGTGCATTGACGGTCTGCATTTGTGGCCTTATTCTGTCGATTGCATTGTGATAATTACACTTGATTATGCTTTGTGTCCGATACCATGTTATGAAACTGCAAGAGATAATGTGGGCGAATCAGTGGGGAAAACTTATTGTTTGATGCTCAACAGTGATATAATATTATTAGTTTGGTACATTTTCTTCAACATCACAAAATATGTACTCTCGAAATGTTATTCTTCACATCACATGAAGAACGTTGTATGTAAGAGTAAAACTAGTTAATATTTCCAATTTTAGCTAACTTACCTCGCGAGAAGTTAGAAACGACGATTACAATTATACGATTTGTAGGACAACTTTTCCTTATTAAAAACAATCTAACTGGAGTGTTCATTATTCGGAACCTTGAGGAACCTTGAGGTCCTGGATCAAAATTTTGCGTACATTACTACCGACCGCTAAGCCATCTATCGACTCTATGGTATCAGCAGATTGATCAACTTGCTCTCTTCTGTAATATGTTAGTAAATCTAGTTGATTTTCTGTAAGTGTTGGAAGAATACACTTGAAGTTTCTTCAAGTTTTTATTTGGCATCAGTGCGCTCAGTAAGAAGGTATATAAGTCTTGCTTCTGATAGTGCATAGAGATCTGCATCTGAGGGTATGTGTAATTGTTTGTTCCCTTTCCGAGCCCAGACTAGAATAGGCTCAGGCTAACTGTGCCATAGTATGAAGCTACTGAGTTGCCACATGACCTTGTATTTGAGTGATGATCTTCGAACTCATTTCTAGAAATGAAATAAACTACATTGGAAGATATTGAGGGGGTCCGACGCTTTAGAGTCAACTAAACAACAACAACAAACAACAACAACAAATGAAATGAACATATATGCCGCATTCGAGTGTGTGGTTCTGTTTTGGGCACGCTATGGCGGAAAGATTAATGACTGTCAAAAAAGTTCAAAAGAGTTATAGATCTGGAGAACGTGTCATGATTTGCAACAAGAAGCCAGAGAGCTTGGAATACGAACTGGTAGGAAGTTAGTCTGAGCAAAGAAGCCGAGTTTAACGGAAATATCACGATCAAAGCTGTTGACACGTAAGTCGTGCGTTGCTCACTTCACTTCACACTGCACTTGTTGCACTGACGCCTGCTGGACTGAAGCGGTCCCGGACATTAGCTCGTATATTCGAACAACTTTTACCAGACTTCGCCTGTGACGTCATCGATGCAAACGTAGGAATATTAGGGTGTCTAGATATATTACACCTAGTACGTCTGTGAAAGGAGGAATAATTGTGTTATTTCCTTTTTGGCGAGATTGAGACCATGTACCACTTTCGTACATTTAACCGCTTTCCTTATTAACTGCATGCAACACATTTTTTAACATTACTAAACTCAGGTAAAGAAACATAATGGAACTAATCAAATAGTAAAGTGCCGTGGTGCGAATGATTGTAGCTAAGAAATGTGTCTTAGATTGGCTATTGAGCAGTCGATTGTATGTTACAACTCCCTACTTTGTGAGTTTTTTTGTTTGTTAATGTGGCTGCTCGGTTTATCTTTTAACTAAGTCAAAAGGATTGTATGTGCTAATATTTAAATACACCAAGTACAATACAAAATACTTGAGTTAAAGAAATACTTAATTACGAATTAAGCATGTATCGGGGAGTTTCTTTTATTTTCAACGTTTCTTATGCAAGATGTACTAATTTTTTTGAATGTCTACAAAGATTCTTAACGACAGAAGGTTTAAGTCCATAAACATTCCGAATGCAAAACATGAAAATGCGGATGATTGATGAACCAACACCAACTGGTGTGTAACTTTTCTTTACAGGTTGTTGTCACTTTGATCAAGATTCGTCTACACTTATGCACCTGTTCATTCCTACATTCTCACCAGTTACGCCTGCTCTACAATACTTCCCGGTATCATACAGACATTCCAATCCATTGAGTTCAAGTCACAGTCAGTCACTTCATTCCCTCAGCCTCTCCAACATAATATATCTTTTTTGTTAGCGAACCTCACCGAAAGAATTCTTTGTATGCGCAAACTTCACTAAAGTAACCAACTTTCTACTTTATGATTCTATTAATCAATCAATCAATCAATCACAGAGTTTTCCTCCAATAAAGAAGTAAACTTTCAAAATTGTTTTTTCGCTCTCAACTCAGACTTATTGGTTTAACTTTTTACAAGAGCTGAGAGCTTTCATGGTAGGTATGTCTAGTGTGTAACAATGGATCAATCAATGCCGGAACTAGGAGGAAAACGTGAACAATCTTAATAAGAGGTAAAAATTACACTAGGTCGACGGGTGTTAGTAAAACATGGCGGAAAATTGCCGTGTTTTAGTCATGGCTCACTAGAGAAATGAGTAATAGATGCGGTTTAGTACGAACAAAGGAAGGAAAGCATTTGATCTAAAGAGAATTGATTTGTTAATCTATTTGGAAAACGTATTTTATTACCGACAACTATATGATGATTACATCTTATTATACAAATAAATTTATAAATAAATTCACATCTAGAGTCTACCCACTCAGTAACGAAACTGATTTTCAGTGGGAGACTTTAATTTAAAGTGACTGAACCAACCCTGTAGGCTCCGAACCCCATCGACGAGTGAGCGATAACCAATCAAAGATCGATATTTTAAATACGAAACATATATGAACCAAAGATTGGACAGTGCGAACACCTGCGGACAAATGCCAGAATCAATAAGGCCGACTCAGAACGATTTTAAATTTATTGAGTGCTTCGTTGCTAGGACGGCTCCGAAGTCACCGTTTACTTATTTCTAAGACAAGAAGTGATGGAAATGAATCCTTATTAGAAGTTAAAACTTCTGTCTGAACCGGTAAATGAATCCGGGACCTTCTGCATTGGAAGCAGAGATGGATTTTAACCAGTGGACCAACGAGCCACCTGAATTAACTTCGTCTGCTATAAATAAACACGAAAGTCTTCGTACTTTTATCAATTACATTATAGAATCGTTTATCATATAGTATGCACTTGTTCATCATAAATAATTAAGTTATCTCTTCTCTTTTCATATATTGGGTACCTGCAAGTTTTTTAAGATTCGGTCAATGTCAAAAATTGTTATTTCCCTTCTGTGTAATATTGGAAGTAGTTTTTCGGCGTTATAAAAACAATTAGGACATTTACGTATGGACAAAAAATGGCGAACAGTGACTTGATCTTTGGAGATGTAAATTATACGATATTATTACGAAGTTCTAACACTGAATACAGTGTCATTAATCATTGCCAAAGAAAACGTAAAAAATGAGATCATTTATAGCAGACGAAAGTTAAGCGGAAGTAAGTTTTTTTAGTAGCCTAAGGTTTTTTCAAAACTAAATGTTGTGATTTTGGAATTTACATCGAATTCTTTACGTATAAATTCCAAGATGGTCATTTTAAAAATAAAAATAAAAGTGAAAAGTGGCGTTCCTAAGCGAAAGTAAGTGTTTTTTAGTAAAGTTTTCTCAAAACTAAATGTTGTGATTTTGGAATTAACATCGAATTCTTCACGTATAAATCCCGAGACGTAGTTTTACAACTAAAACTTAAAGTGAATTGAGAGTGTTTCTACCATCGACATGCACAAATAAATAAAATAATGTTGAAACTTCACGGAGATCAATGAATTGTACTGGAAAATGCGAGCAACGATTTATAACTATGTATACTATATATATATATATATATATATATATATATATATATATATATATATATATATATACGTACACTGTTATCTAAAATATGTATATAAATCTGAACCACCACAAACCTATAACTGTTAGGTCAGGTTATTTCCGCAAGTGCAAGAAAATATATCTAATTGTGTAATGTACAGAAAGAGGAAATAAATAAAAAATTGTAATCAATCAATCTTATTTTTTCTTTCTTTCTTTCTTTCTTTCTTTCTTTCTTTCTTTCTTTCTTTCTTTCTTTCTTTCTTTCTTTCTTTCTTTCTTTCTTTCTTTCTTTCTTTCTTTCTTTCTTTCTTTCTTTCTTTCTTTCTTTCTTTCTTTCTTTCTTTCTTTCTTTCTTTCTTTCTTTTTTTATTGACATTAACCCACCCAGCGGCAGAAACGCTGATGCAATGCAGTGCCACAAGACGGGCCTCTTGTATGCATTTTATATTATTTAAAACAACCGTCGCCCCAGTGCGTGTCATGCGTCACACAGCAGTTCCTCACGCACCGTAACATGGAGCAATACTTCATCACCACAGCAGAGAGCAATGTCGAAACAGCCGACGGCCCGGGTACGGCTGCCCTAGAGCAATCCCGCCGAGGTTTCCTTGCTAATTTTTTATCCACCTCCAAACAAGTTAACTCTCTTCCTGGCATTGTCTATCAGTGGCGACCTACAGGCAGTGGGCGTAGCACACAACCGCTCCGGGGAATTCCTTATAGCTCTCACTCATACACGGTTAGATAATACCCGTCCGTATATGGAGGTGACGCGAGTATAATTACGTGTTATATTTATCTATCTTTAATGTAGCGAACTTTTCGGACACTCCTACGTTAACTGATTTAATAAATAACGTAAAAGTATGATATATTGACGGTAGTTTATTAGAAAATTAAAAACTACTGCGAAAAGACTACGAGCAGGTTCATAACGTGTAATTAAGAAGATGGGTGTGTTTTTTTCTGCGGGTGTTTGACGTAACACGTGGAAAAACACCGGGCAAAAAATTGCGAGGTTCTAAAATATTCAGCCGTTCTGCTACTTGGATATATACTTATAAAAAAAAACAGGCGTATAAACCATGTTAGCAGGTGTTATAACTGGTTTAAATTATTTTATCATATATTTGCTGGTAAATAATATATATATATATATATATATATATATATATATATATATATATATATACATATCATCCAACGGTTTAGCCACGGTCGCTTAGCCGGTTACCCTACGAACACCTAAGTTAAGCAACCTCGGGAGGAATTCAGGAAGGGAAGGGAACCACTCTCCCCTGAAACACTAGAAACCGTTGGTTAGAGCGGATTGGAGGGTTTGAAAGCTTGTGTAACAGCTTCGTTCTCCTCGTCAACTGCTTAGCAGTCCAGGTTAGTGGAGGAACCTATATGACTGGTCAAAGTTACACCGTCCTTTCGGATGGGACGTAAAGCCGATGGTTGAATTGGTACTTTTCGACAGGAGTAGGCTACGAGCCGGTACCAGGCTACCCCTCCTCCCTTTCTCATTATCATTCAACAATCATCACTCATCAGCCTAAAGAGGGCATTGTGCCATACACTGGCCTTAATTAACATAAAATAAATAAATAAATAAATAAATAATGGTTGTAATGTGCCTGCCGCCTGGATTACCTTGTTTGTAAGACGATATCTCAGAGTCATAACATCGAAGCATTCATACAGCCTGTGTTCAATTATACTTTATCGTTTTGATGAGCATTTGTACTAAACAATATATCAAAATAAACAAACTCAACATTGTTTGTTTCAACAGTCTATGATCAAACATCTCTTTTCGATTTCCATTCGATCACATCGTAATAATCAACATTACATAACTATGCTTAACATGCAAAACATTTTGGACTTGTGTCAATCCAATTCAATATCACAAAGTAGAACCTCAATAACATGATTTATTTATTTATTTATTTATTTGAATCGCTGTGGTCGGTATGTAAGTGTGACATAACTAAGATTAGCAAATAGTTTTTATCCATGCCGTGCCCGAGTATTACGCAATTCGACAGCGCTCATTACTCGCTCAAATTACAATCAATGGTCAAGATTCGACCACGCTTAATGTTAGACACGCATTCGTTTAGGAAGGGAATCATTTAATTGCACGCTTATTATGAACGCTAATTAAATAAAATGTATGTTATTAATTTTACAAACAGCAATTTATGCCTCGGGCAGCTTAACCTAATCCCGTATTGATGCCGGTATTTTGTTGTGAAGCTTTTAAACACAACGAGATAACCTGAAGGTCACAATGCTACACGGTATTATTTACTTTTTGTCTTACTAAAAACTGATTCACAAAGACAATTTTCAAAACTGCTCTAGAATCGTTAATCAGGGTCCTCTAAATCTGCAATGACAACAATGCACAACAATAAAAACTGGTTTCCAAATGTTATATCAAGATTCATTTTTCATCGTTGTGTATTGTTGTCATTGAAGATTAAGAGAACCGTGATGAACTCAGTCTATAAGGGTCCTAGATCAATATTGAAAACTGTCTATTGTGTACGTGGCTTCCAAAATTACCGTTTACCGTAGTAACCGAAAAGTGTAAAACGAATGGTAACTGTAAAAACGGGCGCAAACGAAGTTCTGATGATTGATGTCAATATTTTCAAATGTGATTTGTAAACTTCACGAGGGTGTAGAAATGGTATGTGAGTCCAAAAGTGTAACTCTTGTCTTCGATGCAACAAGTTAAAGTTTAGTAGTTAAACTTTGACAAAGAAAACAACATAATATTTACAAATCAGTAAAATACATTTTAAAAACGAAACTATGACAAAAGCAAACAAGTTGTCTATCAACGCTGGGTAGTTTCACATAAAATATATTCCTGAATCATTCCAATCTTGTCAGTCCAAGCTCTGGATTGGTCCACTTCTTGACTGCGTGTTGGCCACTCAACGTTGTGGTCTATATTGTGGTTGTCAACCTCTCAGTTTATCCAAACCATCACAGTAAATCACTTTCTACTTTTCTTCTCCACGCTATTTTATTTAATAACAACATTGGCGTTGCGACAGTGGTTTAACCCTTTACGTGTTACTGGTGTAACACTTTGCCGGCGGACTTGATCAAACTCTTGCATATCATTAATTTGAATATTTTACCTTTTTCTCCGAAAAAAAAAACATTATAAAGTGGGTCATATATTACATAGAAGCTTTTCTCTACGACTGATTTTTAATTAAAGTTTGCAATTTTTAATAGTAACAAAACTGAAACTTAACAAAAATGTATCAATGATTGTAACAATATCCAAACCAACTAGTTTCCCAACTTCAAAACTGTGTATTATAATGTAGTTTTTTTGCTTTACTTTGCGAACACAGTTTTGAAATACACGTTCCTCACAATCTCTGCCATTCTGTACATCCGTAGTGCTGAGTCGTGCACTCTCAGTTGGGACCTCTGCACCTCTGCCCCATCTGCACCCAAAACCCCGTATTAGCTTCTAGGAGTCCATGTGACTATTTAACTAGCCTGGCATCTGCAAATCGGTGGCTTCATCGTAGGATGCTAGAACAGCTGTAAATAGAGTTTTAGGTCTTTTTGAGAAGCAAGTTGGACAATCATATTAAGGGCGTGTTCCAACTTGACGTTTTTAGTCGACTAGCTTCCCTAGCAGACTAACGTAACAATTAGTAACAATTAATTACAACAATTGTTAATTGTTGTTTTAGTCGGCAATGTAGGCGAAGCAGGCCAAAATAGAGAAGTTGGGACATGCCCTAAGTAACATTAAATCACAAGTGAAACAGAGCTACATCGGCAGTTATTACTACTAATATATTTAGATTTGCTTTCACTAAATTCCTCCTTGTTTTTGTATTTGTACCTTCCGTAAAACACATCATATTCTGTAGTTTATAAATTTTGCTGCTGTGACATTCGATATTTTCAATTGATGTTTTATTTGTACATAACCCACTTATGCGTAATTTACATTCCAAAGTTATTTGTGTGTAGCAGGGACAAGACATTAATTTTAAAGCTGGCTGTGTTTATTTGGAGTATATTTAATATTTATGTACAAGCGATAAAATGTTACATATGATATATATCAAAAAAATGATTTTAGTAAGTATCATCAATAGTATAGTTTCAGCTGTAGAATAAACAGTATTACAAAATATTTGTCATGGGAAATCGGCGATGAATACGTAACGTAACGTAAAAAGTAACCCACACTAATTGCACTATTCCTGTCTTACGTTTAACTTACTTGTTAATTTAAAAACCTAGAACGTGATCTTTGCGCAGTCCCCCCGCCTAGGGACTTTTCGTTTTGAACATGTAATGATTCGACTACAAACAATCACCCTTCCATATAGTGTTAAAAATGAGCCAATCAATACAAAGTTTGTTATTAAATTTCTTTTTCAATTTACAAGTTGTGATTAGATGTTTGAAATTTTGCGTCACGTAACTTCCACACATTTAAATTGTGTTTCTATGATTGCTACTTTCCCAAATCATCTGTGTTAGTCGGTATACGAAAACGGTATTTCGCGTAAATGTAAGTGGAAATGAAAATATGATTACAAGATTGAAATTCGGTGGCGTTCTATATTCAAATATGAGTTTTACTTTCTGCATCGTGGAAACCATTATAGAGTGAGCAATGAGCATAACACTCCTTACTCTTGACTATGTACTGTGTTTAGCACTAGCAATGTGCTGATATGTTTCAATTCAATACGAATGCTTTGCGTGTATAATGGAGGTTTAAATGAAAGAAGCCCCAAGCAAGGAACGGTCATCAGTTTTACCATGACAAGAATTACAATTTATTTTAATGTTATGGTCACATATCATGATTGATTAAAATTTATGAGTTTTGTTTTAATTTTAATTTAATTTAATTTAATTTTTGTTAAATTTATGATTAAAATTTACCTTGACTGGGAACCTAACCCAATGACCCACTACGGATATTTTAGATGTATTATCTTTCTTTATGTATTAGAAATTTTGAATGAATACATTTAATAACGCAAGGTCTCACATGAAAGTGTTAATAACTATTAACTGCCACTTGAGCCGGCTGACAGAAACTCTTTCGCACGTGACCGAGACGTAGATCTAATGTATTACGTGTCATAAAATAAGCACATGTCGTATAACGTGTAAACCGACCCTTATATTACTTTTTAATACAAATTTTAATTTTGAAACATATATACAATGCAAAAGAGATATAATTGTACACATACGTTTAAATTATATTTTATGTCGTTTAGGTATATGCTACGATAGTTATTTTTTTTTAGGAAAAGTTGTGTTTTGACATTATAAGTTGTCTTTACTGTTACATAACAATGTTGTTTTCTACTCGTTTGATGGCTAGTTGTAAAAATGTTACTGTCATAGCTCTTTTGTAAATCACTTTTATTGTAGATAAGAATAAACATTACATAAATAATCTTTCGGGTATCCCAATGTTTTAGCAGCACTTACCTATGGTACAGGTTCCCATACTTTCGTTGAACTGTCTGCAAGTAGATTGCAATCTGACTGGCTTCGAGTTGAGCCAGACCCAATGTGGACAGTGACCTTTGCAACATCATTACCAAGTCTCTTGCACAAGAACACTTGATTCACGGTTATAGATCCACCATTTGTGGGAATATGACAAGACCGGACCGGGTACAAGCTACGTAGTTTATCATTGTTGTGCAATCGGACACAATGTTTGGTAAAACATGTCTAATAAATTCCACAAAATTTCAATCTTAACGGTGTTTTATGGTATAAATTGATTTTTCTTGACGTTAACTGTATTCAAATGTAAATTGGGTAAAATTTACGTTCAATTAAAAAAAAAATAAGGAAAAGTCAACAACAAAAATAATATGACACATGAAAATATCTGAGTTCCCGTGCACACTTATCCGTCACGAAGAGCGGTGAACGTAAGGAAATTTGTCCGATCGAATTAAATACATGTATTTCAATGCGACCTCCCGCACACTTGTCGGAAACGAAGCGACCGGCAGCCGCTGCATATATTCCGGCTGCAGCTTCCGTCGTCAAGTCGGTTCGCAGCTCTTCGTGATGGGTAACATTACTTTGGACCGAGTTAGTATGCCACGCATTGAATAGAATCTATAATTAATGAAGCGCATTGTTTTACCTTTGACCTTACGAGCATTGTTTGTAGTGACCCTAGAGCCGCATCCTATTGTCTTCAGTAACAACATCCATGGGTCGTGGCCAACCCACAGCTTGGGAGCGTGGAAAGTTAACGAGGAAACCATTTATCTTTCCTATTTCCCTGTCGTCACACTAAGAACATCGTTGAAAGGTTATTGGAAGCACGATAAGTACACAGCTTAAGCATATGATTAAAAGGTGATATACAGCGCACCATCGTGAGTATAAGGTATCTCTCAATCGGTCAACGTTATTGGGTATTTGCAATTTATAAAAAAATCAAAATCCGTAATGGTTGATTATTATATTATATTTTGTAATGATGATCATTTTTGGGTTAATGCAATGTAAAAAAATAGCTACATCACTACCTACCAAACAATATAGGAAATGAAACTCCATTTGCTTGTCGAACCATTCACGTAACGTGAAAGAAAACGGAGGATGCAGTGCGTGTGTGGAGAGGGGGGAGATTGAGACTGGGGGGGGGGGGAGGAAGGATAGCCAATATTACTCCGCGTATGTCCATTGTCGATGAAAACATTACATAATGTTGAGCCCTGTCAGGGGATCAAGTGTGACTCGTTCTGTTTGTCAGGTTATTCTAGATTTCCTTGGTTATTGTTTTCTTTTATTAAATTTTACATTTTTTCATCTAAAAAAGAGCAAACCGTGTTCATGTGAAATGTTGATTTAAAATAAGTTCATAACAAACAAAACACATATACATAAATAAAATGTACAATAAAGCGGTTAAACTGCAAAATTTTTTATCTTCAATTTAGCTTTCGTAACCACAATGCAAGTTCTTTACAAACAACTGTGCTGTTTCTCGGTCATACAAAACTGCTCCAATCTGAAACCTCCTCATCTCTCCTGCTAATATGTTAATGAATACAACTTACGATCAATTACAAATATCCCACCGGTAATTACCATTTCATGCTTATTCTCGTAATTAAGCCAGTTTCGCAATCTCTGAAACATCTTCAGTGCATCATGGAAAGGTCGATCAATGTCTGAATGTAGGCCATGCAATACAAACATCGCAAGCTGTGTCTATAACCACACATGCTCAGCTGACCGTGTCATTGGCCAGCGAGGAACGTGACGTGAAGAATGCAGTGTTGAAAACCACTTGCACTCGTTGTTGATACTATAGTTGTCGTACAACTACTTCGGTTATGCTTCCGTCACGGGTGGGTAAGCGGTAGCCAACCAGAGGCCGTGGCAAATTCAAATACCTGCTCGGGTTGGCCAAGACCGTAAACACGTCATTGATTGATGACGAAAGCATTACCGAAGTTGTTGTACGGTGACTTTAATACCTTGTTCACACTACGCCGGCCACCAACAGAAGTTATAGTAGCCCAACAAAAGTGTTCGCATACCGATCTCAGATCATTGTCTACCGCCCCTTTCAACCGCGCCAATTGAAAAAAAATCAACAGATACCTGGAATTTTTTCACACATTCGTAAATGTATGGTTTGGCTTAGTCGAGTGCACATGCGGTTTAACCACACGCACCGTTAACGGTAAACAACAGGAGGTTTTAAATTATCCCTAATGGACCTGTTTAGATTAGATGGTAGGAATTAGCGAAGTGGACTCGGCTGTGTCGTAAGCATCAGAATACTTTCATTGGGACAGCTTTAGGATGGGTAAGAATGTAATGTGAACGTAATTAACAGCTAGCAGAGATCAATTTAGCACTGCTGCGGACCTTTACTGATAAGACGGATAATCAAAGAGTTACAAATAAATAACCGGATCACGGCGTACTATGCCAAAAATATAGTAACATGAAAACATGACAGATCCATTAATGAGTTTTATCTCAGCCTCTCTTGCCCCACCCGACGAGCCGCCACTGTGTACACGACTTGTTCTTTGCTGTGTCTCTGTTACTGTAATAATGCTATTCCTAAATACGAGTTAATTTTTATATCCATACACTCCCATGATGATTGTCATAGTGAGACAACGAGGCTAATTGAAATGTTGACTGGGTAGAACCACCACCGAAGGTGAGAATACATCAGTGCCCAATCTAGGAGTCAAACCTGGAACGCCACAACCACAGAATTAAAATTAAAAAAATAGGTGTAAAAGAACTCCATTTTTGAATTTCAAGGATCTAGAAAGTAAACGTCGTAATTAAAACGCAATACGCACTCATGCGATAGAAACGGGAAATAGGAAGTCGAGGTATAGCTTGACAGTTGACACTTTGGCTTAGGCCTAGTCTTAACATTGTGTTATTTCGCCCTAGGTTGTGACAATGACTTTATTTTGACTTAAAAAGGAATCCATAAAAATGATTAAAGAAGGAAAAGGAATATCGCCTACACGTCTTTCATTGATCATTGCGAAATACGACGTTTATCTCGATTCTTGGGCCATATTGCTTTGTTTACAGCTGACGGTGACGCATTCACTTGTTGAATTTAACAGGGGATACCTCTGCGTCAAAAACCGCACAAAATTTCCATTTTTAAATTATATCACAAGAATAGGCTTCGAAATGAAAAATCTGAATCAACAGCGCACTGTGGTTTAGTAAGCTTTACACATTGAAAGCTCTAAGTCGTGACTTATCTTATAATCAGATTGTTTTTTATAAATAATTAATTTTATTACTAATTATCGAATTATAATCAAAATACTATGCTAATGAGTATTATGTTTCATTCAGTCTGTAGGGCTTACCAAAGCACAGTGCGCTGTTGATTTAGATTTTCGATTTTTTGTTGCAATCTTGAGGTATAATTAAATAATGAAACTTTTTTCGGTTTTTGACGTTTAGACTACATTTTGCTCTTAACCACGCGTTCCGTTAAAACTGTTAAAACTGTAAACTGTTGTTGGACGTCTAGACGTCAAGTAGTGTCGAGTAGTAACGGACGGCCTTGTCAAGGTCACCACCTGTGCTGCGCTCTAACGGGAACCGAGGGCACTCTTCAGCGCAACAGGTGAATCAAAACAGTACCCGCAACCCGCTACGTCGTGCGGATATCCGCAACTAGGCGGCCGGGTCTCTGAAACTGAGAGTGTGTGATGTGCATGGAGATGGAGATGACTATGTGGGTCAGTGGACTCGTCTGCGTAAAGCCCTGAGGACAGAGGCACCGGTCCAATTAGGCGAGACGTTGCCTGGTTGCGTCACTCACTAACCCTTGCTGTTCACTAACCCTCGTCGTATACCAGAGGCTAGCGGTGACAATCTAGAGTGATGATGACGATGATATTTGGATTTTAGTCACATATTTTTGCAACTTTGGCTAATCGAGACGACGAGTAGGTGAATGAAGATGGAGATGAAAAACGCCACATTCCGAATCAGATCTATGTCACATTGCGGGGGTCGCCATAAGGGGAGTCCAGCAATTGGGAGGGCAGGGCGTAGCCAAGTGGGAGGAGAAATTGCAGTGGGACGGTGGGGGGAAGGGGACAGGGTCTACTTTCGTCGCCTCTTACGACTGGCAGAGTCACCCTGGGCCTGGGCCTATTCTAACCCGGGCCAGACGGGGAGATAATCCAATCGCCCCTGATCACGTACGATGCCCATCAGTGGCGTAGCGGAAGGCCCCGCAAACCCCGCAAGGCGGGGGGGCCCCCGCGAAGCGGGGGCCCCCGATGATATAGATCGTATATTATGAAAATTTCAAATAAGTCAACAAATCAATTAAAATGTATTTTAAATAAAATTACAAAATTCGCAAAATTTTCAAAATGTTTGGGATCGTTCACGATTTTATACCGGATGTAAGGGTTAGCGAAATGCACCAGTCTGATGTCACCGAAAATGCCAATGAACCTTAAATTTTACCCTTACCCCCACTAACAATAAACTTTGTTTTGTAGCTAGTTTCCACCCTTTACACAAAATTATTTCAGATGTTAGTTTTCTCTCGGACTCCCTCACTGATAGAGGTATATCTCAGCGTGGGAGTGAGACTGTAGGTGATGCGATTAATAAAGTGGTGTCAAATATGGTGCTGGATCGGATGTGTTGATAACAGTGCGCAAAGTTTACATTCTTATTGTGAATTGAGTGAAATCGTAGTAGTTTTGTGAATATGTGTTGAATGTTCTCTTCTGTGTGGAGTCACGAAGTGTTATGTTAGTGTATCTATTTTATTATTCTGTTACTATGTTATTTGTTAATATATATATTATTTACAATGAGTGGTAGAACTTATAAAAGTGCCCGTGACTGCAGCGGGTGCCGAAAGATCTTTTTCTAAATTAAAATTAATTAAAAACTATTTGCGAAGCTCAATGAGTGAGAATCGACTCAGTGGTTTGGCATTGCTTAGTATCGAGGGTGAAAGAACACGAAAGTTAAACACAGATACATTGTTCGACGAGTTCGCGGACGCTAACGCACGCCGAAAAGCTCGATTTGCCAGAAAATAATACACTAAAAGCCTAAACGGCTAGGAAACGTTCCAGAATTGCAGTTGGAGGATCAAAACGTAGGTTATTTGATTTATCAATACTTAAAACTTATCATACTTGTTGTTGTTGTTGTTGTTGTTGTTGATGATATAATAATATGTTATTATGGTTTTAGTAGATAAATGTATACATTATTATTACGTCGCGTGGAAGTGGTGGATATGGGAGGGGGGGGGGGGGGGGGGGTTGAAAATAAGATCAAACGTTAATATGTTGCAATGTATGCTGTGAATTGTAGCTCGACATGACGACAAAACAAATTGACGCACACAAACTACATTGTTTCGGTATTACATTCAGCCCACCACTTTTTCCTAAAACGCACGAAATGCACTCTAAAAACGTGCTTTCAAAATTTTTCGCCTGCGGCGCTTTTCATAGGCTCCGCCCCCCATACCCCCCGTGCTTGATCCTACCATGTCCAATGGCCAATGTCGCGGGGGGGCCCCCGACTTCTGCGCTACGCCACTGATGCCCATCATGTTGCATGGTGGACATTATATGTGATCTGGGGCAGAGCGTTAGACGCTGGATTGTTAGAACATTATTACCAAACGTACCACTTTTGGTATCAGTATGATAACAAGAACCGATTATACGCAAAATGAAACAGTCATCGAGCACTTATGACATGACGATTAATGACTGTTGGGAGAGAAACGATGAAAGGAAGACGTGACGGTTCTTTTCTTCTTTTACCTTTGCCTTTGCCTTTGTTTTGCTTTTGCTTTTGCTTTTGCTTTTTCTTTTGCTTTTTCTTTTTCTTTTGCTTTTGCTTTTGCTTTTGCTTTTGCTTTTGCTTTTGCTTTTGCTTTTGCTTTTGCTTTTGCTTTTGCTTTTGCTTTTGCTTTTGCTTTTGCTTTTGCTTTTGCTTTTGCTTTTGCTTTTGCTTTTGCTTTTGCTTTTGCTTTTGCTTTTGCTTTTGCTTTTGCTTTTGCTTTTGCTTTTGCTTTTGCTTTTCCGCTAATTACCGTGATGTCTCCACTGGCCGTGTACGTGCAAGGCAAACCGACAACAACAGTCGGTGGATGGAAACCGTACGAAAATGGCGACACTTCCGCCACCGAAGATTCTTACCCCAAGGTCGTCGCGGATGTTGTTAGGTTCCGCTTGCAAGCTTCACACACAAGCTCATTCACACGGCCTGAAGGACGCGGGCTCGAGCCCCGGGCATCCTTGGTTCACGACGCAGGAGTATAACCCACGTTTAAACAACAAAACAAGAGATGGGGAAACTTTATAATGTAAACTAAAGCGGTCAATTAATTGGAAAATATTAATATTATTATGTGTGTAAATAGAAGAAATAAATATCATATAGCAATATTAATAATGACCGAAAAAGATAGAAAGGAAAAATAAATGACACAGAAGATTTAATGGGAAGAGAGGGACAGAGAAAGGAAGGAACATTTTATTTATTTATTTATTTATTATTTATTGACAACAGGACTCAAGTCCCACAAGTGCAATATAATATACTTAAACAATAGGTCTAAAACTAAGCTAAATAGACTAATAACTAAACTAGCTTGCTAACTGTACTATACTATGTACTAACTTTAACTAAACCTGTGATAAAATATTGTGAATATGTAGAAGTGTGTGAGTGTGAGTGTGTGTATGTGTATGCGTGTGTGCGTGTGTGTGTATCTAGGCATTTACATTAGATATCGCAAGTTGTATCGCCGATTTGTAATTTTCAATTGTGAATTGTGATATTGTGAATATCTATATCAATGTGTGTTCATTGGCTAGTGTATTGTACAAATTTTGTATTCGGTTTAAACAAAAATATTTATGGATGTCTATACGGCTTTTAGGTACATCGAATGTAGAGTTTTTAAAAACAAATAAATTATTGGTGATTTATGAATCACATCAACGATTTATCGTTTCAATCAGCAAAACTGTATTTAAAGAAGTACAAAAAAATAGCGTTGCTGTTGTCGGCAATGTCACACAACTCTCTGATAAAGCAGCGTCGTTCTTCCTACGTCATAATGGCAAAATTGTGAAAATTGTTTAATTAATACGGCTTTTAAACATTTTGAGGAGATTATGAAACAACAAACAACACAAAACAAACACAAACAAAAGCAGACAATAAAAACAAAAACAAACACAAAACTAAACCACAACAAATAAATAAATACATATCAACAAGAAAAGAAAAACACAAAAGAAAAAACAAGATATTTTTTCACAATAACCTCTAGAACTATTTTCAACCGCGGAATGAAATCTTCACCAATACATTGCTAAATTTGGCCACATATAGCGTTGTATATACTAACACACGGGGCAATTTTAACAGATAAATCGGTTTTCCACAGGGTATGTGGTCTGGTTCGTATGATCAAATCTTTAGTATGATCAAGTTACTCCTTGCCCTCGTAGCCTACGTGATCTCCGCTGTGTAGCCGTGTTGTAATCGGAACCTCATGCAGCTCAGCCCTGCAACTAACTAGAACTATGTCTTTGCACTCGGTAATTATCATCGTCAATGAAGTAACATAGCAGGTTTCACTTTCGTCCCATCTTCTCTTCTCGGCTGCATGTTACTGTTTACATCTGCATGGCTGCGATTAAAACTAACAAAAGAAACGTTCTGCTATGTGGGTCAGTGTTCGTTGTAGCATGTACGTCGTGCTGACGTTGTAGCTTGTACGACGCGCTGACGTTGTGTTCGTTGTAGCGTGTACGACGCGCTGACGTTGTGTTCGTTGTAGCATGTACGTCGTGCTGACGTTGTAGCTTGTACGACGCGCTGACGTTGTAGCTTGTACGATGCGCTGACGTTGTAGCTTGTACGATGCGCTGACGTTGTAGCTTGTACGTCGCGCTGACGTTGTGTTCGTTGTAGCTTGTACGTCGCGCTGACGTTGTGTTCGTTGTAGCTTGTACGTCGCGCTGACGTTGTGTTCGTTGTAGCTTGTACGACGTGCTGACGTTGTGTTCGTTGTAGCTTGTACGTCGTGCTGACGTTGTAGCTTGTACGATGCGCTGACGTTGTAGCTTGTACGATGCGCTGACGTTGTAGCTTGTACGTCGCGCTGACGTTGTGTTCGTTGTAGCTTGTACGTCGCGCTGACGTTGTGTTCGTTGTAGCTTGTACGTCGCGCTGACGTTGTGTTCGTTGTAGCTTGTACGACGCGCTGACGTTGTGTTCGTTGTAGCTTGTACGACGCGCTGACGTTGTGTTCGTTGTAGCTTGTACGACGCGCTGACGTTGTGTTCGTTGTAGCTTGTAACACGCGCTGACGTTGTGTTCGTTGTAGCTTGTACGACGCGCTGACGTTGTGTTCGTTGTAGCTTGTACGACGCGCTGACGTTGTGTTCGTTGTAGCTTGTACGACGTGCTGACGTTGTAGCTTGTACGACGCGCTGACGTTGTAGCTTGTACGACGCGCTGACGTTGTAGCTTGTACGACGCGCTGACGTTGTGTTCGTTGTAGCTTGTACGACGCGCTGACGTTGTGTTCGTTGTAGCTTGTACGACGTGCTGACGTTGTAGCTTGTACGACGCGCTGACGTTGTGTTGTAGCTTGTACGACGCGCTGACGTTGTGTTCGTTGTAGCTTGTACGACGCGCTGACGTTGTAGCTTGTACGACGCGCTGACGTTGTAGCTTGTACGACGCGCTGACGTTGTGTTCGTGTAGCTTGTACGACGCGCTGACGTTGTGTTCATTGTAGCTTGTACGACGCGCTGACGTTGTGTTCGTTGTAGCTTGTACGACGCGCTGACGTTGTGTTCGTTGTAGCGTGTACGACGCGCTGACGTTGTGTTCGTGTAGCGTGTACGACGCGCTGACGTTGTGTTCGTTGTAGCGTGTACGATGCGCTGACGTTGTGTTGTAGCTTGTACGATGTGCTGACGTTGTGTTGTAGCTTGTACGACGCGCTGACGTTGTGTTGTAGCTTGAACGACGCGCTGACGTTGTGTTCGTTGTAGCGTGTACGACGCGCTGACGTTGTGTTCGTTGAAGCGTGTACGACGCGCTGACGTTGTGTTCGTTGTAGCTTGTACGACGCGCTGACGTTGTGTTGTAGCTTGTACGACGCGCTGACGTTGTGTTCGTTGTAGCTTGTACGTCGCGCTGACGTTGTGTTCGTTGTAACTTGTACGTCGCGCTGACGTTGTGTTCGTTGTAGCTTGTACGACGCGCTGACGTTGTGTTCGTTGTAGCTTGTACGACGCGCTGACGTTGTGTTCGTTGTAGCTTGTACGACGCGCTGACGGTGTGTTCGTTGTAGCGTGTACGACGCGCTGACGTTGTGTTCGTGTAGCGTGTACGACGCGCTGACGTTGTGTTCGTTGTAGCGTGTACGACGCGCTGACGTTGTGTTGTAGCTTGTACGACGCGCTGACGTTGTGTTCGTTGTAGCTTGAACGACGCGCTGACGTTGTGTGGTAGCTTGTATGACGCGCTGACGTTGTGTTCGTTGTAGCTTGTACGACGCGCTGACGTTGTGTTGTAGCTTGTACGATGTGCTGACGTTGTGTTGTAGCGTGTACGACGCGCTGACGTTGTGTTCGTTGTAGCTTGAACGACGCGCTGACGTTGTGTTCGTTGTAGCTTGAACGACGCGCTGACGTTGTGTGGTAGCTTGTACGACGCGCTGACGTTGTGTTCGTTGTAGCTTGTACGACGCGCTGACGTTGTGTTCGTTGTAGCTTGAACGACGCGCTGACGTTGTGGTCGTTGTAGCTTGAACGACGCGCTGACGTTGGGGTCGTTGCTTTGCCAGAACGCCTGATCATCTGAGCGCAGAGGGATAACGAACAATTCAAACCGAATCTATTCAAAACACATCATATTTAATAGGCTGTAATGACACAAATGTTGGAACTTGTAAAGAGGTAACATGGGGAAATGGGGGTTTAATGAACAGACAAAGATACGAAAGTAGAACAGGTGGTGTATTAATAAGTCAGTTTTGGACTATACACTGTTTTTGAGAAAAAAAAACATTTTACTTTCTGAGATCTTTATCAAAACACAGTTGACAATAATCAACAAAACTAAAAGAAATATCAATAATAACAAAAAGCTTTTTGTGAAATGTAAAATGTTCTTTAGTTTTGTTTGTGATTTTTGAAGTATCTTTTGATAAAGATCTCAGAAAGTAGATTGATATATAAACATAAAACATATTTTTTACAAGAACTGTTTGGTTATTTATATACTTGTGTTTTACTTTTTTTAATAATATAATATTATTTTCCTTTTCTTTACCGTGAAACAACATTATCGATGCTTTCATCATATACGAGTAATTCGCGGCCAATCAGAAAGCCCCGTTTTTAAATACCGAACCCTGATTGGTCACGAGTAACTCGTATGACGAACGCATCGATAAGGATGTTTCGAGACAGGTATATCTTCAACCGGGCACGCGTAAAGACTAAGTATTGTCTCCATATACACACTTGACCCTCATCGAGTGAAATGAGCACCGAATCACACGTGTAACACTTCTTATGAGGATTTCAACAACCCATTGTCTGTGGCCACTCGGTGTGTTAAGCACTTGTTGACGCACGAGTCCCATTCATTCGGCATCAGATTAATTGGATACAAGTTGGATAATAGACACCGTATGGTTAAAAACACATAACCGTTTAGTGAGTATGGAGATATGAGGAAAGTTTGGACACAATTGATTGAGAAATTTGCAGGGAATGATTTCTAACTGCGAGTTTATATTCTACGAAACTAACGCTAGTGGGCAAATGAATATGATAGAGTTATTATAGTTACTAGACGGTAGTTGTATAAAAACGAAAGTAGTTAAGTTAGAAACGAAACTAACAAATCTAGTCAGATCCCTATACAATTAGTTTTGTAGTTCAGATAAATAAAAATAAAAAAAATAAAACAGTAATACCGAACAAGTTACCGACTTGAAAATTGGCATTTAGATACTTCTTTTGAAATAAAGAATGACGTGTTTTACCGTTTTGTGTAGCACAATAACTGTACAAGATCCTGAAATTCACGTGAGCGAAACCTCGGCGGACAACTGCTGGTCAATATAAATGCAGCTAGTGATAAATGTAACGAGTAATTGCAATTGTACTAATAGTGACGACAAAATAACTCTGGAGACCAAATAACTTTACAAAAAGTGTTAAATTATATCACTTACAGTCACACACAGTATTTTTTTCTGAAAATCCGTAAATTATACTTACCAGCGTAATCACTGTAGACTGTATCAACCAAAATATTTAGGATATACTATCAACGGGCACAGGTTACTTATAACATTTTGTGTTGGCAGTGAGCAAATAAAAGTTAGAAGTGCAAAGATAACAGTTACAAGTATAATATACTGTACACAAGTGTGTAAGCATAATAGTTATATAATGGGTAAATGAATATGCTTAATAGTTACAAGAAGATAAATAACTTATACAATAAGATAATGTCATTAACAAATAATCACGATTCTCAAGTATCTTCATAGAAGACAGGGATGTCAAAAGAAAGAACAGGTCACTGTGAATATAATTTAATAATACAATTTTTATTCATATAATCAAATTAAACCAAATCAACTAGAACATGGATCATTTGCAATTGTGACGCCAACATATATTTGTATTTGTACATAATATGCAAGTGCACCCTCCAATTCATACCACTCTTGAACTATACCTTGAAGTAGACATATTGCAATATAATAAATCATGTGCAATGTATTGTGCATTTCACACACATACGTTGCACTCAAGATGGCTGTTCGAGCCTAAGGCCCGGTTTTTCAAACAGTTAACGGGTCGTTAACGGGGCCGTTAGCTGACGGTCCGTAATCTGCAAACCAACAAACCTTATGCAGATAACGGACCGTTAGCTAACGGCCCCGTTAATGATCGATTGAAAAACCGGGCCTTAGCCAGATATCTATAATGTAACGCCATAATTATATAGGCCCTGCACTGTTTTCTGTTTGTTTATGAACACTTTAAGATCGTCAACATTACGTTTTCAATTTTCTAAAGGCACTCCTCAGGTATGTGCATTTAATTTAATACAATTTAACGAATATACATTCAATTAATTTTACATGTCGGCTTCACAAATTTGGAACAAAAATAAATCACCAACCATCCTTTATAGAATTTTAGGGCTTATACATAATATCTAAGATAGAAATAATGTTTTCCTGCAGAGTGATTATTATTTGGACACCATTGTTTCCTCCAAATGGTTCCGTAAATTTCGGCAAGGTGTGTTTTTTCAGGCGTGTCATCCGAACTCATTAAAATATAATTGAACCAGTCCAATTATCTCAACGGCAAAGGGAACTTCTTTGGCAATCCCAAGCAAAAAACATCGGTCTTTAAGTTTTGATCACCTGTGAAACTTTTCATTTATCTCAGTCATCACCAACGATAAACTGAGTGACTTTTATCTTTAATGCAAGGACCCGTATCTTTAAAAAAATTATTTATGTGCATATTTATGTACAAGAATAATAGTATTATATCAGTGTCAGTCAGTCAGTCGGGTTTGTAAACTGTTACTGAAAACATTGCAAAAACAGACATTTTTTAACTTTACTTATTTGGTCAACACAAATAGCTCAAAAGGCGCGAGAATTTAAAGCTTTTTGTTCTATCTTTAAAATGACATTCGAAATAAAAACATTGGAATGATGCAGAGCTAGATATTATTAGAGTCTACAGATATTTCCAAGAACAGAATTGTTGCATCTGGATCAAATGACGACATTTGTCTAAAATTAATATTTTCTCATTTTACCCAAACACATTCAAATTTGCATTTTCTTTGCGTGAATATCTGTAGATCTTGGTATTATCTAACCCTACCTACATGATTCTAAAATTTAAATACTGAATGTTATTTTTCAAAATACGATTAAAGACTCTTAAATTTTAGTTCTCAACACGTTTAGAGTTATTAGTAGTGGCAAACACTAAACAAAAACGATCATACCTACAAATCCCATCCACTTAAAAAAAAAAACTTAATAATGTAAAACTGATCACTGAAAATCAGTCCTTGTAACTGAGTGGGTAGACTATAACTACAAATTTGCTTTAGTTTTCATTTTTGTTTTAATATTTACATTTTTGGTGTTTACACATTTGGAAAGTAGTCCCTCTAACAAGATGTGTTTCTCTTGTTTCCAGTGGCCCACACACCACCCAGACTTCACCTTGGACATGCCAACAGCGGAGAGACTCATGCGGAAGATCAAGGCAGCCAAGAAGAGACGGTTCTGGTGTCGCCTGGTGACGTCACTGCTGGGTCTCGTCTTCTTCGTCCTCTCCGTCATGGTGGTCAGTCTGATTCTCAGCCGCGGCAAGCGTGTGTTCGGCTCGCTGTGACGTCACTGCACGGTCTTATGACGTCACTGCTGTCCGTCATGGTGGTCAGCCTGATTCTCAGTCGCGGCAAGCGTGTGTTCGGCTCGCTGTGACGTCACTGCACGGTCTTATGACGTCACTGCTCTCCGTCATGGTGGTCAGCCTGATCCTCAGTCGCGGCAAGCGTGTGTTCGGCTCTCTGTGACGTCACTGCACGGTCTTGTGACGTCACTGCCAGGTCTTGTGACGTCACTGCCCGGTCTTATGACGTCACTGCTGTCCGTCATGGTGGTCAGTCTGATTCTCAGTCGCGGCAAGCGTGTGTTCGGCTCTCTGTGACGTCACTACACGGTCTTATGACGTCACTGCTCTCCGTCATGGTGGTCAGCCTGATTCTCAGTCGCGGCAAGCGTGTGTTCGGCTCGCTGTGACGTCACTGCACGGTCTTGTGACGTCACTGCATGGTCTTATGACGTCACTGCTCTCCGTCATGCTGGTCAGCCTGATTCTCAGTCGCGGCAAGCGTGTGTTCGGCTCGCTGTGACGTCACTGCACGGTCTTATGACGTCACTGCTGTCCGTCATGGTGGTCAGCCTGATTCTCAGTCGCGGCAAGCGTGTGTTCGGCTCGCTGTGACGTCACTGCACGGTCTTATGACGTCACTGCTGTCCGTCATGGTGGTCAGTCTGATTCTCAGTCGCGGCAAGCGTGTGTTCGGCTCGCTGTGACGTCACTGCACGGTCTTGTGACGTCACTGCTGTCCGTCATGGTGGTCAGCCTGATTCTCAGTCGCGGCAAGCGTGTGTTCGGCTCGCTGTGACGTCACTGCACGGTCTTATGACGTCACTGCTGTCCGTCATGGTGGTCAGCCTGATTCTCAGTCGCGGCAAGCGTGTGTTCGGCTCGCTGTGACGTCACTGCACGGTCTTATGACGTCACTGCTCTCCGTCATGGTGGTCAGCCTGATTCTCAGTCGCGGCAAGCGTGTGTTCGGCTCGCTGTGACGTCACTGCACGGTCTTATGACGTCACTGCTGTCCGTCATGGTGGTCAGCCTGATTCTCAGTCGCGGCAAGCGTGTGTTCGGCTCGCTGTGACGTCACTGCACGGTCTTGTGACGTCACTGCTGTCCGTCATGGTGGTCAGCCTGATTCTCAGTCGCGGCAAGCGTGTGTTCGGCTCGCTGTGACGTCACTGCACGGTCTTATGACGTCACTGCTGTCCGTCATGGTGGTCAGCCTGATTCTCAGCCGCGGCAAGCGTGTGTTCGGCTCGCTGTGACGTCACTGCTCGGTCTAATGACGTCGCTGCTGTCCGTCATGGTGGTCAGCCTGATTCTCAGTCGCGGCAAGCGTGTGTTCGGCTCGCTGTGACGTCACTGCACGGTCTTATGACGTCGCTGCTGTCCGTCATGGTGGTCAGCCTGATTCTCAGTCGCGGCAAGCGTGTGTTCGGCTCGCTGTGACGTCACTGCACGGTCTTATGACGTCACTGCTCTCCGTCATGGTGGTCAGCCTGATTCTCAGCCGCGGCAAGCGTGTGTTCGGCTCGCTGTGACGTCACTGCACGCTCTTATGACGTCACTGCTGTCCGTCATGGTGGTCAGCCTGATTCTCAGTCGCGGCAAGCGTGTGTTCGGCTCGCTGTGACGTCACTGCACGGTCTTATGACGTCACTGCTGTCCGTCATGGTGGTCAGCCTGATTCTCAGTCGCGGCAAGCGTGTGTTCGGCTCGCTGTGACGTCACTGCACGGTCTTATGACGTCACTGCTGTCCGTCATGGTGGTCAGTCTGATTCTCAGTCGCGGCAAGCGTGTGTTCGGCTCTCTGTGACGTCACTGCACGGTCTTATGACGTCACTGCTGTCCGTCATGGTGGTCAGCCTGATTCTCAGTCGCGGCAAGCGTGTGTTCGGCTCGCTGTGACGTCACTGCACGGTCTTATGACGTCACTGCTGTCCGTCATGGTGGTCAGTCTGATTCTCAGTCGCGGCAAGCGTGTGTTCGGCTCGCTGTGACGTCACTGCACGGTCTTATGACGTCACTGCTGTCCGTCATGGTGGTCAGTCTGATTCTCAGTCGCGGCAAGCGTGTGTTCGGCTCGCTGTGACGTCACTGCACGGTCTTATGACGTCACTGCTGTCCGTCATGGTGGTCAGTCTGATTCTCAGTCGCGGCAAGCGTGTGTTCGGCTCGCTGTGACGTCACTGCACGGTCTTATGACGTCACTGCTGTCCGTCATGGTGGTCAGCCTGATTCTCAGTCGCGGCAAGCGTGTGTTCGGCTCGCTGTGACGTCACTGCACGGTCTTATGACGTCACTGCTGTCCGTCATGGTGGTCAGCCTGATTCTCAGCCGCGGCAAGCGTGTGTTCGGCTCGCTGTGACGTCACTGCACGGTCTTATGACGTCACTGCTGTCCGTCATGGTGGTCAGCCTGATTCTCAGTCGCGGCAAGCGTGTGTTCGGCTCGCTGTGACGTCACTGCACGGTCTTATGACGTCACTACATGGCCTTATGACGTCACTGCTGGGCCTTATGACGTCACTGCACGGTCTTGTGGTAATAGATTCGGAGGTTTGTGACGTAATTCGTGGTAGCAGCCATAGGTCGGTAGACGACATAGTAAAGTAGCCTCAATGTAAGTATTCTCATGCTTACGTCATAGCCGAATACAATGTTACCAACTTAATTATCCGCTTCTCTAGTTCCTACCGTCTAATATTGAAACAGATCCATTAGGGACAACTTACATCTTCAGTTGGTTACCTGTAATGGTGGGCGTGGCCAAACAGGCTTGTGTACTCAACCGCAGAGTAATAGGGCATCTACGAATGAGTGGAAGGTCAGGAATGTTTTGATTTTCATGGAACTAAATTTTAGCGCGGTTGAAAAGGGTCCTAGTTAACGGTCTGAGATCGGTATGGGAATACTTACGTTGGGGCTAGCACTTTCCGATGCTTTCGTCACAGGCGAGGAGCTCGTATAGCCAACCAGCGAACCGCTCGAAACAAACCCCCGCTATAGCGATCGCTGATTGGCTTCGAGTGGGGGTGTGACGAAAGCAGGAGAACGGTTGCTGTGCGACAACTTTACAGCTTTTAGTACGTTGTGACGTTATCAGCTCAAAGACCCTAGTTTGTCAGTTCTCTCTTCTTCAATTGATACTTTGTCACGCGTTGAGTCCGTCTTGGCAGAAGATCATGAGTTCTTCATCTCGTGACGTCACATAGGGTAATGTAGTAATGTTTGCCTTGTATTGTAGAGTCGTTTAGCATTCAGTCAGTCAGGTCGAGGTTTTCATGTAGAGACATTTTCCATACGGGTGATCCTGAGCCAGTATTCTTGCCCAATGTCTGTGATTTTATGTGTTTGAGATTGTCTTATGATAGGGGCGGTGAACTTGAGGTATGAAACCAGGATACAGCTTAATAGTACATCAAAGTCTTGTACACGGTTTTAGTTTGACAGCTTGTTGTATGCTCGGCCTTCAAGTGTCGTATCTTAAATCTTGATGTTATTATAATTGGCCGTTTTAATTGTTGTGACCCCAAATATAAGCAGACACGTGTTAACTTAAAACTTATTTGTGATATACACGTGAGAATTATTCGCCGTCGTATTTTCTTGAGTGAAATGCACATTTTTAAATGAGTTCATATTTGCAGTATCGATTTACACATTGGAGTAGAAAGTCAGTTAAAATTATGCAGTCTCTTATTTGATTTGATTTAAACACTTTGAGTTTCTGATTAAATCATTAAACTAAACACTTCTTAATTCTTTAAATACGTGGTCCCTATGTCAACACATACAAATGCTTGGTTTTTGTCACAATAAAATCATTTTAAAACATTCTATCGTCATCCTTTCTAAATCGGTGCTATAACTAAATTGGATCGACATTAATTTAATTCATTCTTATGTTAGCTTTAAACGTTCAAATCTGAGCTTTACTACACCCACAATAAATAGTTAGTAAAAGCAGCTGTACAAAGATGTACGAATATCTTATGCTCGTTCTATAAACATTTAACAACAGTGGATTTATTTTAAATTAGAAAAGAGATAATTGCTTGTATTCTTTATAAATACACATAAATATAAAGTTAAAGTCGTAAATCTTTGAAAAAAGAGACAAGATTTAGAATAATGCATGACGTGCTTTAATTGCATTACTGTACTTAAATACTGGTGCATAGTTAGTGTCAGTGACATAATTAAAAAATACAAAGGATTAGTTTTAAATTGTAACATGAGACATTACAAACACACTATTTTTAAATTTAAGTTTTTAGTTTTGTATTATCACATTTTGAATCTTATGATGATAGTTTTTGCAACTATTTGATCAACTATCCTTGCCTCGATCATAATCCACTAAAAATCTCATATTGCTTGATAATATTTAGCAATTATCCCGCGATATTATAAGATTCTATTGTTTCAATTGTTTTGTTGTGGCTCATTGCTTTAGTGGATTTCTTCCTCCTTCCAATGGAGAAGTTCCAGGGTTCGATTCCCGATTCGAGCTGGGATTTATTATCTTGAAAAATTGACTTTTATCTACAAATATTATACTTCTGTATCTGTAAACGGTGACTTTGGAGCCAACATAGCAACGAAGCACATAATAAAAAAACTGTTTAATGAAAATCAGTTAAGTAACTGACAGGATAGCAAATAAATTCACATTCATTATTTTTTTGTCTGGTGTTTCTAAACGATTAGCCATTGAAAACTCAATGATTTTACCAATAACTTCGTAGAGCAAACTTATTCATAGGTTGCACGTACGTCAAATCTTTGCGCGTGGCGGCCACATTTGTAATCAAACTTTGACGTTGCCATGGAGAAACAATTGAAGGCTGTTGTGGTAGAACTAGTACATTCTAAGTTCTTAAAAATGCGGCCTGTTTTTGATGTACAATAATCGTACCAATTATTGGTATGTGTGGTCATTTTTTATTTTTGAATTAATTATGTGTTTCTTTTTAAATTCTAAATTAGGCTTTTTTTTATTAAATTTGAATAGTATTTGCCAATGATCTAGGACTGATTCGCGTCAATTGTGTCGCAATCATGGCCGCTGTGACGTCACGTGGGAACTATGAACAGAAAAACGCCCTGTTATAATATACACATTACCCTTTACAATAGTGCGCACTAGTATACAACAGATAATTGAACCAGTTAGTCCAGAAGTGGCTCAAGCTTCCCTGACGGGTCCGATGCACCTCCAGCGGTGAATGCAGCCTCACTGGTCGATGCAGCAGCAGCGCTGGAGTAGCAAAGAATCTAGGCGACTCCAGAAATTCAGGTATCGACTGGAATGTGATCTGGGCTCAAAATGACGTCATCGATGCATCGTCCAAAGCACTCAAGTAAATGCTCGCCAGCCACAAGTCAAAGCACTCGGTAATGTGTGTAGTCCACGGAGACATAATTATGACGTCACAACGGCCATAAAGGAGGCCAACATGTATGGTGACATTTTAGCTGTTCATAGAAGACAAAATATGCTTACCACAAATCATGAAAATTTTAGCTTGTAGATCCCCCGATAAAGTTTACGAATATTATTAGTATACGCCATTGTAAACGATTTAAAGAGTAATCGAGACAAAAGAGTTTTTTTTATGTAGCTTTTCAGTAATAATAGCAAACCAAAGTTAGAGAACAGTTCAATTTCAACAAAACGCCATCTGGCACATTGTAACAATAAACTACCAATGCCTCCAGTATGGCCGCCATGTGCATTGTGTGAATACACCCTATAATCTAGGTAAAGATGATGCAGACGATCTTAAATAGCAATTGCAAATTGATGCCGCCATTAGACTGGGAAGCGATTTTATTTGAGAGTGAGATCGCGATCACGTCAGTTATTTAGCGAGTTATGATCTTACTATCCTTCCTAAACAAGAAGTACTGAAATTACAACAGTTAAATTATTTAAATATGAACATCAATACACAATGTTATAATTTCCAGATTATGTGATTAGTAAGTGAATTATATAAAAAGTACCTCCCTAGCCATTATAATGGTGGCATCAAATTTGCAACAACTTGTAACACATACAGGTGAGATGAGAATCATTAATTGTGGATAAACGTATATTTTCGATTTCCGTTTTCCGGCACATAGTCAGACGGTGTCTCTGCTTGATGATGAGACAGGTCGTGAGACTCGGAAAAAGTAATGATTGTGTTTTGTAGATAAAACATCGCCCATTATCAGTAATTAGTAATTACTGATAATGGTAATTACACCATCTGGTGTACCACAATGTTTTTGCTCGGTACTGAATTATTTTCTGCTGAACGACCAACATTGCCGAAAGCTTTGAGTTACTTCTGCACTGACTTCTGACTTCCGCACTCACAGTACTTAGCTTCTCTACGTAGCACCGTTAAATAAAACTTCATAATTATTTATACAAAATAATTCTGACAGATTATTGACAGAAGGTATAACTGTTTTATTTAACGCCAACTGTTACAGTGTTCTTACTTACAAAAGGTTTTAAAAATCGAAATAAAATTTTATTTCACCCGCATGTTTGAATGTTTGTGTTTCCCTTATAATCTTTTTCATACATTGAATTTATTGTTACCATTGACTCCGAATAAAATCATGGCGAATAAGAAAACTTACCTTAAACGAAGCTAGGAATCATTTTGGGGTGTATGGTCTATTCGCCAACAAAGAGGGTCTACTCTAGGAAAGGATTTTCAGTGTAATTTCTCTCGTTCTAAACTAAGCTCACTAAGAGCCGGTCTTACAAGCTATTTTGAGGATTTGAAGAGTTTTGATTGGTCGTTGCCATGGAGACAAGAAGCTTTTCGACGAATAAGTAGTTATTGGGACATATTAAGGCAACCCAAGGCACACAATCCCCTGTTTAGATACTTAGACGAATACGTCCTTGTGTTTAATACATCTTACATGTTTTACTATTGACATTCGTATCTGTTTGTATATTACAAAACTGATTAAATTTCTATTAAGCAATTGCGTTTTTTAAATCTAAAAAAAATGTGATAACTATTCTCAAAGAACAAACACCTCTGAGCAGAAAGTTAGGAGAACTTCTATCACAATAACTACATCTATTTCAACAGCAACGCGTGATTACTCGCGCGTCATTCTATGTCACGTGACCACCAGTAAGATGTATACGGTGTTGCCTAATTTCTTGCGAGGCCCATTATCTGCCGCTACTCTACCCAACTATCTGCTAACGACCTCCGAACATTACCACTCATAATTGCCAATCCTTATTACGGTATTGATGACCAAATCTTATGTATTTACTTTCCATTTCCTGTACAGCCCGTTCACGCGGGCCCATTTTCGATTCATGTCGACGAGCTGTTGATAAAAGAAAATTGATGGAAGCTTCCCAATTAACTCATAATGACATTAAAAAATGTTGTGTAAAAAAATTGGAGCATTAACGTCTCGATTTTCCTGTAGAGCTCTGCTTGAATTGAGAACGTGAACCAGTTCCTGGTTTAAAATGGCTGTGTTATATATACCACAGGCTTGTTGTTATGTGTGTGCCAATTATTATGTAATCACTATACACTGAAACTACGCACATATTTGCGTCTATGTAATATAATTATTTAGCACCATTATTAGTGTTTTGTAGCCAAATCACGTTGTGCAGAATCGCACTGTTACGACGGCGTTTGTGATTTGTAAATGTAAGAACTGCAGACGTTGGAATTATGTTGTGACTGGTTTGTCGACGCAGGAATGTGTTATAATTACCTGTTAGTTGAGTATGTTGGGTTAAGTGCAATCAATTTACCACTCAGTGCTGGACGTGACAATAACCCTTCCAAATGATCCAATTGAATGATGTGTATATATTATATAATTGTGTGACAGTTTGTAAATGATATGTAATAATTTAATTAAATAAATACTCGTTGATTCCTGATTCATTTTGTGATATTCATCGATGGGTCTGTAATAACTATTGTGTATATTGTAATTTACTACTGTAATCTCAGTATGATTAATATTTGATTACTTATTTTTGTATAATGTGATGCGAAATAAAAATATGTATGTACGATTTTGTGATGATACATTTCCTATTCCTATAATTTGATGGTAAAAAGGGTAAATACAAAGAAATATTGTTGTCGAATCCATTAACTAATTATAGTAGTTTCTTAACTCTGGCAATCACAGGAACCCATGGATGGTGACCAAATTGGTAACAACAACCGCTACAACCACCACCAAAACAGCAGCACAGCACAAAAACAACACACGCCGCCATGTTTTAATAAGTTCGTTTGAACTGTTTCGACATTTAAAACAATTGGAGTAGGTATAATAGTTTCGTATTAATTTAGCAGTTGTGACCATAACAATACCATACCATGTTACATTTGAATTACAGTCCCATTGCAAGTAAAGGTTGGTTTACAAACTTATTTAAGATTTAGTATCTAAGGGCTAAGATTTGAGGGTTAATGCACAGTTAAATGAAGCCAAAGCATTATGGCGCTCACATACTTTCCTAAAATTTAGGATATTTAACCTGAGTTGGATTAAATCGCTTAATTCTTAAATATGACGTGTGTAAACCGACCTCGATGGGTCTCAGGTCACGCCCAGGATAATCCACTGCACACAATCATATCAGACATACAAACAAACACCAGTTCTCTCTCTCGCCCTCACATAAAAAATAAAAAATACTGTCACCTATATTTCTAGTTAATAGTTATATATCTCTTTCTTTCTCTTCTCTTCATACTTCTCGCGCACTTATTTAAGAAATTAACAACTAGGGCACATAGCTGAATTCCAGCATTCAACAAACATAACGCACTTATACCCTTATTTCTTAACACACATTCAGATGAATTCTTATTAGTTAAGTCAACGGATGTATTAGAAATGAACAGTGGCTTTTGGAGGTCAGCAGTCATCTTTTATTTCTGGTACAAGTACGTTGATTAATAACTGTTTATTGGAATTAATCTGCCTTAACTACATTTGAGTGATGTTGAATCCTGTGGATTTCACATTATCTTTTTAAATGCTAATAAGGTAGGTTGTTGGTTTGATCCCAGTCGGAGCTATTGTGACCAGTATCGGATGGAATGTCGGTGATAATTTCCATCGGTTGGTTGTTACATAACAAGAAGTGGCCGCCCACTCAACATTGCAGATTTGAAAACAACGGTAAATCCGAACAAACTTCGGAAGAATGATCAGAAACTCGTTTGTCTTACGCAATCAGCTTTGAAATATCATTCGCATGACTCATGTTTCAGTTATGTATATTATTCACTAAATTAAGCACGAGTTATTGTGAAAAAAATAATGAAACAATAATATGGATTTGTGTACATTCACATATTATTATATTTTAGGAGAAAATTGGATTTGTTGAAAAAAAAATAGGGAAGTACGGTGAGAATAATTACACTTTCCTTACAGAAATTTATGCTATGTGGCCCACACCCACAACAGACATTATGTAACAGTACAGGTTCATATGTTGGGTGCACAGTGTTTTCTCTGCACGCACACGCACACGCACACGCACACGCACACGCACACGCACACGCACACGCAAGATCGAAGCACTTAGCGAACTCAATCAAGTCATGCATGTCTGAAAGGATAATTAACAGTCTTCGTCACAGCAAGTTAATTGATATTTTAATTAAATTAGATCTAATTAAGAGGACTTGCCTATTCCTTGTGCACCACGCTACTAAGGCAAGGTGAGGGGGTGGACAAAATCCCCTGGGCGCTGGGGCTAAGCGCGAAGGCTACCTCTACGTCCAAAACCACACACAATTTAGATTTTTAAATTATATCTCAAGAATGAACTTCAAAATTGAAAATCTGAATCAACAGCGCACTGTGGTTTGGGAGCCCTACAGATAAATGCTCTAAATATATCTTTCATCATAATCAGTATGGTTTTTATTCCTAATAAATTTTATTACTAACTATCGATTTAGTAATCAAAATAACAATGGTAATGGTTATTATTTTTCATTAAGTCTGTAGAACTTACCAAACCACAGTGCGCTGTTGACTCAGAGTTTCGATTTTGAGTAGCCTTCTTGTGATATAATTAAAAAATGAAAATTTTCTGCGGTTTTTTACGTAGAGGTACCGCCCTGCTCAATTGCTACTATTGCACAATTTCTATACTAACAAAAAGCAAAAATATGTAGTTTGCTTTATGGAGAATCTATAAATTGTTCCACAGTGAGTACCGTAGAAAGTTGAAGATTAAGGCTATTATGAATCTTTGTGGTTTATTTTCTAGTTTTCAATCTGCATTAATAATAAATCAATAATTTTTCTGGCAAAACAAAAAATAATTACAAAAACTAATTAAATTAAAAAAGTTTAAAATGGGCGGTAAAGGATGTTTTGTGTAGCTTGTATAATATCCCATGTCGCAGTATAGGTGTGTCTGACGTCATGGGCTAAAGGGTGTGACGTCATACGGCTAAGAAATGTGAAACAGGCTAAACAGTTGACGTCATACGGCTAAACAATGTGACCCCACGCACAGTGAAGGTGATTGTTACAGAAGACGCTCAGGTATTCTCACATTAAGTGTCCGGAAAACGCAACTTAGTGTCAAATTAAAAAAACTCAATTTAAATTTTCTGAATGAACAGAATCGTAAACTTTCATTCGTGTTCATGAATACCCTACTAGGATCGCATAAGCTGAGCTGGAGACCATTTATAACCGTATATTCAAATTCACGGTAATAAATTGAGCAATCAATGTGACTCGACGGTATTTCAAAACCCGGCAGATAGAAACATATTAAATACAATTATGTAGTAAATTAAGGAAAAAAATTCTACCCGTTGGGTGTTTTCGGTAGACAGTAGAACTTTCATCTTTCTCGAAGAAGCGTACGTGGATTGTCCCTTGCTCAGTGGTATAGATTTACCACGAGCACATCTCCGCTCGCGAAAGCTTGCGCGCGCATCCGGGTCTAGTCTATTCGGTTTTTTAGGGGCGGCCGGTAGTGAAGTGCAGCTAGCAGGTGTCAGTTGCTATTGGCAGTGGTCGGGAACACATCTCTCCTGCGCGCTTACGGCAGAGCTATGCGGCCGGCCGTAGCCAGCAGGCTACGGCAAAACTACGTTCAGCCAATATTCAACTCATGGTTTCAAGATAACCAATACGCGCATCAAACATTGAATCACATAAATACTTTTGTCTAACCTTCCTCTACACGATGATGTGCACTATATTTGTCAAACATTTATAGTTAATAAAATAATGCCATTAAAGCAGAGCAATGTTAGTGGAAAACCTTTCGATGATTTCTACGTTTTTTACGATCGCAATTTGTATGGTTTATAAGAAACCTGTCACAAATATAAAACTATCGTCGTCAAGGTATAACTGTCATCTTTCTTGTGCCGCTTATAATATTGCTCTAGCTTTAATAGTTTCGGAAATAACGCAATGTAAGTGAAGCCATGTTTTGCCGCCACCGTTCACGCGCCGAGCGCGAGGAGCACGCGTTTATGCACTATCACCTGCATTCCAGTCGACTTTGACTCGCCCGTTTTGGCCAAGGGAGATGTGGTGTTGGTCCATCTATAGCGCGCAATTGAATTGAATCGAACTCAAACGCGTAGGTATCCGTTTCGATTCCTACCAATATTCATCGAGAGTTGAAGAATTATAACATCATCTGGATGGAGATATGTTTTATTACATAATATTTTGAGGGAAAGAAGGCATTGTTGCAATTTTTCCGTAATGATACTTTCTGTTTTACTTTTCAGTTGTGTTTTGTTGCATTAATAAAATACAATTATGCAGTCATGCTATCAATATACATGTATACAACCAACATCTATTTTCATAATGTACATGGATGATATAGATAGGTAATAATGAAATACATCACTAAATTTCTGTACTACAGGCATCGAAATGGTATTGATAAGGAAGATGTTTTACGTACGTCGGAGAGTATACAGCGTACTGACTTACTTATAGATGCAATAGTTCAACAGTGAACTTTGCTGGAACGCTCTCCCGGGCTGGTTTCTCTAGAGCAGATGAAGGAATATAGAGGTAAAAACGCATAAACCGGAGGGTGATAATACAAATTAGTGTGGAGATTAATGAGGGTAGAACCTGCTACAATGAAATCAGTGTGAAAACGAGAAGAAAACTGAATTGGTGCATAGTAGGAGCGAGGGAGAGCCGTCACAGTTTAGGGCTGAACCATCCAGAGCCCAGGGCCCTTACTATAGACTGGGACGGATCACGGCACCCGTCTGTTCTTTGCTGTCCGGGGAAGACGATTTGAGGGACCTTTTGGAGCCCTCAAGAGACCGAACCTCCGCCAGGATATCGACGGACCTTGGGTTGATATAGCCAACAAAGCTGTGAGCTAAAAAGTGAGAGAACTATTGAACCCTATATGGTGAGTGGTGAGAAAAAGCTGTATAGACTGAGATTACACTATTGTTAACAACGTCTGCTATAGCTTGAAATCAGATTTATATCTGCATTGCCTCTCTTCATGCTCACTGGTAATGCAAGAGATTCCAATTCGAGTCGTCGCCGGCTCGATTCCGTTCACCGACAATCCTCATTGGATTTGTCCGAACTTTCCTCAGCCATGCTTGGACAATGCTGTGGTCAATTTGTATCAAACACTCCAGTCTATCCAAAGTCTTTAATCTAATTAGTCATCTGATGACGTCACCAGATGGGCTAAAACAGGTGTGCATCTAACGTCTTCGAGATAAAATATTTGTCTGTGTTCACTTGATATAATTTAATTTTTAGGATGATTCACTTGAGACAGCTGGGATGTCTCTAAAAATTAATTTTTATTTATTGTCTACTCACTCAATATCTTGAGAGCCATTATTATACCATTTATTAAGTCTATTACACCTCGGGCTCGAATTTTAAATTATTTAGCATTCGCCCATTAGACGAGTGAGGTTTCTTATGTAAACTAGTTCGAAAAGAAAAACAATAGACCTACCATTTCCTTATCTTCCAATTTGTATCAATTCAATTTAGATCATTTTATTCCCATAAATCATTAACATACTTCCACCACAGTACATGCAAACAATAAACATTAATGCAACATAAGAGAACAATATATAAATATAATGTATACATACAACAAACTGAAAACCTTGCTTTGGGAAGCTCACGTACAGTCGTACATGTCGCAATTGATTCACATACCGCATGTTTTAAGGATTTATCTTTGTTTAACAAAAGTCGTCTATCGGGCGAGCGTTCAATTCAAGCCCTGAATACACCTTTGAATTGTTCGAGGAAACCCACGGATACAAATTTCTACTCAGGATCGTGGATTACCGGGAGTGGGACACGAACCTGTGACCTTCTGAACTAGAGTATCGTGTAAAGTAAGCTCTGAGCTACCTCTAATATTCAATGTGTATATTTAGAATCTATTGTAATTGCCTTGATGCTAGCAGGGATGTGGGAATATGGAACAACACACAATGCATATGTCAAATCCTGTAATATCATTTCGAATGTAAACAGTGGCAATTAAGCCAAATCATATCGGGGGCTTCCGCACTGAAGTGGAGCAATTAAATATCACAGCGCTCAATGCGGCAAACGCTGGCATCACTGATACCTCTAGCGGGAATACGGGGAACTTGCAATTTAATTAAATTATAGCTTTGTGAATGCGATTCACGTAAAGTTTGTGTACTCTTCTTGCAAACTTAGTCGTTTTAAATGTCTAGTGTTCATTAGAATCATTAATAGTTACTATTGAGAAATTGCAAAATAAATGCCTGACAAGCAAAGATAGTAAGATATACTGCTGACAAGTTTCAGTTGCACGTTAAGATTCTGTCATCATACGAAGCGGTATAGTCCTCCAATCTAAAAACATTTCTTAATTACAGTTTATACTTATATCTCGATTGATTGATTGATTACATCTCGAGAACTCTTCATCGAAAGAAAAGATGATTTTCAGAATTGATCTAGAAAGCAGTGATTTGCTCTATCGATATAAGGATCAATTTTGAAAAAGGTCTATTATATGTTTTTGAAAGCACACATACGTTTAGAATGTTCGAAAATGCTTTTCTTACTTTCTCAAGCACTTATTTCTTACAAAACTACACCTACTAGAAGTTCACATTTCCAATATTGTGTATAGGGTTCTTGATATTATTAAAAATAAATAAGAACTAATGTGGGTACCAATTGTGTATTTATTTGTGTTGTTTGTACGTACAATTATATTATTTTGTAGCCTACCTGTTATAATTAATTGACGAGTATCATACAATAATAATTATGCTATTTGGGTTTTTCCTCCCATAGTTTTGTAACAAAGTATCATACAAAGTAGGCCTGCAATATACAAATAAGAATACAATATTTTTTTTTATAAAACTACGCTATCTGTCTCCATAACACTTTTGAAATAGTTTTTGTTTTTCACTACGTAAGAATAACCAACTAGTAACATTCTATTACATCAATGAAGGAAGACAGTGCTTGATCTTATTCCAGATGATGTTACCACTTACCAAGTAAGTAGGAGCGAAAAACAAAAAATATCGTGCTTGTTTATGGAGATTATTGAGTTGGAGACATTTTGAAGACGAAAATAGCGGCATTATCTACGGTTTCATTGCGAGTTTTCTTTGAAGGAAATGTTAATTAAGACGGTATGTTTCTCTGTGGGGGAGGGGGGGGGGAGTTAATCCAGGCACTACCCCAGCGTCGTCTCTGGTTTGACCTCACATCCCTTGCTGCCCCAGGGATGGAGCTTCTCATCTTACTCTTCACCTGAAGAATACCACTGATGATTCTTCGAATGTTTAGGGTTCAGGCGAAGAACGCAACCACACAACACACGTCCACGACTCAAGTAGTTCCGTTTCTTGCGTGCAGATGTCGCCATAGCGCACAACGAGACGACGACTACTTTACCGATCCATCGTTCCCGAGCCGAGCTAGTATCGATTCTCGAACTAGCTCGAAGCTCCCTGGTCAGTGATCCACAGCTGCCGAGTGCTTTGTGAATCAGTGCTCGCCCAGCTCTTGCGTGTAGGAGACAGGTTACGCCGCTCCGTCACTACTGCAAGCATGGCATTCACGATCTATTTACATCATTTTTAAATATTTTAACGGTTTTATTTACTGTTTCAAAATTTTTCGCGAAGTAAATCACGACAGTGTTTTTAGTAAATTAACGAGAAACGTTCTATAAAACATTGTTACCAACGTCTAAAAACCAAAAAAACAAACGCACGTTTTTGGCAAGTTACCAAATGTGACTACTACTGTGGATCAATCGGTAATTGTGTACGTTCCAAATACGGCCCAGATTCGTTTCCCGGTATTTTTAATAAATGGCCCGCACGTAAGTAATATGAAATTAGACACGGAATCGAAATATTCGCGAATTAGATGAAATGGTGCTAACAATTTCTAAAATTGGCTATTTTGTTGTGATAATAAGTGGTTCCAGAGAGATTAGCTATCATGAAGTCGACGAAGGGGACAACGGCGCCTTCGAAAACGGTAAGATTATCATTTTGATCTCTTTGTCTGTCATGTGTAACCCGTTTAGTGCGGTACGCCGGTTGATTACCGTGCCTGCCAGACAAGGGCCCGCCGGCGGGGAAGGGGGGGGGGGGGGAGGGGCTTATAAATAATGTGTTGTTAATTCAGAACTTTTAACTCATTACCCGTGTTTCCTACCCCGTTAGTAATTATCATATGAATTTCATAAATAAAACAGTGTATCTGAAACTAGGGTAGGTACAAAGCCTTTTAATCCTAGCTGTCACTTCACCGGTTGTGACGTATACAAAGAGTGCCGGCTTGTGCGCGCCCCCCCCCCCCCCCGGACTGAGGCTTTGGAAAGTTAAACACCAAAGGAAAGGAAATGGGGCTAAAAAGACCTGATTGTATTTTATAATGTTCACTCAAAGAAGTTTAATTACGTTTTGCCAATTGACGCCGCTGTGGAACGATTAGGCGCCACCTGCAGTGCGATTCTGAATGGCCGTGATAAGTTTAACGCATGCTTTTTGTCGTTACAGTAGGCGAATGCAAGGCGGTGATTGGCTCATCGCCTTCTTTTAACGACAAAAACTCGGGTTAAACCTATCGACGCCCATTCAGAATCGCGGCCCTGAACCGGATAAAAACGTTTACGTACGGTAAAACACTCTTGATTGTTGGTTTATTCTGTAGAGAAATGTGTACGAAATACACTGTAGCATTTTGCGTTCTTAGTTCAATTATTTATCATAAACAGTGTTATAAAACTGATTCACAAAGCAAATTAGCGAATAGTTATTTGTTGGAAAATGTTTACAAAACAAACCATGTAGCCTTTTGCGTGGTTAGTCAATTTATTTGTTTATTTATTTAATGCACCATAAAACTGATTTATAAAGCAAATAGTGAATCAAAGTGAACCAGTCAGTTTATATGAAATTGTGCTGCACATTGTTGCCCTAGATGATTATTTTATTTCCGACATCAATATCCCGACAAAAATATACATACAAATATTGCGTCCCTATCACCCACTTAAAACATATTTTTATAAGAAAATATAGTACTACGTTTTACAATCTAGAACATTTTCTTAAGTGGTATAGTTGTAGGGGTCCATCTTTAATCATAATTGACATTTTAATGTTTAAAGTAACATTTCATTAAATAACTGAAAGTCAAAGGCAATGCCACCATGCCACTTTTGTTTTTACCTGTACCTATATTACAATAAACATTGTTTGTCTGCACCAGATTTGGCTGCAAACATTTGCCAGCGCCTCAAGCGTGGTCTATGGCAAATACAGTCAACAATAGCTTCGCAAAGCCAATATTGAAGCCTCAAAATCAATGTTGATCCCAGTAAACCGTCTCACGACCACTCTACAACAAACAATGCTCTGTCAATAGTGATGAAGTAGCGATAACATTACTGGACAATTACTCATTACGTACGGCCGATAATGATAATAATTGTTCGTAGGAATACCCGTTATAGGGTGCACACCAGCTTTATCTGATGTGCCCCTCTTCAGGTGACTAACTAGGTTATTAGGATGTTTGGGTAGCTGGGGAGGAATGTCCGAGGGCTATAGAGGTAGCTCAGCTCAGCGTTCAAAGACGCAAGACTCTAACTCGGAGGTCGTAGGTTCGATTCCGGCCACCGGTAGTCCTGACTGATAGTTTTCCCAAGGTTTTCCTCATTCGTAAAGGCGAATGCTGGGATTGAGTGATCCTACTAATAGCCCTCGGACATTCCTTCCCGACTATCCAAACACCCTAACATACCTTCATAGTTAGTCACCGGAAGACGGGCACTTTTGTACTATAGGCCTAACTGCAGCCTTTTCCTGCACAAAAATTATTATTAGTAACAGATTTTGTGGATTGTTTAGTTGCATGGGCTTTAAATACAATGTTGCGTGTTTTTATTCTCAAAACATCATTTTGAACGATCTGAGCAAACAAGAAAGGTTAATTTTGTGTGAATTATCAAATTTTAATTTTAATGTAAATTTATTTTTGTGATTCACACTTATAAGTATTTTAATATTGGTAGTATTTTAATAGTGCCTTCTTTTGGCGTCCATGATATTGGTGGTTTTGGAAATTCCCTCGGAAAGTCCGAATTGGCTGTTTGTACGTTTCAGCCCAAGTTGTGTTATAAATTATCTGCGGCCCAAGCATTCGTCTTCTGAATGAGGAAAACCCCGGACATATTCTCGTTCTCAATTACCGGTGGCAGGAATAGATCCCAGACCGCGACTTCAGTCTGCCAATCTACGAGTGGACTCCTCTCTCTCTGTTCCCATCGTCTAGATTAGCCTCGTGTGACGCAATAAGATGAGAATACCAGTACAGAAATAATACTGATTACCTATAGGTAGAGGTGTTAGAAAATAATTTTATTTTTTCCGAAATTAAGCTCAATGATTTTAAAATTTCGATGTTCTTTCGATGTTATTTCGATGTTATTATTAAGTTGCAAATTTTTTAAGGTAAATTAAAGAATTACTGATCTGTTTATAATTATGTGATATGAATGTGACATCACATCATTTATTATTGAAACAACTGAGATTATACATGTACATACACATGCCTACATACAAGTTGTTGTTCAAACATAACTGTTGTCACTTTTCACTCTGCTAGCATGCGGCCAGTCAGCAGTCGAGTACCGGATGGCACACGGGTCGGTATTGGGTCGTATTGGGATTGGTTCGAGCGATGAAGCACGCTCGGGCAGAGACGAATTTATGTGAAAGCTTTATTATCAACAAACTATACTAACACCTTTTTAAATTTCTTGAAAATTACTAATATAAAGCATAATTTTGCCCAATCAAGGTAAATTCGCCTTTATTTCGCAAATACGCAGACATTTCGCTGTTTACGTAAATTTCGACTTTATTTCGCAGACAGATTCGAAACCTCTGTACCCCAACTCATAAACATCTGAAGTTTTTTTTTCGATAGAAACAATGGTTACCTAATGATTTCGCTTTATCGCTGTTTGCGAAAAACAAACACCTCTACCTATAGGGTTTGCTTGGATCTGGTATAAGAACATCATAACATCTGAAGATGATTTCAAGGCATTAGTCAGCGGCCTTATCCTGTAAGTTATTATTGTGGATCTTGAAGGCCTATGATCTAGGATCTTTTTACTGTGAAGTTCTGCCTGATTTCGAACTTGACGTTGAATGTAATGTTATATTGAGTAAACAAGTTCCAGTTTATGCAGAGTTAATTTCAGGACATACAAACAAAAGTTTCAGAATAAGGCCCCTGGTGGTGGATATATAAGAATTTATTGACGTAGATCTTCATAATATTGCTGCCAATTACCACAATCTTTTTTAATTTGACCGGATTTTTTTGGTATTTTACCCTCGATCACCAAAGCTTCACGACGTCCCTAGGTTCTATTTAAGGGCATCCGTTTTTTGTTTTGTTTTGTAAAAATATCGTTATGCACTTATTAACCCCTCCCCCACTTTTATCCCCACCTAACATGACATATTCATAAATCATTATGCATATTAGACATAAGTATAGCCTATAATATCATACAACCAGCCGCGAATGTCCAATTGTTTCAAGTCACTTGTTTCGTTTTACGACTGTACTTTAGTGGTATATGTTACAATACAAGTTCATTTATTGATCAATGGTTGCAATGTAGAAATTTAGGAATTTGTTTTTTATTTTCAAGCGGGATTTGAAAACTGCGAGGAGGACTCTGGGGCACGATCCCGAATCGGTTTGATAGTACCAGTTTGAACATTTGGTTTCGTTTTAGCGGAAGTAGTTTCGGTTCGAGTCTCCGATGGGCAATGGTTCGGTCCTGGCAATACAATGTGGTATCGCCCGCTGTGGCATCGATTAGGGGTAGTTGGGGGGGTTGTGGCCGGTGCAGCGCGAGCTTTGGCCTCCCAGACATTCCTGCTTCGGAGCCGCATGAAATGTTGAAGAGCTTTCGCTGAAGGGTAAACGTGACAAAAACCAATAAAGGTAATGCACTGAAAATACTTCATACTGTAGACCAAATGTTCTTGAACCGGCGCATTAAAAAATGATGATCGCCATAACGCGTTTCTTTTTTGCAAAACTTAGTTCGTTATGAGGCGGAATAAAGTAGCAATTTATAAGACTTATTGCCGGTACTGGCGGTTGAAAAATTAAGAACAACCATTTTACACTGCGCCAGGGGGCATTTTCTAATCATTTTCAACATTGACCCCCTAAATCTTCAATGACAACAATGCACAAACAATGAAACACTAACGTTGGCATAATATTATTGGAAAACTAGTTTTTAGTTATATGTATTGTCGGCATTGAAGATTTAGAGGACCGTGATTAATTCTATCTAAGGGTACCAGATCACTTTTAAGAATTTCTCTTTGGAATGGGGATCATGTAGTTGTACACATTAAATCTAGGAATGAGAGGAAGCTGTCAATATCCTAACCTATAAACGTTGCTCACTCTAATTTAACGTCATTAAAGGGTTACCTGTCTTTCCCTCACCCAGACACGAAAACGAAATGAAGTATTATTTATCGAAACATTTTGTTAGTAGGTATAAATTTACTGACAATTTCCCAATTACAAAATTAATGCTATGTGAAGATTTTTAAGAGGAGACAAGCACTAACAAATTTAACGATGTGATTATTATTTATTGTGATTGTGAATATTAGCAATATTAAGCTATCTTCATTTATTCGTATTACTAATTATGTTTAGATTTACATGACATCGATGTAATCAGTGTCTTAATTGTTTTAGGGAGTAATATTAAACAGAATTACCTTTTGCGGAAATTGAGTATCCGTTATGAATTTTCAAATTTCAATAACCTCTCGTCGACCACTAAGCGGGTGTAATAGTTTAACCGCCCCATCCCCAACATTAGGGATGTCCCATCTACGATAACAGAATTTACATTTTCTCAGGATTTGCATTTTCGTTCACGTAACTTTGTAATGGACGCGAAAGAAAAGCCATCTAAACTCGCCATTATCTATAACGCTAGACCGCTCAGGGCTGGGTTAGGGGTTTATTGGTTTTGTAAGTACTGATCATTCTCTACTTCTCAGTCTTAAGCTGTTTAACAATTAGCTATCAACATTTACCAAGTAACTCATAATATTAAATTACGATCGACTAAGTGTTAAAAACTTGTACTTTTAATAGTGTGGACTATATTAAAATGTTTGCTCATCTTTCAAATATATGTAATAAATAATCGTTTATTGTTAATTTAATTGAAAGACAAGTACTTTAGAGAAAGTAACAAAAAACAATTTTTTGTTATTTGTTGTTTTTTGCTGTATTGTTTGCTCATCTTTCAAATATATGTAATAAATAATTATTTATTGTTAATTGAATGACAAGTACTTTAGAGAAAGTAACACTAATTGTTGCTATATTGAATATAGGTTGAATAAAATAATACATTGTGAGGTAGGCCTAGTAAATAAAATTAACGAATAAAACGCAAACATTCTGAGCTCCCTTTTTTTTTGATAACGTTCTTGAAACAATACCGATATGTCTTATATAAAAATATTTATTTAATGTTAAGGAACACTCCAAAGATATAAATAGAAGTTAATTTAAAAAAATGTGATTTGCCTTTGTATCTTGAAGTTATGGTCTGCAGTCTAGCAAGAGTAAGCTTACAAAAACCCCAGATTGAAAAGAAATTCGTTTTTGTTATGGAATTGTAAATAAAGATAATTTATAATATGTAAATACATCCAATTGAGCGAAACGGAGCATAATATATTAATATATGTAATTCTGTGTCTGCATCGTAGTCCATTGATGTAAATTCTAAAACAGGGCTTGTACGAACGCCACCAAGCAATTGCTCTGAGCTTTCAACTGTCACAGACCCTATTCACCATCAATGCTACTTGATGCCAAAGCAGCTAACCTATACATTACATACATATACTATTTGCAACGCTTGGTACAACTATTTCAAACACGTAAGCACATAATGTTTGTGCAAATTGCCAAGTAATGCTTCGTGAACTGACGAGTCAAAACAAGTTTGGCTCCACCCATGATAGGTTGTCTACGTCCTCTGAGGTGTTTGACGTAAACGCTAAAGCTGTCAACTGTCTGTGTCAGTTATCTTTGTGACGTCACAAATCGCTTAGGTCGGGATAGAGACCAAGGCCCAGATTCACGAAGGTGTCTAAGTGCTAAGACGTCCTAAATTAGGCAAATCTTAGTGATATAAATCACGCATATGTTATGATACAAATCATGCATATTATGTAAGAAAAAAAATATCAACAATTTAAGTAATAATATTTTATTTGTGAATGTTTAGTAATGCCCAGAGTTGATTTATCTAGCTAGAAATTGCCTAACTTAGGACAACTTAAAGTAAGGCATCTTTGTGAATCCAGGCTTAACTGTGCCCATGGACGCAATTTTTCATTCAAATACAAGGAAAGTGCGCCATCAAAAACGTTATGCATATGACGCATTGTTCATTTTCCTTCAACTTATGACGCTATTTGTGTACCAGGTCCTTGAATTGACTAACTTCATGTTCATTTCATTAGTTAGGCGGCCGTAGAAGCCTATTTCTCGCAGCCAATAGAAAACGTATACCGAGTTGGCCGCTCTCTTCTCCTATCTAGCCTATGTAGGTCTGGTAATATTTCACAACTGAGGTAGAATAAAATGACCACCTTCATCATGCATGGTACATGACCTTCTTCAAAGACTCGGATCCATAGCTGATGTTCCCCACATTAACAAATCCCCAAAAAAAACACGTATACAACAATTCTGCAGCAACCAGAGAGTTCCCTTAACTAAGTGACATCTCTGCAGCTTTGTTTAAGGCCCAGTTGTTCAATCAGCCGGTAGTTGACGGTCCGTTATCGCATAGGGTGATTTGGGTTACAGATTACGGACCGTCAGCTAACGGCCCCGTTAGCGACCCGTTTACCGATTAAGAAACCGGGCCTGAGTAGACTTACCAGGGTACTTGGCAGAAATATCCGCAAGGACTCAGTTCAAGTATTCGACTTATGACTGAGGACGAACATCTCAAGTGGAAAAGACCTTCAGTCAGGATTATCGGGGTCCGGTGGACATGTATTGAGCTGTGACAGCATCCCGAATTAATCCGTTGGCTGCCAGCACTGACGTAGACTATGTAGCCTTAGGGCCGGTCTTAAAATCTCTTAATAAGAAAGTTATTTGTAGCAATTAAGCTATTTGGAGGATTTCAAGGATTTTGATTGGTGGTTGCCATATAGACAACAAGCTATTCGACGAATAAATAGTTATTGGGACATTGTAAAATCCTCGTTGGTATAAAGTTCTGTTTACACACTTTAAGATTTAAGTTTTTATTTTCGAGACTGTTTTACTTTTTAGGAATCGCTATCATTGACCGGATTTATAAAACGTCGCCTCTCATTGGTTGGGCTAAAAATTCTAGGTAAAGAGCTAAGCTAACGTTACTTTAGTTTTCTTAAAGCCTATTAAAGTGTGTAAACGCATAATGCTTTTGGGTTGATTTCATTTTGTTAAACCTTAAACCTTAAATCTTAGATGGTGTGTAAACCGACATTTACTGCATTAGATAAATCTTGACGTCACATTACCTAACGGTGGAGTACGTAGTTAAACACCCAACAATAATACATTTATAAAGAAACTCAACTAGTTTTACATATTTTTTGTCGACTGTGAAATTTTAGTTGTAATATACCGTTTTTTCCCCTCCATATTAAGGGGTACATGCAGTAGTTTCGTATTTTACCGAAAGTATTGTTTGGTTGGGTATATGGTCAATCTCGTCAGGAGTGTGCGACGTGCTCTGTCTTCACGTCGTCTCGATTAACCTCGTGCTAAGTGCGAGCGGTCGATGATAGGGTGGGTCTGCAGGGTGTAGCCGATCAGCGAAATGCTTCCGACCGACCCCCGCGGTTTGAGGGGGTGGGGGAAGGGGGGGGCAACCTGTCAGGCTTATTAAATATTCATGGAAGGCGGCTACACCAGAAGGACACGCCATTAAAAGACTACCCCGTCTTTTACCAGACTTTCAGCTGTTCTCCCGAGATTCATTTCTCTCGTCAATGTTCACACAAAATTCGTTTTCTTCATACTTACCATTATACAAAAATAGTATTTTTTTTTTTACCCACTCATTTATACGAACTGACGTTCAGTGGTGGAAATTATGCGTACCGAGGCCTATCTTTGATATGTCTGTTATAAATTTACCGTTTGCAATATGATATCAGTGCATTGTGAGGTTTTATTACCAAGTAATGGGTTTGTTCGTTGTGTTTCTGCATAAATGTGTATGTTTTGCCGTTGTGAAATAACGAAAACGAAAGAGAAATCTTGTAAGCTTACATGTTATTAGTATTACAAACAAAATATCAGGCTTTTATAGTGCCCAACACTTTTAATCAGTAGGAGCATGATGATGGGCCCAGTGAAAATAAGGGTCTTCACTGTAGGTTGGCCACTGACACAAGTCAAGGTAAATAAACATAAATATAAAGTATAAATCATCAATAATACAAATGGATACTAACAGTTGCCAATGGCCGCACTGAGTGCGCCTTTTACAATTAAAACAACAATGCATAACAATATAGGCTAATGGACGCACCAATTGGAAAACGCCATACGATTTGAATGTGTTGCTCGTATCTTTAGAAATAACGTCAATTAGTGGAGGAGGAAATAAAATTATGCTTGTAACATAAACGAATGCATTTTAAAGTGTACATAACAATAAACAATATATTTATAGAAATAACGTGTAAATTCAATAAATTCGACATGTTATTGAAACCGTCTGATTTAATAACGTTTTCAATTTGTTTCAATTATATTTGTAGTCTGTACACTTTACAATATCTATCCCTGAGTATCTACCCATTTATTATTCCAAAAGTTTGATTTAAATGGCGATTGAAAAGTACGAAACGTACAAACAGGATTTGACTCTCAAAAACTAATCCTTTAATCTAAAGGTAGGCCTACGAAAGGAATAAAAAGGATTCATTTCTCAAAAACGTACTTCTACAATCTATCTTCAAATTCTATTTTCTTGTAGTTTAGTCTGCGAGCCTTGTCCGCGCCTCTGTCGAGTGGCGAGTGTCTAGGGAAAAGGGTCGCCCTAGTGTTGGTTCTCACATGGAGAATCCCCCAGAGATGCGCGCGCACACTTCCTTATCCCTACGAGCTCCACGTCAAACCGGTTTAGTGAGAGGGATTGAATTTTCATCCTCTATTCAATTACAAATCGGAAGCGTTTGCATAATTGTATAACACCTCTTGCAATTATGAATTGCATTCCTCATTAGATTGCAAACATTAACCTTGCTCGGAAGGAATTAGTAAACATACTAAATGAAAACAAATTTAGCAATGTCCGTGGCTTGGTTTCATAAGGCTGACGTGAATTCAGGCCTTAGGGTCATATGCAGAGTGCTAACTCTCTCAACTCAGTCTCTTCTCAAGCTGAGCTCAACCTCCAATCACAGAATAGTATACGTCATACGGATAGCTCCCGTGAGTTTGAGCGGAGTTGAGAAGTGCTTAAGTCTGGACTATGCATTTCAACTTGAGTTTCAGTGATTTCAACTTGAGTTTCAGTGGTCGTTTATACACTTTATGGATATTGACTATAGCACTTCTAACGTATAGACGAGCATATATTACGTTACTTTGAGAGATTTCATGGCAAGTCTCTTCAAATTGATGTTTTATAAGTTAAGTGGACTGGGTATGAGCCTTGATAGTTTGTCGCAGTATTAAGTATAAGTCAATCGTTTAAGGTTTCTCATACTTGATTTATTTAGTCTGAATTCATGTCAGCACGGCCTTTAACGCCTATTTAATCGAGAATATAACACCGATATAATTAAGTGATCGTCATGCGATGAGCTGCAGTCTCATCTCGATCACAAGAAGCCGTACGACACGTAAAGTGGCAGACCGAGCAGACTTCATCTCTAATTATGTTGTAATTATGCACGAGCCTAGAACTACCGACGCGTCTTGAAACTTTGGAGACAAACAAACTTAAGTATTAACGAGTTTGTACTGTCGGGGGAATTTAGTCTCATCCCACACGAGTCTGCTCCAGTTACTTAAATCGTGACAGACTTGACTCTCACCATCGACACTCTAACACATACTTAACTCTAACACATACTCTACTTCTATAGTGGACCGAAGATTACTTTACATCTGCTCTCGTCACATCCGGGGCAGTCGTAGCCAACCAGCGAACCGCCCGAGACACATCCGGGCCAATACCGATCGCTGATTGGCTATACGAACCAGTCGCCTGTGACGAAAGCATGTGTAAGGTAGTCTTGGGACAACTATATAGTCGTCGTACAACATCTTTGGTAATACTTCCGTCACGGGTGGGTGAGCGGCAGCCAACCAGCGACCGTGGCTAATTCAAATACCTGCTCGGGTTAGCCGAGACCGAGTAAACACATCATTGATTGAGGACGAAAGCGTTCCCGTAGTTGGTGTACGACTACTTTACTATGTTTGTACTTCCAAGAGCACTTTTGAAGAACGTTGCTCTATTTGCTTGTCCACCTCTCAGATAATACCTTTATTATTACTGTGAGATACTAAAATGGTTCCACAGCAACCTTGTGAATCGTGACGTCATAGATGAGTGAGTCGGAGCCAATCAGCGGGTGGCTTTTCAAACACTTTAATTTGGTTGGTCAAGTTTTTTTTCACTTTACGACGCCAATCAACCGTATCAGTTTAGAACCAAGAGAAGAAGTCCACAAACTGACTCAGAAGTGGTGAAATGCGAAGCATGTTCATCATACGACACAAAAACCGATCAAAGAATGTACACAGTTCGGTGTATAAACGCCCATTGAAATGCTCGAATTGGTTTTTCAGTAGTGGTTTATCGTGTGGCTTAATGTTGCTAGGACGGCTCATCTACAATAATTACTCCCACTCTACGGGCAAATAATTTCATTCCTGAAACATGCATAGTGGCAGCTGAAAAACTGTCGAAATACGACGTTCAATATGTTCAATACGACAAAAACCCGATGCTTGTGACATTATTGAATCGTTCGAAGCAGAAATATATGGGTTACAAACAGAGCATGCACTAGGACTATCGCATCTCTAGAACTACAGTGGTGTATCCAGGGGGAGGGCTTGAACCCCCTCCCCCCCCCTAAATCCCAGCTTTAAATTATACTCGGCAAACCATCTAAATTTACGCAAAAAATGAAATAGATTTACGTATTTATTTCTCCATTTGCTTAGTCGGGAAACACTCCCGTTTAGGTGAAATTGTATAAGTTGTAACAATGTAGTAATTGTATATAATATTGATTGTTTAAATCGTATTTGGTTTTGTAAAGGCTGGTCCACACAGATTTTTAAGCATTAGATTTAAGGTTTAACGCGTAGTCGTAAAGTTGGATCATAGGAAACACGTACTGGCGTTCACACAAAGTTTTAGTTTTAAGACATTGTTTTCATTGTTGTTTATCTTATGCTTAAAAAATCTGTGTGGACCAGCCTTAACCCGTATCCCGTTCAGCAAAGAAACTTAGCTTGTTCTAAAACACATTAAAACCACTTCAAAAATACGGATTTATTAAAAAAAAAAACTCCCGTGGCGCTATTGTGGGGGACATCACCCCCCCCCCCCCCCCAACACCCCCCATCGTGTCTTTTGTTGAGCACCTTTTTACAGGTATGTTCTACTCTGGGCAGCCCTCCCCGAAATATATTTCTGTTTACGCCATTGCTTGAATATTTTTGTGTTCCGGTGAAACGGAGGAAAGAATAGAAAAGTGAAATACTCTGGCACTGCTGCTGCCACTTGAGTGTTTCCTATACGAAACAATGAGAAAGAGACAGATTCAAGATGGCGTGAGTTCGGTGATGGAAGAGTTAACGGTAACATTGTGTCGTGAAATAAATAAAGAACCAAGTGTGGAGTTTTCAAAAGTTTCGATGGAAAATTTGAAGAAGATTCTTGAAGAGTTATGGAGCAAAGCAAGTAATCGGGAAAGTTCAGTGTGTTAGAAACTTCACACGGAGTAAAGTACCATAGAGAAGTGAGGGGTTGTCATCTATATCAAATAATGTGGTATCCTACCACCTTGCGAAGTGTAAAATGTGGTGAAACACTCTCATACTAAGACCATACCATTTATTCAACGAAATACATGATATGATGTACAGCTATATAAGTTTTCCTTTCTGCATGATACTCGTAGTCTGTTTTGGAGTCATCATTGTACAAACATGAGACATGTAGAATACAAAACCGATTCGTAATTTGAATATATAATCCAACAGGAAGTACAATTGCCTTCTGTTGACATTTGGCATGACAAGGGGCATGTTTGTTTTGCCAAAATGTGGAAATGCCGTATAGATGTTTTCCGCTACACTTGCCTAAATCGTGTTCAGCAAGTTTACAATGATATTGCTCCTTCAGAGCTTGATCCGTTTAATATATCATTGAGTTCGTTCAATAATGTAATGCGGGAATGTGTGAAATTTGTGTTTGTTCTTATGTTTTGACGTTGGCAGTTTCACTGTCATGTTTTTTTTTGTACAATTTGAGTTTGTGTATATTTTGTGTGCATGTATGTTGTACATGTACTTGATTTTTATTTTTATTGTACGGTACTGGTGGGGCTTTGCCCTGTTAACAATATATTTCAAATAAAATTACAAAAAATCTACAATATGGCACCACGATTTCTTTACCTGTCAAGAATTTTAACATACCGATGGGTCCATAGTAATATTAACGACTATGCAACAACAATTTCCCGACTCCCGAGCACGTAAATAGGCCTACCTAAGAATTGTTTAAAAAAAGCATAAGATGTAATCAATAATCATACAAGAAAACGAAAATAAGGTGTAGAGCATGTAATAATGTAATGCAATCTATTAGAGAAGATTGAAGTGGATGGACAAAAGAATGGAGTGCAGTATTGCCATGACTCGTAGGGTGCAGATGTTCATGACATCTCCTTTTTTCTATTGGTAAATACATGTGTGAAAAATAGTTTTAAGTTTGTTTCAATTGTTAGGGATGCCAAGAAAACTTATTTTATTTTGGCTTAAAATGACTTTTTTCATCATTTTATGAGTGAAGGTCCTTGTTGAGCATTTTATGTACTATGTTGTCCTATTTTGATATTGTTCGCGCCATTTATTCGTCGCTGGTAATATGTATGTTTTCGGTGTTGGTATATCTGTATATTTATTTCATATGTTTCGTTTTTCGTCCAATCACGTAATCTCTTACAGTCTTCCCGTTTAGAGCCCGTTTGCTTATCTCTTATCTCGTCAGTATCGTTCGAGCTTCGAACTCGTAAAGTTCAATTAGTATTGTTCACGTCTCGACCTCGTCAAGTCCAGTTGTTTTGCTCTCTCGTTATTCTCTCGTGCGTTCCCGGACTACATTGACAACTTCTACGCTGCATGTCCTGGGTTCGATCGCCTTCCAGGCATTTTCATCTTTCCTTCTTTTCTCTTCTAAACTCGAGTTTCCTTCTTCTATCTCTTTCTCACGACGGCCACTTTCCGCCCGTCGCTGTCATCTACGTTTCGTCACCTTTCAAACATCATTGGGGTAAGTCTACACAAATATATACAGTCCACTAAAAAACTCCTCGGAGTGAGCACCCCGGCTCAAACATATGGTCCTCGCAGAGCCGAATTGTCCGGTAATTTTCCGCATTTTTCTCGAAGATTTTCTCAATCAAGGTCAGTCCTCAGTTGGTCGCACAATATACACGTCATTGAGTGTTGTGTGTTTCCGCTCTCGTATTCTATTGATTGTGCTGTTCAGTGTTACTGTCTCTTACGTTCATTCCTTGTATTTCTAACATTGTCTTTTGCATTTTCGATCATAATGGTCGATATTACGGCAGAACTAAACAAGTTAGTTGCTCGACGCGAGTTCATATTCGCGTCCGCCCAACGAACGTACACTGCGTTCGAAAAAATAAAACCTGAACAAGTTGAGTCATATAGGCCTCGGTTCGATGAATTATCTGTTTTGAAATCGGATTTTCAAGAAATTCAATTGTCCATTGCCGATCTCAACACTCAAGTTTTTCTTCCTGCCAAGCCGATCGAAATAAACAAAGTTCAGGAGAGTTTTGAAACGTTGTTTTACGCTGCCAAATCTCGGTTTCTCACGGCTGATAAATTAAATCAGCGTCCTGCTGTGACTCAACCTGGGTCTCTACCCGCTTCAGTAAAACCATCCATTGCATTGCCTGTCATAGATCTTCCCAAGTTCAAAGGTGACATTTGTAAATGGCCCGAGTTCTATGCTCTATTCAAGTCTCTTATTGATGATAACAAGTCATTAAGTAATGTTCAAAAATTACACTATTTAAAAACTTCGTTGTCTGAAATACCGTTGGCACTCATCTCAGAGTTTCAAATAATTGAGGAAAATTATCCCCTCGCTTTGCAAACGCTCGTCTCTCGTTATCAAAACCAGCGATTACTAGGGAGCTTGTATGTTCAAAAGATTTTAGATTTTGTTCCTCTGAAAACGTCATCTTATGACGGTCTTCAAGCATTTCTCAAAGTACATCGCAATTCTGTCGACTCTTTGAAAGCCCTGAATATTCCTGACCTGGGCGATTTCCTTCTACTGTGTTTGGCATTAGCTAACCTCGATACGTCATCTCGCAAAGCTTTTGAAACCAAACAATCGTCTAATTCGACTCCCGAATATAAATCGCTTATTGATTTTGTCGAAGACCAATCTAAAGTAATGGAGTTATGTGCTGTCGGTAAAAACTCAGTCACTTCTGTCAAAAGTTTTCCCCCTGAGAAGAAAGTAAATACGTTGATGGTGTCATCTGATGTTTCGAACTTGAGCTCAAAACAATCTCACAATGACTCATCTCGCAATCACGCTCATACTAACGTGTCCACTTGTCCGTTATGTAAGGCTTCGCATTCATTCTATCAATGTAATGCTTTCCGTGGTTTAACCGTAGACCAACGTTACGACACTCTGCGACAGTTAAAACGCTGTTTTAATTGTATGGGTGCACATCTACGAACCCAATGCAGTTCGACAAAGTCTTGTTCCGTGTGTCATAGTACCAGACATCACTCTATGTTGCATGTAGACTCCACTCAGTCTTCCGTGGACGATACTCCTGTCTCCGATCAAGGCCATCAGGTGCCACAGACTCTGTCGTGTCAAGTCCGGGGTTCGAACCCCACTCATCAAACCGTCATATTGGGCACCGTTCACGCACTCATAAGTGATGCCCACGGGATATTGCACCCATTTCGCGCGGTTATTGACTCCGGGTCGCAAATCTCTGCCATCACTAATTCGTTAGTGCAACGTTTGGGCTTAAAGGTCAAACCAGCCACCGCCCAACTGTCAGGTGTTGGTCAAATTCATGCTCGTGTGCATGGTATCGTTCAATGCAGTATAGCTTCTCGACGTTCTAAGCAACCCGCTTTGCATGTCAACGCGCACGTTCTCTCAACTATCGCCGGCAATTTGCCTACTTCCTCCGTGTCCACTGAGGTCATAAAGCGCTATCATGACCTTGACCTCGCTGACGATCACTTCAATGTTCCCGGACCCATTGATTTTCTCATTGGTGCCGATCTCTACTCTGACATTCTCTGTAAGACAGGAAACACAATCGTGGGCAGCAAACCTGCCGCACTCAACACAGTTTTCGGTTGGGTGATTTTGGGTCCAGTCAACTCTTCTGAACCTGCACCTGAGTCATCCTACTCATTTCTCGCCGTGGCCAATACTCCTTTGGAACACACTCTTCGTCTCTTCTGGGAAACAGAAGAAGTTAGTCGACCCCCCTCTCTAGACCCAATGGATTCGCTCGCTGAAGAGCATTTCATTAAAACCCACTCTCGCGACCCATGCGGTCGCTACTCGGTCGCTCTACCTTTCAAGCCTGACTGCATCATGCCAGGCTATAATCGTGACGTCGCGCTCAAGAACTTTGTAAGTTTGGAGCGTCGTCTAAAGCGTGATCCTCCACTTCATGACACCTATCACGAGTTCATGAGTGAATACGCTCGTTCACTGCACATGCAGCATGCTTCTCAACCTTCAGAGTACATTATCCCGCACCATTGTGTACACAAGGTCACAAGCTCTACCACTAAATTGCGAGTGGTATTCAACGCCTCCTCCCCTGATAAACGTGGAGTTGCTCTCAACCACGTCTTGCTCAGTGGTCCCAAACTTCAGAGTGACCTTCCCCGGGTTCTCACCACCTTTCGTGTCTATCCCGTAGCCCTGTGCGCGGACGTGAGACAGATGTACCGTCAAATCCTTGTGCACCAAGACGACCGTGTCTATCAGCACATATTTTGGCGCCCTGAGCCTTCCTCCCCTGTTATTGAGTACGAGCTCAACACAGTGACTTACGGTCTCACGCCCTCTGCTTTCCAGGCCCAAAGAGTGTTGCAGCAACTTGTCAAGGACGAGGGCGCGCAGTTTCCTCTCGCTTCACGCGCCCTCACTTCAAACATCTACATCGATGACATAGTATCCGGTGCCAGTGACCTTGACGAAGCTCTCGCGCTTCGCGCTGAGTTGCAATCAATCACTCAGTGCGCCGGGGTCGAACTTCGCAAATGGGCTAGCAACTCTCCCGACGCTCTTAGCGCTCTTCCCCAGGACCACTTAGAGACTCCCCTGGTATTCTCTAACGATGAGCAGACTCTGAAAATTCTTGGATTGTTGTGGGACCCTCGCTCTGATTGCTTCAGTTTTCACACTCTACCTTTCGAAGGTTGTGTCACCAAACGTTCCATACTCTCCTACATTGCGCGCATATTCGACCCTCTCGGGTTTCTCACCCCTTTCCTCTCCTGGATGAAAGTGTTCATGCAGAATCTCTGGCTCTTGCGCGTGGAGTGGGACGAATCACTTCCGGAGTTGCTTTCTCAGACTTGGATCACTGCCATCGAAAGCGTGTCCAAGTTGAGTGATGTCAGTGTTCCGCGCCTCCTTGTTTTGAGTGACGCCACCTACCGGCTTGTGGGGTTTTGTGACGCCTCCGAGAAGGCCTATGCTGCTACTCTCTATTTGCACGTTGAGACGTGCTCGCAATCTCATGTCAGACTGTTGAGAGGCAGGAGCAAGGTCGCGCCCGTCAAGCTTCTCACTGTCCCTAAACTGGAGCTCAGTGGCGCATTGTTATTGTCTCGGGTGTTGAAAGATGCCCTGCCCGCTCTCGAGTCCTTGCACATAGAAACAGTGTTGCTCTATACCGATTCCACGATCGTACTTGCCTGGCTCTCTACCCCCCCGCACCTGCTTAAGACTTTCGTTGCCAATCGAGTAGTCGAAATTCTCGAGACCACTTCTCCTCTGAACTGGTCTCACGTTCGTTCCGAAGAGAACCCTGCTGACTGTGCCTCTCGGGGACTTCTTCCCCAAGACTTGTTGAACCATCCCATATGGTTCTCTGGTCCCCCGTTCATGCGTTCGCCCCCCTTTACGTGGCCTCGCTCGGTCCCCTCGCGTGAACCTAGCCACGAGGTGCCTGAGCTGAAAGCGTCTCCCACAGTTCTGATCAGTCTTGATCCCGTTGTTGACCCTCTACTAGTTAAGCTGCAAAGCTTCTCCTCGCTCGTCAAAGCCAAGCGCGTGTTTGGTCACGTGGTACGCTTTTCCCGCATTTTGCTTGCTCGCCGAAGTCAGCTTGCTTCCCCCACTGGTCCCCTGCTCCCGTCTGAACTTGAGGACGCGATGCGTTTGTTCGTACGCATCACTCAACGACATTATTTGGCCAATGAGTTCAAGCAATTGGCGAAACACTCACCCGTGTCTCACCGCTTTGCCCCCCTCAAACCCTTCATTGACTCCCGTGGGTTTCTCAGGGTGGGCGGCAGACTTCACTACTCTTCACTTCCCGAAGACGCACGTCATCCGCTCTTGCTTCCCAAAGAAGCTCATCTGTCCGCACTCTTGTGTGATGCTTTTCATCTCACGTCATTGCACTCTGGCCCTCGCACTGTCCAAGCTCTCATTCAGCAGATGTATTGGATTGTTGCTTTACGCGGTTTATTGCGGCAACGCATTCGACGTTGCTTAACCTGTTTCAAATTCCGCGCCAAGCCTGTTCAGCCAATCATGGCTGAGCTGCCTGAACCTCGCGCTAAGCCTTCACGCGCTTTCCTCAACGTAGGCACTGACTACGCTGGCCCTTTCTCCGTGAAGACGAGTCCCCGCCGTAACGCCCCCATCGTCAAGGGTTACTTGTGCCTGTTCATCTGCATGGCCACTAAGGCTATTCACCTCGAGTTGGTCTCGGACTTATCCACTGAAGCCTTCTTGGCCTGTCTTGATCGGTTTCTCGCTCGTCGTGGCCTCCCCGCTCATATTTATTCCGACTGTGGTCGTAATTACGTAGGTGCTGCCCGTACGCTCCGCGAGATTCACGATTCTCTCACCTCAGCTGAAACTACTATCGCTGACAAGCTCGCTCTACGTAATGTTCAGTGGCTTTTCAACCCCCCTTACGCCCCTAATTTCGGTGGCCTATGGGAAGCTGGAGTGAAGTCCGCCAAACTACTTCTACATAGATTAATTAAGGATTCCTCCTTTAATTTCGAGGAGTATTCTACCCTGTTTGCACGTATTGAAGCCGTGTTGAACAGTCGACCTCTTTGTGCCACTTCGTTCGACCCCCTGGATGGCCCTGATTACCTTTCCCCCGCCCACTTGTTGATTGGCACCTCACTTCTCGCACCTCCTGAAACAGCTGTCGCTGAGTCTACTTCTCACCTTTCTCGTTGGCATCAAGTCCGTCAGCTGCATCAATCCTTCTGGACGCGTTGGTCCAGAGAGTACCTACATACGCAAATGCAGCGTGGGAAGTGGGTGCGCGCGTGTCCTAATCTCAAGGTCGGTGACGTCGTCTTCGTGTTGGAACCCGCCACTACCCCTTTATCTTGGCCTATTGGCAGGGTGGTTCAAGTGTGCCCCGGTAACGACAACGTCGTCCGAGTCGCGTCCGTTCGCACGTCTAAAGGAGTGTTCACCCGACCGGTGAACAAGTTAGTTACCCTCCCCTCTTTTTAGTCGTTCGTTTCGGAGTGTTGTTAGATTTAGGTTTTGTAGTTCTTAGTTTGTTATTTCTCATTGTCCTATCTAAAATTGGTCTATTTTAGGTGGGCGGTATGTTCGCGCCATTTATTCGTCGCTGGTAATATGTATGTTTTCGGTGTTGGTATATCTGTATATTTATTTCATATGTTTCGTTTTTCGTCCAATCACGTAATCTCTTACAGTCTTCCCGTTTAGAGCCCGTTTGCTTATCTCTTATCTCGTCAGTATCGTTCGAGCTTCGAACTCGTAAAGTTCAATTAGTATTGTTCACGTCTCGACCTCGTCAAGTCCAGTTGTTTTGCTCTCTCGTTATTCTCTCGTGCGTTCCCGGACTACATTGACAACTTCTACGCTGCATGTCCTGGGTTCGATCGCCTTCCAGGCATTTTCATCTTTCCTTCTTTTCTCTTCTAAACTCGAGTTTCCTTCTTCTATCTCTTTCTCACGACGGCCACTTTCCGCCCGTCGCTGTCATCTACGTTTCGTCACCTTTCAAACATCATTGGGGTAAGTCTACACAAATATATACAGTCCACTAAAAAACTCCTCGGAGTGAGCACCCCGGCTCAAACAGATATAATTTGCTAAAACGGATGCAGAACGTGCGAGTGTGAGTGGAGTGTCGAGCTTGACACGTTATCGGGCCAAGCATAAGCGATGATTTGTTTGTTGTCGAATATTGTAACGTGGGATGAGTCAGATGTTTGGGGAGCGGAACGGCAGTGCCAGCCGATGTCTGCAGGGACGCATCTACAATTGAGAAACGAGTTTACAAACAGCAATCTGGATATTTCCCAATGTGACTGCACTTTACAGGCTACATTCTCTTATATCAGGAAGTGAGTCAGCATCCCTACCTGCCCATTCTCCTGAGGTGGTGATATTATGTTCTACTATTACCCCTCCCCCCTCTCCATGAAAATATATTCCTGCTATAAAACATTACTAAAAGTAACGAAAACACTATGGAATTCGATTAAATCCAATAGGTCCCTTTTTATTTCATTTGTAGGTCCTTTTTTGGTGTTTTAAAGGTCTACTTTAAAGGTAGGTATTTGCCTGCCCTTTTCTCAGATTGAAATGTCCTAAACATCCGCTCCATGACTGAAATGATGGAGTGGAAGGGAAATAAGATAAGGGTGGAGATGGTTCAGTAGTGTGGGATGCAGACTAAAATGTGGTAGCAGGATAAAAACAAAAATGGGGACGACGACTTTATTGCATGTTGCAATTGAACTAAATAAGATTGGGATTTAGCGACCAGTAATGACCATGGTTCTAAATTCACAGTAACATAAAAATAAACAAATTTAAAGGAAACAACAAGCCGAATATAAGTATTATGTACATATGAATAATAACAGATGAATCTCACCTTGAGACGATATCCACGATGTGTTAGGTCTTCACCAGTCAAGAGATTTGACCACGAACCGATCCATTCACCTTTAATCCCACTTTCTGGTCTCGTCAAGATTGATGCCGTGTTTCCCCCACTCGAGATGAATAAGTGAAGACGATTTGTTCTTTAGACGCATCAAGCTGTGGCTGGTGGTCTGTAAAGCACTTGCCAGGTCCTGAGGGACGCTAGAAACCAGCCTCGTGTTGTGTAGTAGCTGAAAACTTTTGAGCTTCTGCCTGTGATAGTTTTGTTTTGCATAGTCTTGTGTCAGAGTACCGTAGATGTTTACATTTGATCAACTGAAGTAGAATTTGTCCACCACTTTCACAAAGAAGCCATATTCGCTGTTATTCGCTCATGTTTTTCAAAGACTCATAATCTAATCTTCAGTAATTCAAGTTACTGCTTAAAACGCTGACGCTTTAAAGGAGAACTTGCAAGGGCTAGAACTGCAGTAGTTTAAGGGTATGATTTGTTTGCAATCTCACCTAGAATTCAAGTGAAAATACACGCTAATATGAAATCATTAATTTCTTCCGTGAAGTCCTTTGATTCTTTCCCATAACAATCAATGCTTGCAGATAATGCCGTCTTGGAAGTCAGAAATCTAACTAAGTTTATTTAAAATAATTAAGTTGTGGTTTGTTTTGAAGGAAACTATCTACGTCGATCTGTATTACAGGGCTGATGGCTCTGGAGGGCGTATTAGCAATGGCAAAAAGATTCTAGTAATATGCAATCAGGTGTTTCTACCAAGAAGAAAGGTTTATTAGATTTAATTCGGTCGACGACAAACACCTTAGTGATCTTTGTGACCTTTGTGATAAGTTACCAATGCAAACACACGTGATTGTTCCATTGCATTCTTCATATTTGCTCTGTGAGAGAGACATTTTGTAAACAACAAGTAGCAACTTGTTGATCTAGTGTCTGTGCATCTCTATAGAAATTAACATAAGGCCACCAGGCATAATCACGTATTACAAATTAGCATAGTATGTAAGTGCGTTCATTGTCTGTCGAGACATCGTCATGCAACCGAGTACGCGGCCTAGGCCTAGCCCTAAATGGGGGCCGATACGTTCAACTCGCAAGACTTCGACTCCCAAGAAGATTTTAAGGTACATGCATCATCGTATGTTACACATCAACATCTCGCACATGTTATTGGGACTATCGACCTCACGGGGGCTACCGAAGGTAAGTTTTTCGCCATCATTCGCTTGGGGTTTATAGTGTGCGATTCGATCGTCGCCATTGTTTGTAGGTTCGTGACGTCACGGGCATTGTTGGCGGCCATATTGTCGTGAAATAAGCCCCGAATCGTTAACTCATTGTTTACAGGTGATAATGATTTCTGAGGAGTTCGATTTCTTATCGATAATGAAATTATAATAAGTATAAATAATTGGGTACACTGCACTCACAACTTCCTTTAGGTCTAGAGTTGCTAGGACCTTAGTAGGTCTAATTGTTTGTACATAATTGGTATATTGCGTAAGTTACATCAAATATTAATTATACATATACGTACTTAATGTTATTCGCATGCTAGAACATTAGTAGGCCTAATTGTTTGTACATAATTAATATATTGCGTGTTACATCAAATATTCATTATACATATGTACTTAACGTTATTTGCATGACTTCATGGTGTGTATGTGTACATAGTATGATGGCTATGTATAATTGCTTGATTATTTGCTTTTGTTGAAAACCGTTCTATTAACATATCTGATCGTGCTTCTATCGCTGAAAAGGGACAAATTCTTCATCTACTCTTCTTATTCAATTTTTTGGGAATTGGCGCAAAGGTTTTGATTTATATTTTGTGCTTTTTAAACAATTTACGGTTTCCCATTACTTTCTTGATAAAGTCGTCGTACAACAACTTCAGTAATGCTTTCGTCATCAATCAATGACGTGTTTACGGTTTCGGCCAACCCGAGCAGGTACCTAACGGCCGCTGGTTGGCTGCCGCTCACCCACCCGTGACGGAAGCATTACCGAAGTTTTTGTACGGCGACTATACCTAGGGACAAAGAATCATTTAGCACAAGTTGTAACGCTTTTTGTGTCATAAACTCATAACACAAAGAAATAATATTATACTTGGCCCTAATCATCTTTCATGTGTGGTTGTTACGTCCGCCACATCGTGTTCCGAATATGCACTACTTCGACATAGTTAGTAATAGCCTTGCATAAGTGAAGGGTCTATGCACTTACAAATACTGAAATATGCATGTAGATGTTCTTCATGCACTCAGTTCTATGCGATATACCCGTAGTTAGTTTACCTACGACGGATGGTGATGCACTTACAGACCGTCACGCTGCAATTCCCAACCACACCAATGTGATTCACATATTTTCATAATAGATCATTTTCAAAATTGATCTAGGACCCTTAGGTAGAGTTAATCACGGCCCTCTTAATCTTTAATGACAACAATACAATCTAATTCAAATGATATTTCAAGGTTAATTTTTCATTGTTGTGCATTGTTGGCATTGAATATTTACAAGACCTTCATTAATTTTCCATCTAAGAGTCCTAGAACAATTTTGAAAGTTGTCGATTCTGGAGCTACATGGTTCACAGAAAGTTCAGACAGTATTCCCTAAGTTATGGTTTAAATAGTCACCGTTAATGCATTCTGAAACCGCAATTAAAAGCAAACAAACACGGTAATTTACTTTTCAATAATTTAAAAAGGTGTTCCCCTCCACTTTCTGTAGTGAGTCACTTGCCAGTTTTGTCTTGGGCACCACGTAGTTTGAACATGCATCTTTTAAGCCTGCATTCAAGTTCAACCTGTGTGCCACTATTTGTTTTTGGCTTATTTGTTGGAAACAGAGATTAGAAATACTAGACATTTACGAGCGAGTTGGTTCTGACTTACATTGTACCGTCGTCTCGCAGACGTAAGTGACAGTTACTGTTGCCTTGAAGAAGCATTCACTCATTATACATTGTGCATGATTCTAACAATATGTATCAGTTGCACTTTAGATAAACGTAAGCTTCTTATAAATAGCGTTCACAGAACAGAAATTAACGTTGAGTGACAATACTGTTAAGATAGTAGTTGCTATAAGAGGTAACACAAATGAATCTAATACGTGAGTTTTTTTTGTTCGATTGTTTTTAATGTTCGATTCGGGCCACCGGCAATCCTGACTGATGTATTTTCCTGACGTTTTTTTTATTTTAGTCATAAGGTGAATATGGTATGGAGTCCTACTTACTTACAGTCTTGAGGTTATTCCTTCCAAACTATCCAAGTACTCTTATATATACCTGGTTAAGGAATGCACAGTCTGTAGCACGTATTCTAGCACCACTTTATTACTTATTAATTATAATGAGGTGGGGTCTAATTAATTTTAAACTATTCTAAACTCAATTTGCGTTAGTAAACTATTTTGTTTGCTTAATTCAATAATGTTTCAATTCCAAAGTTTACTAGTTGAAACTTATGCATATTTTACAAGACGGAAAATCTTGAACAATTCCTTTAAAAAAAACTAATTTTCTATTGTTGACCCTAATTCTTTCCTTTATTCGCTCGAAATTCAATTTTCATCTCGACTTCTGGATTTAATGAGGACTTCACACATTGGTCTCGTGCGGAATGATTGCCTTCGATCAGCGACATCGGTCAAAGGTAAAACAGTTTGGTCTCAGTCTTTGATGTTTCAGCTTGATCCTCCGTTGAGACCGCTGAGACCGCTGAGGCAATCATCTATAACTGGCCAAATTGTTTCTTGGCGACTTCTGGCTGGATGGAAGATTGGAAACGAAAAATGAATTTCTCGTGCTTGTAAAACGGTCGGAAAGTTCAAACTAAACGAATTACTTAGCGTTAATATCATTTACTTAACTAAATTACGTCAGAATCCTTGTCCAAAGTTAATAGAATGACGTGTTCTTGATTGCGTGTTGATCAAAATGCGTTTCTGTTTTATTTTATTTTAGCAATATTTTCATGTTTGTATCCTGTTTTCCTCCTCCCCCGGTCTGGAGGAGGAGGAGGAGGAGGAAGGGGGGGGGGGTCAGTTTTATCGTCTTTCTTCCTAATTTACCTGGATGATCGGGGGACAGTTAGCAACAGTAGATGGTTTTTTCAAAAAATTGAAATAATATTCTACTATTTTTTTACAGCTCATAACTTCATAAGTCATAACGTTTTGTGTTATTTGTATGATTCATTCGTTCTCCTACTGGACAATCAACAGGTTTCATAGAGAATTTTGTGCGTGGTTCTTTGTAGAAATCAATAGATGATTTTTAAGAATTGATCCAGAGGGCCGTGACCACTTCGATCAACGGGGCGCGGGGGGGGGGGAAGGTAATGGATTTGTTAAGGTGCATTTTTCACTGTTGTGCATTGTGGTCATTGACGAGAGGTCCGTGATTAATTTTATCTAAGGGTCCTATATCAATTCTGAAAAAGGTCCATTACACAATATATATATATATATCGTTTAAATTTGTAATTAAAATAAGACAAGTACTGCGCTTCTTGTTTAAACAAATCTATTTAATGATCCGTAGAAGATTATAGCAGAAATCAGAACAAGTTTCACCATTTCAAATCTAATTATAAAGATCGAGAGAATCGTTTTAGTTCCCATCTCGATATTAAAGTGCGGAAAGGCGGGGCGGGGCGGGGGGGGGGGGGGGAGGGAGGGGGGAGGGGGAGCAGAAGGTCAATATTTGGCTTCGTTTCTTTCTTGCTGGCAATTTAAATTAAACAAACTCAAACAGAAAAAATCCGTACTTGCCGTGATTGGGATTAGCTCACTGTAGGGTGTGGGCGGGGGATGGGAGGGCAGTGAAGGGGGGGGGGGCACAGAGGGGCGCACTCGGCTCGTAACTCACTCTTGCACCAATGAAATCTAAACTTTGTTCCAAAATCTCTGGGGTGGTCGCGCAACTTTGTAGTGGCTGAATAATCACAAACTCTGTGATGACTGTGCGAAATAGGGCGGCAATAAGTTACAGTGATTGGAGGGGGGGGGGGTGGAGGGGGGGGGGGGGGAGGAGTATTAGCCTCTGTAGCTGTAGCAAGTCAGTGTCTGAAGTTTGCAAAACGAACGCTATAAAGGTGAATCGCACCGAACTTTAATCACAAACTCTACTTGTAGAGCTGGTATATTTCAATGTCCAGATCAAAATAAAAATTACTCTAAGGGCCGGTCTTACAATCTCCTAATAGGAAAGTTATTTGTAACAATTAAGCTATTTGGAGGATTTCAAGAGTTTTGATTGGTCGTTGCCATGGAGACATCAAGCTATTCGACGAATAAGTAGTTATTGGGACATTGTAAGACTGGACCTTAGTTAAATTGTTTTCAACTTAACTTCGACCAATAAAAATACAGCAGAGTGCAGGGCTTACCTGACAGAAAAATTTACTTGCCACTTTAACGGTACATTGAAATACCGGACCTTTTAGTGGGATTGCTTTATCACCGTACAATGCACAGGCTATATTCGGATGCCTATAATGAAAGGCGAATATTACCCGTATGTTTGTAGTACTAAATGCCTTGTCGACATGTAAAGATTTCTTCTTGATCATCATCTTGTCTTCGGGTTAGTTAGTGAGTTCCTTGCGTATTTCTTCCAAACTTTAAAGAGCACGCTATATTCAGTTTCAGTCTAGACATGCTTAAGTTAAAGCACGTTTAGAGAAGTCAAAATAATATGTGACAAGCTTATTTTATGGTTCTCTACACCAAGAACCTATTATTTAAAAGTGCCAATATGAAAGCGATTAAAAAACAAATATCACCTAATGCTAGATTCAGACAGCTAGGAACTCGCTAAAGTGGTGTCGGTAAAGAAGATGTCTCTACTACTATTCGTTTGAATGTACACGGGATGATATTGACAGTTACAGCAGGTTGCAGAGGATAATTTCTATATTTTTGAAGCATTAACCGTTTTGCAGTGTTGTATCTAGAAACGATTTTTTCTATTTGTAATATATCAATGAAAGAATGTCTGAACATCTACATTTCTTTATAATTACCACGCATAAAAAAACAATTACTGATGTAATGTTTTTAAAATGATTTTGTTTACGATCATTCCAAGTATCTTTTTAAATGTTCACAATATGTATAGGTATTTTCGACAGTCCTTCAGCTACCACTATGCATGTTTCAGGAATGAAATTACTTGCCCGTAAAGTAGAGTTGCAGATAAAGGCTGGTCCACACAGATTTCTAAGACATACGATTTAAGGTTTAACGCGTAGTCGTAAAGTTGGATCATAGGAAACACGTACTGGCGTTCACACAAAGTTTTAGTTTTAAGACGTTGTGTTTAGTATTAGTGTTGTTTGAATTTTCCCTCCATACCATCCCTCTGCCGCACTCGTATACGTCATACATTACACGTCACGAGCGTTATCAGCAAACATATTATTGTTGAACAAGCGCTCACTACAGTTGCTTGCGTACCGTGGAGAAGTGAACAGCTGTCATTTCCAGTGTGGTGGAACCATAGCCGGTCGTCGTGGAACGTCTCCATGGAATCTTAAAGGTTAGTGCGGCTTCCCTAACATGTTCCCCGGCTTTCCCCACATTCCCCCCTTCATCCTATTGTCTACCGCCCGGCGATTTTATAGTTTGTGTTTCCGTGCTAAACATAATTGGTCCTCCTGGCGACCGGATTTTGGTACGGTAGGATAGGGGAGTTTGTTAGTTCTCAATTTCTATTTTTGTTCCGCTCATTTGAGTTCGTTCGTTTTCAACAATGACTGACAAAGCAACGAAAACGAAACTTGAAAATAAATTAACCGGCCTCGAAGTTCGTAAACAACGAGAATTCAGGAAACTGCAAACACTCTACGATCTAACCAAGGAAATACCGGAAAACCAAGCCAAGATTACAGCTTTCAATGTACGATTTGAACAAATTGAGAAAATTGCAGAAGAATATTCTAGAATACAATCTGAAATAATTGACGTTCAATTACTTCTTGATTCGACTGCGCAAGTCGATTCGAAGGCTCTCGAATCTTTTGACGATATTTATTACGAGGTAAAAATATTTGCCGCGTCGATAAAACCTACCACATCTGTCGTTACAGATAGGAATTCCAGGCCTAGTCCACGGCTACCTAAAATAAATATTCCGCCATTTGATGGAAGTTATAAAAATTGGGTTACGTTCTACGATACATACCGTTGTCTAATTCATGATAATGAGTCATTGTCAAACATCGAGAAGTTTCAATACCTTATCACATTAGTACACGGCCCGGCTTCGACTGTTGTTACGAGTGTTCCAATTACTGAGGCGAACTACGTAATAGTTTGGCAAGCTCTGATAGACAAATATCACAACAAGAGAGTTCTTGCTACAAAATACCTCGATGAAATATTTGATTTTCGAGCATTAACTTCTGAATCGACATCGGGACTTAACACATTTTTACAAACGTTTCAAGAGTGTGTTATTGCCCTACGTCACTTGAATATACCGGATTTAGGGGATTTTGTGTTGTTGTACATAGCACTGCGCAATTTGGATCGATCAACACGCAAGTTGTTCGAAATGCAATTAAAACAGACTGACATACCATCGTATGATAATTTAATTACATTTATTCAAGGTCATGCCAAGGTCCTTGAATTATCCAACATTGACAATCGTTCAAATTCTGCCCCAATCAAATCGAAACCTGCTAGTCGTACGACATCAGCTGAAAACAAGCCTATTCAAGGACGGACATTTGTTGCGGCAGTTCGAGCCAATACAAATCCTTGTCCGTGTTGTTCGCAACAACATTCTATCTATAAGTGTCCTGACCTTTTAGGTCTTGAATCAAATCGACGCCGTGATCAAGTGCGGTCTCTACGGTTGTGTTTTAATTGTTTAAGAAACACACACATGATAAACGAATGTCCTTCTAAGAGTTCATGTTTCAAATGCAACGCTCGTCATCACACGTTGCTACATTCGAGCAGTCAAGGGCACTTAGAGTCTAAATCAGAATCAACCCCAAGCGTTGAGTCAGGTACGTCCTTGACTCCAGCGAGTACGTCGTGCCACGCCCTCTCATCTCTGGCAACCACTACTCCTGTCTTGTTGAGTACAGCCGTTGTTCACTGCAAGGATAATTTTGGATCATACCAATTGATTAGGGTTCTTATTGATTCGGGAGCTCAATCGTCCTTCATCACGTCTGATTGTGTTAAGCGCCTTGGGCTGTCTCTTCGTCGATCTACAGGCTGTATTGCTGGTCTAGGTCAGACACATGTCCAAGCCGCTCAGGGTGTTACCAGTTGTATAATAAAACCTCGAGATTCCGAGCACCCTAAGTTTACTACGGAAGCTATTGTTTTGCCCACAATCACTTCGGCCATGCCTGTTGTTCATATACCGCCAGTTCACTTCGCCCAGTTCAAACATTTGAGTTTGGCTGATCCACAATTTAATGTTCCTGGGCCTATTGATTTTCTTCTTGGTGCTGACCTCTTCCCGGATGTATTTACTGGTGCGACAATTAGTGGTTGTCCTTCGGCGCTCCATAGTATTTATGGCTGGGTCATTACAGGGAAGGTTAACTTTTTTGATCGGTCGCCCTCCTCTATCACAACTCTGCTAGCCTCAGTTGATTCACCACTTGACATCAACATCACCATGAGGAGATTCTGGGAAGTTGAGGAACCGCCTCATGTAAACGTAGTTAACCCTGATGATAAATATTGTGAAGATTTATTTGCAAATTGCCATTATCGTGACCAAACTGGACGGTATGTCGTACCCTTACCCTTTAAAAGGGAAGCACCTAAGCTAGGTGATTCATATCCGCAAGCAGTTTCACGTTTCCAGCAACTTGAACGTCGTCTAACTCGTCAGCCTGAGCTTCAAAAACCTTATGAAGAGTTCATGAGGGACTACGAAGCGTTGGGACACATGCGTGAGTTGCCATCGTCTACTACATCACAGTATGTTATTCCTCATCACCCTGTACTCAAGTTGTCAAGTTCGTCCACAAAGTTGCGTGTTGTTTTTGACGCTTCGGCCAAAGCTTCATGCAACAGATCGCTCAACGATATCCTATTTACGGGACCCAAGCTACAGACTGATATAACCGATATTATACTCAAGTTTCGAATGCACGCAATGGTATTCTCCGCTGACATTTGTAAGATGTATCGGCAAATTCTTGTATTGCCAGAACACAGGCCGTTTCAACATATACTGTGGAGAAATTCATCAGACTTGGACGTCAAGAGATTCGAATTAAATACCGTTACGTATGGAGTATCATCTGCTCCTTGGTTGGCCATACGAACCCTTCATCAGTTAGCGGAAGATGAAGGTAAAAAATGTCCTGATGCAGCCAAAGTCCTGCGGGAAAATGTCTATGTAGATGACGTTTTAACCGGAGCAGATTCGTTAGAAGAGGCGCTTTCCCTTAAACAGCAACTAATCACCGTGCTGAAATCTGGTGGTTTTCAACTACGAAAATGGAGCAGCAACTGCCCCGACATTCTACACGATGTTCCCTTGATTGACAGAGAGGTTTATTTGTCACTCTCTTCACCAGATGATTCAGTAGTAAAAATTTTAGGCATCCACTGGGATGCACAAGCGGACGCATTTTCATACAAAGTCGCACTAAACAATATCGTTCACACCAAACGAGCATTATTGTCCGTCATAGCGCGAATCTATGACCCGCTGGGTTGGGTCACACCAGCAGTATTCAATGCAAAATACCTTATACAGAAACTTTGGTCTCTTGGTTTGGGTTGGGACGACCCCATTCCCACAGCTATTCATGATCAATGGATGGTGTTTGCTACTCAACTCGAGGAATTATCAAAATTAAGAATTAAACGTTGTATAGCGTCGTCTAGCAATGCAGAAGTTAACCTAGTAGGGTTTTGTGATGCTTCAGAAAAGGGTTATTCTAGTGTGGTTTATCTTCACACTACCGTGTCTCAATCTAAAAGCATTGTAAGCATGCTTATGGGAAAATCAAAGGTTGCACCACTGAAGACGCTGTCAATTCCTCGCTTGGAGTTATGTGGAGCTGTCCTCCTCTCAAAACTGTTACAGTATGCCCTGTCCATACTTACCACTACAATAAATCGCACTTACGCATTTACCGATTCGGCCACCGTCTTGGCCTGGCTACGAACACCGACGTTCAAATTAAAACCATTCGTTTCTAATCGTATCGTACAGATCCATGAGTTAACCGAACCTTCAACGTGGGGCTACGTGTCCACCGACGACAACCCAGCTGACTGCGCGAGTAGAGGGCTCACTCCCAAGCAGCTTGTCGATCATCCACTGTGGTGGGAGGGTCCCGCTTGGTTGTCCTCCCCACGAGAGCGATGGCCCATTGCTGCCGTACCGGGCTTACAGCTTGTCGGCATACCTGAAATTAGGACTGCTACGAACACGTTGGTCTCGATGACCGCGCATCCTGTGTATGCCATGGAGGAAAGATTCTCATCTTTGACCACTTTGCAACGTGTCACTGCTTGGTGCTTCAGGTTTGCAACTAATTCAAAGTTACCAAAAGGGTTGCGTTGTCGAGGGACCTTGACGGCTAATGAATTGCGCCAAGCATTACACGTTTGGATTAGACATGCACAAAGCATACATTTCTGTAAGGATATCGACTCACTGACAAAGAAGATTCCTTGTTCGCCTTCGTTGCGACGTCTAAATCCATTTCTTGACAACTCAGGATCTCTTAGAGTAGGAGGCAGATTGCGAAACGCCCCCTTGCCCTACAGCACTCGTCATCCGCTACTTCTGCCTCCAAAAACCCATTTGACAAATCTAATTATAGATTACTATCACCGCTCATACCTTCATATCGGTCCCCGCGCTTTACAAAGCATATTGCAACGCCAATTTTGGATTTTGTCAGCCCGTCGAATAATTCGTTCAAGGCTATCAAAATGTCTCATTTGCCACAAGATGAAAGCTACCCATGCCCAGCCACTGATGGGAGATCTACCAGCTTCGAGAGTCGAACAAGGACGCCCGTTTCTGACTGTAGGTCTTGACTTCGCTGGCCCATTCAACATTAAAGAAAGTAAAATAAGAAATGCAAAGATTTCTAAGGCATACATGTGCCTCTTTGTCTGCATGTCAACAAAGGCCGTGCATTTGGAAGTTGTGTCTGACCTATCAACTCCTGCATTTCTTGCTGCACTTGACCGATTCGTAGCCAGACGAGGTTTGTGCTCAGCCATTTACTCGGACTGTGGAACAAACTTTGTTGGAGCAAGCAGGTATCTCATTGGCATCTTCAAATATTTACACGAACAATCAACGCAAATTATAGACGCAACCGCCGCAAAGGGAATTCAATGGCACTTCAACCCCCCTTCGGCCCCTCACTTCGGCGGATTATGGGAGGCTGGGGTACGCTCAGTGAAATATCATTTACGACGCGTCATAGGTGATCAAGCTCTTACGTTTGAAGAACTAGCAACTTTATTCAGCAAAATCGAAGCAATTCTCAACTCCAGACCATTATTTGACGTATCGCCAGATGTAAACGAATTTGATACGTTGACTCCGGGACATTTCCTCGTAGGAACCCCACTAGTGTCTCTTCCAGAGGAAAACTTCATCGACACACCTATAAACAGGCTATCCCGTTGGCAGCTTCTTCAGAAAGCATCTCAGGATTTTTGGAATAAGTGGAAAACGGAATATCTGAACACACTTCAACAACGTCTAAAATGGTGTACAAACAAACCAAACTTGAAGGTCAATGACCTTGTCATTATTAACGATGGGAAGTCTACACCGCTGCAATGGAAACTAGGCAGAATCGTTGACGTGCACCCCGGAAAAGACAAGGTCGTCCGTGTTGCTACCGTACGCACTTCCCAGGGGACAATCACTCGGCCAGTAGTGAAACTATGTCCACTGCCCGCCACAGAATAGAGATCCCCTGAGGTATCTTATATTATTTTCGTAGAAGAACGTTTGTTTAGTTTTCAGCATCTTATATTGCTTACGTAAATTTCGTGAAGTTACGAATTTCGTCATATTCCGCTTGCTTAGGAAACCACACTTTGGTTTCGGTGGGGGGTATGTTTAGTATTAGTGTTGTTTGAATTTTCCCTCCATACCATCCCTCTGCCGCACTCGTATACGTCATACATTACACGTCACGAGCGTTATCAGCAAACATATTATTGTTGAACAAGCGCTCACTACAGTTGCTTGCGTACCGTGGAGAAGTGAACAGCTGTCATTTCCAGTGTGGTGGAACCATAGCCGGTCGTCGTGGAACGTCTCCATGGAATCTTAAAGGTTAGTGCGGCTTCCCTAACATGTTCCCCGGCTTTCCCCACATTCCCCCCTTCATCCTATTGTCTACCGCCCGGCGATTTTATAGTTTGTGTTTCCGTGCTAAACACGTTGTTTTCATTGTTGTTTTTAAAGCAACGTCTTAAAACCTTCCCAGCCTTTACCAAGATACTTATAAACTTGACTGAAAAACCAATTCCAGCATTTCGATGGGTGTTTATATATATCTAGACCGAATTGCGTGAATTCTTTGATCGGCTTTTGTGTTTGATGAACATTCTTCGCATTTCACCACTTTCGAGTCAGTTTGTGGAGTTTCTTCTCTCTCTGTTGGTTCTAGAATGATACGGTCGATTGGCGTCGTAAAGTGTGTCGGATGATTGCAAAATACTTCCACAGCCGCCTTGACTCAGATTCAGTTTCAGTTTCAGAGGCGGCGGTGGGTCTGTTGTAGATGCGATAACATTGCGGTTGGCTGATTAAATGATTACAGCATATACATAATATCTAAAGAGTTGCGTAGTTCTATATCAATGAATCTAAAATATAGATGGCATCTGTTTTTTTCTTCTTTTTTTTTACTATTTTCACACGGCTCAATTGAGGGGGCTGTGACATCACAAAGCGGACAATCAATCTGTCACTATGCAACTTGTTGTCTTTCTTTGATTGGTGCATATTCAATGTTTGACCGAAACAAAACGCTTATTTTATGGCTTACATGGCTATTTTATTTTTGGAATCGAGTCTTGTGTTTATAGTTTTTGTTCTTTGATATCTTTGGTGTTTTAAGTATTGTTTCAGCTGTGTAGTTGAATTTATTGTCTTTGTGTCTAAATCAATTCAAAACAATATTATAATGTCACGTTGTATGGATGCTTTAAAAAGTAAAAACAAGTTTTCCTATTGATTTCGTTGTAATTAAATGCAAAATATATTTTCAAATTTAGGTAGGGTACCTTACCTTTTTTATTGTTCAGCAGCAGCAATGTAACATGTCAGGAAGTCAGACAATGGATGAAGACGAAGTAGGTGCTGAACACATTGAAGGATGTGCGGTATACCGTATATATACTAGTCCCAACGAAAGTATTCGCATACCGATCTCAGGTCATTGTCTACTGCTCCTTTCAACCACGCCAATTGAAAGAAAATCAACAGTACCTGGACCCTTATTCTGTAATAATCCCGCTATGGAAGCGGGCCGCTTTGGGTCGAAAGCGGGCGATATGGAAACAATTGCGGTTCCACAACAATATAACTGCCTCAATAAGTTCCAATACTAGTGTTATTATTTCTCAATTGTTTCCATATCGGCCCGCATCCAAAGCGGGATAATTACAGAATAAGGGCCCTGGCGTTCTTTCACACATTCGTAAATGCATAGTTCGGCTTAATCGAGTGCACAGGTGACTTGGCCACATCCACCGTTACAGGTAACCAACGGAAGGTTTTATATTATCCTGTTTACATTAGATGGTAGGAATTAGCGAAGTAGAAAATTAAGTTGTCACCTTGGACTCGGCAGTGACGTAAGCATCAGAATACTTTCGTTGGGACAACTATATAGATGTGTAGTTTTGTGGACACAAGAATACAACTCATTCATGATGCCGCGATGTTGTTGCTCCGCTATTTTGAATAGATTCCAAACGAAATATGCGAGCGTTTCGAGGAAAGCGTATATTTATTTATATGAATACTTTTAAAGGGTTATTTTTAAGAGTAGCACTCTCTCTGATGAAAGACCTAAAGTTCGTCTAAAACCAACATCCACGCCGGCAAAATGCAAACTTAATGGCATTTCTTCGTATTGTTGGAGACCAAGGATGTCAATCATCCCCTTTATTTTGCAATTCACTTATCTTCTTACCTAGTGAAGACAACTTCAAACCACATGGGCCTTCCACACTGGCGAGGACAACTAAAGTTCGTCTCTATCCAAGATGCAACTGGTAAAGAGGACTCCTCAAAGGGCGGCTTATTTCACACTCACTGTGCAAGGTTGTAAACGTCACGTCAAGCTTGTCACCAAGAAGGATGCACGTTTTTTTTTTTAAAGTGACCACCAATAATATCTATTCAAATAAGAAAAACACCCACTTGACAATAGGAAGACGGGGGCTTAGGAATCTGTCCCTTTTCAAAGGGTCGACCATAATTATCTCTTGCTTCGATGGTTCATGTGGTTTGGAGCTGTCTTACTATGTTAGAAGCTTAGTGGTTTGCCAAATAAAGGGGATGATTGACAGCATAAGTCTCCAACAATAAGAAACAGTTCCTTTCAGTTCTCATTTTGCCGGCGTGCATCTTGAATCGGGACAGACTTTAGAGAATTGTCTCAGGTAATACCGAATTCCTCTTCGCTATTGTTAAAAGGGTGGCTTGGACCTTGGACATCCGTCGGCCGATGGCCATTTTTTTTTTTTTAAGCTGTGCATTTTTCCCGGTGATAACTTGACGTTTACAACCTTGCACAGTGAACGGGAAATAAGCCGCCCTTTGAGGAGTCTACTTTACCGGCGTGGTTGTTGGTTTGAGATGAACTTTAGATAGAAGGACCATTCAATTCAACCCCTCATTTTCTGGACCTGTTACTCAAGCGCGTTACAACATAGTTTGTATGCAATGAATACCTACAATTACACAACCACTGTAAAATGCAAATAAATTACTACTTACTTACTTACTTACTTACTACTTACTTACTTACTTACTTACTTACTTACTTACTTACTTACTTACTTACTTACTTACTTACTTACTTACTTACTTACTTACTTACTTACTTACTTACTTACTTACTTACTTACTTACTTACTTACTTACTTACTTACTTACTTACTTACTTACCTAAAGAGGGTACGCTAGGTTAAGCTGATGTGTTCCCTACAGCAGGGATTCCTACGTAATTGTCGTGTGATTATGTATCCGCTGTTATTTATTTATTAGCCTTGAAATAGAATACAATAATGAATGAAAAAATTGTAATAGTATACCTACTTTACTTTCAAATATTCTTGTACAAGCGCATTGACATGACAAAGTATGACAAAAGTTATTGGGTAGTTGAACACATATTAACATTCATTATACAAATGCATTTTTTTAAATAGTTATAAATGTGAACTGATAAAACTATATTAATTAAATTCTATAAATTCTATTAGTCAAAGGCGAGAATTTGATATGAACTGACTCCGTGCCTTTTAAAGTGGCGGGCCGACAGCGTATGTCAATATTATGTTAGCTCCAGTACTTTTCCATGACATGTGTTTATATTTTATTTAGCTATCTGACAGCTGAGGGAATATAGAACGAATGTGTGTATGCGTCTCTTGATGCGGCTTAGGGATATAACATTGATAGGTGTGTTGGTGGCTGCTTCGCTATGTTATGTCCCGGCTCAATGTTGGTTTTGTGGGTTTATTTATGCTTCCCATGCAGAAAGTTCAGGGTTCCATTCCTGGTTCGGGCGGGTGTTATCGATGTTACACTTACACAAAACATGTAAACGGTGACTTTTGAGCTGTCATAGCAATAAAGCACACAGTAAATTGTATAATATATACTGATTAGTTATTGTAACTGAGTGGGTGTGGCCGTGTGGGTAGCAAATACAAATACATTTTATTTGTATTTATTTGAAGCGCCGCAATTGGGGTTCCAGTGGTCGAAATAAATATCAATCTTGAAGCAGTGAATTGAATCGATTGGTCAATTGGTGAATTACATCGAGACAAAGCATTAAATAAATAAATTCACATTTAGAGTCTACCCACTCAGTAACGAAACTGATTTTCAGTGGGGGACTTTAATTTTAAAGCGACTAAACCAACCCTATAGGCTCCGAGTACCATCAACGAGTGATCGATAACCAATCAAAAATCGATATTTCAAATATAATATTCCAATGTGATGCTTGTGAATTGTCATTAATGGTTGGTTAGGGTGGTACAAAGATGTTGTAAGCAAAGCATGCTAGGCATTACACTTTAGGTAATGAGCACTTTCATCGGCCGATATAGGTCATGTTTTGAAGGAGCTACTCAATCGGAAGTCAAACATGACCTTGATTATGCATACTTATCTATCCCTGACGATAAAATACGATACGATTCGAAGGAGACTTATTTATGTTTGTATTGCTTCAGTTTGTTTGATTTCAACGACTCCTCGGAAACATAGCACAAAAACTCGATTGCTTCCTCGTCAATTTCGTAACCGTTTATAGAGAGCTAATTTTCTGTTGCAACTATATCTGTTAGAGAGACTTATAAAGTGGAAACTGATTTTCTTTACTTCGCGAAGTACGCGCTTCAAGTTTGGGTGGTTCGTAGTTTAATAAAAGTATAGCTATAAATCTTTTGTATTTCCGTCTCCTTTGAAACTGACCGGATTCTGCTTATCTCAAAGGGTTGGTTCAAGTATTTGACTTCGGAACTGAAACCTGGTGGTTACTATTGTGTTAAACACAAGCTTGGTGTGGGGTGGTGGTGGTCGGAGCTTTGTCGACGCATTTCATCGAAGAGAGGGTCAAACCACCAACCACCATCCAGCGTTCATTCCTCAACAAGTGTATTCCGATAGATGTAACGGTATCACTTGCAACGTTTATAATACTTACTATACATAGCTTTGTAATGTTCTGTTCATACATGACAATAATTAGCATCAGTATTATTTATTTATTCATTCATTTTTATTTATTTTTTATTTATTTTTTATTTATGTTATATTTATTTATTTATTTATTTGTGTACATTTTTATTGATCTATTAATTTATTTTTATTATTATTATTTTATTTATTATTAATTATTTTTTATTTATTTATTATTTATCTATATTTACCACCTCAACGTCGCGTTGGAGATATTTACTTGGGTATCTATAGGTGGTTATAATTTGTAATACCTATTTTTTGTATAATCATTTCTTGGCCTATTTTAATAGAGTGAAATTGTCTATGATTCAAGTAAAACACAAACTAACTCTCCATATAAACGATCCAGGAAGCTGTCTGTATTCCAAACTCAACTTATATGGTGGCACAAGAACTTTATATCTAAAATTTTTATTAGTGTTCTAGGAGCAATGAATGTCGTAACACTGATGCGTTGTGTCGTTATACCATGGACTTATAATAGTAACTGCGTACATTGTCGTGTGTAATGTGTATGGATCGTTTGAAACGCTTCGATACCCATAAACCATAACCTTTATTCACAACTCGCGGCTCATTGAACAAAGCGATCGGGCGATTTCAACCAGCTGAGTCAATCACAAACTTGTTGATTCCGCGTCCAACTGAGCCACCATGAACAACCACGACAACAATGTCATTGTTTATTGCTCATTTTATTGTTTACGGTACGGTAACTTCCGATGATCCAAGACAGTTATAAAAATTGGAATTTTAAAAAACACAAACTAAGTGTAAATATATACAGAGAAAACAATAGTTTAAATATTGTATTAAATATAACAATAAATGAGTGAAACTATAAATAACACAGTCAGTAGGTGCTAAGAATATGAAGTACTAAGGATATACAAGTAAGTAGAGAAAGTAGGTACATTGTACCATGTAGGTAGATAATAGCAAAAAATGTGGAAATTTGTAAGTAATTGGTGTATGGTTTAACAGAAGAGACAGTGGGGCTGTATGAGCCGGTATGCATACCGTTACTAAAAATACCGACGGTATGCCATACCGGCACTAATTTGTAACTATTTCCTGGATATTGACGAATTATGTTGAACGTTTTGCTGTAGGCCTACTCTGTATTTATATTTGCTCGTTCAATATTTTTTAAAGTAAATTTTACAATATTTGTTTTTTTCCACCACACAAGTTTTATTTATGCACGGATTCTGAACCCCTCCCCGACACCTCTCCAAAAAAAACCATCGAAACGTGTTCGTGAAAAAAGAGGCACCCTACAAATAAAATTCTCTGCGGGGCAAAACTGGGGGCCCGCGCCCCCCAGACTCCTAGGCGTATCCGCTTTGTGTATAGTTTACACATAATATGTAGTGAATACTGTTACTTCTCCGAGTCCACTTTAACCATTGAGAATAGCTTCGTTAAAGTTATTTACTGCCGTCCATGCGTTTGCAATGAAATCGATAAGGAGAACTTTTAATTTGGTGTACCTGAATGTGCTGTAATTGACTCTGCCAACTTAACAAATCAAACACAAACGCTTTGTATTCGTCGTCTCTCTGACGATTAATGTCATAGTTATGCGTTTCTATTACTACGGTTATTAAAGTCATTTAGTTTACGTATAAAATTCTCTTTCTATGACACAATCCCCAGAAATGCGTAGTAAATATCTGGCAATTCAAGCACGAGATATATTACACACGGAAAGTGCCTTGCTTGTAAAGTAGGCCTACTCTAACTCATCTGAAGGAGAGAACTTGTCGAGTTAACAATTCACCCAGCCGTCATTTCCGTATCCCTTTATGTGTACTTCTGTACTTGTCTTCTTATTGGTCCGTTGAGACCCTTAGCTAATACGGCACACTGAAGGGTCGTGTAGTACTCGCAATATACCTTTGACGACTCTCTCTCTCTCTCTCTCTCTCTCTCTCTCTCTCTCTCTCTCTCTCTCTCTCTCTCTCTCTCTCTCTCTCTCTCTCTCTCTCTCTCTCTCTCTCTCTCTCTCTCTCTCTCTCTCTCTCTCTCTCTCTCTCTCTCTCTCTCTCTCTCTCTCTCTCTCTCTCTCTCTCTCTCTCTCTCTCTCTCTCTCTCTCTCTCTCTCTCCTCTCAGTGCACACCCAGGATCTTATCCTGGATGGAGCTTTTTCAGGTCGATACATACTTTTAAGGGTTGATATTTCAAATCATAGTGTGCGGGGACTGATTCAGGACCTTTGTAAGGGGGGTGGATATGGTGGTGGGATAGGATAAAATCTGGATGTTTTAACACATTTTACGAAATACATGAAGATGTAATTGTTTTTATTGTTTGATATTCTCTGAACTTGCCAACTAAACAAGACCAAACTCTTTCCACCTTGGACCAAGTTTGTAATAGTTTCATCAATAGGCAACAAGATAACCAATAGGGAATGTGCATGAATTTTCTACAGCTCTGAAAGTACGTGGAATATATTGTTATTCATCTAAAGACATCATAAACCTAATTTAAAAGTCTTAAAATTAACTCATTATACTTCTATACATGTTCAAAGATTTTGATTATCTGTTTCCCGCACTATTATTTTTAAACGGTATGTGACGTCACAATCCTTCAAAATCACTGCTTATATGAATGACTTTGCATATAACCTTCTTGGACTTTGCCACCGCCTCCTAGACGAAACAATCAAATTTTCAAGGTCATCATCTAACCTTGTCAAAATTTTTACTCAAGCCGTTGTCAAGTCTGCTTTATATGAATAACAACACCCAATATTTACTGATATTCTATGAAAATAGGTTTGGTTTTATTTTTTTTATAGTAGTTGGTCTTCAAAATTAATTACTAGGCGTGCTAGACATTAATTCGATTTTATATGATTTTGGATATGATAATTTCCAAATAAGCGTTATTTTATTTATCATTTTATGATTGGTTGATTGCTGATACAGGGAAAGTGACGTATGCCCCGTTTTTCCCGCCATAAATATGTGTGAAACTTTCAGCTCGATTTTGTAAATGAAACTTTATTCTATGTCATCGAAATAAAATATTTTTGTATTCAGGAAGTTAATCCTAATCTAGTAAAATGCTAAACAAAATTGATGCATATTCCCCATTGCTATACTCGCACAACGTGCAACTATCGAACTAACCCGGACAAGTGTTGGTAAAGAAGGTTTCTGTACTACTCTTGTTGCCAGAGTCGACAAAGTAGTTTCCTCTCCTATATCAACTCTGTTCCACGGATCCCACATTGCCCTGCCACTGCACTTTACTACATAGTTTATTACCAAGAGAGATAACAGCTGTGAGGTTGGTATTTATGTACTAGCTATTAATACCCATCATACGTTATCCATGTGGTTCAAGATAAGAAGGGTACATAGGAAGGAGTGAACACATCTTTGTTAGTTGAAATCTAGAACAAACCAACAATGGTTCAAATAATAATGGTACAGCATAATATTAATTCTAGCTAGGCTATCATATGACATCAAAGTTATAGAAATTTAATTTCACATTTATTAATTAAACTTTTAAGTGGGTTGGTGGACGAAGGTATATTGAAATGTTTTTAGGTAACTAATTTCTCTTAAACAAATAATAGGATTATTATGAAAATTTACCTACCTTCAGAGGGATGTCATATCTACGCATGGTATACTAAGTACATTTGTGACAAGCCTGCACACAAATAATATGCTCATCTTCGAATTATGCAAATAAATTACTCTCGTCGAAAATGTTCAACGAAATAATACGGAGAATCTGTTCAAAAATGGGTACATTACTTTTGAATAGGTCGTTAGTAAGTACTTATGTACAATGCGTACTCCTACTGCCAAAAGCTCACAAAAGTAATCGTTTTATGTGCAATTAAATTCTTCATGAGAGCATCGCAAAGTGTAAAGTGGGGACCCATTCAGCGGTGTAGTGGTGTAGTTATTATAAGCATATGTCGTGGTTTGCAAGTGTAAGCGGTATCAAATGTCACCGCACTAAATCGTCGAGACTTAAGACTGTCAAAACTTCTACGCCGTACTCATAATCCTATCCTTCAATACTTCCTGTGTCCATGGCCACTAACCGCGTACAGGCTGTGCACTGTTTCATGGTTTGGTCTTGTAGTGACTAACTCGCTGCTTAAACCTCGTTTACGTTTCCCTCATCGTTATGATCGTAGGTTCTGGGTGCTTGACGTTCGTAACTCTACCCGCGTTCATACACAGTCATCACGGATCCACGGAATACTGAACACAATTACAAAAACACAAATGGCGGGATGATGGAACTTGGTGTTTTATTGAGGTTATCTTTTAAGTTGTTGTTTAATTGGCGTAGAAACAGGTTTGATTTAATTCATATGTCACGTATTAGGCGAAACAATCGGGTTGTATTGTATGGATATTTCTTTAGATCAAGTTTAGATGGCAACTAGTATACTAACTGCCGTAAGTGTACTCTGGTAGACCTACCGACTGATCTACTAACTGTGCAGCGTTTACACTTGGAAAATGACCGTCGGTTGGTCGGTAATGTAGTCTTACGATCGTAAGACGAGAGTAACGTAAACGGGGGGTTAGGCCTGCGATGCGATATATGATTGAGAAGCTGCCGTAGTGAGAAGATGCTCAACATATGGCGTTTGTTTTCCAAGGGCTCGCATTGAGTGCGCACTGATGCATCTATAAAACTTGGCCCAAGATTACCTTACATATATGCTTTCGTTCGTCACAGGCGAGGTACTCGTAGCCAACCAGCGAACCGCCCGAGACACACCCGCGCAAATACCGGTCGCTGATTGGCTATACGAACCCGTAGACTGTGACGAAAGCATAAGGGAGTCTTGGGACAACTAGTATTTTTGCTGTAATTGTTAAAGACGCAGTCAGTGCGGTCTAGTGCAGCCATTGGAAAACGCCATTAGTAACTGAGATTCGCTTAAAACTCTCCATTATTACGTGAGCATTGTTATGAGAGGCTTAGTTTTATGGTACGTGTTTGAATTCTACTGTTCATTTCTTGTTCTCTAGACGGGTAATGAACTTCGTATATATATTACGTATCCTACTAAGGCCCGGTTTTTCAATCGGTCATTAACGGGGCCGGCAGCTAACGGCCCCGTTAATGACCGATTGAAAAACCGGTCCGTAGTTGTTTTCACCATGGCAACAACCAATGGGATCATGGTGTCCATCGTGAAAACAAGTTTGTAGCTTACTAAATATTTATCTGAAGTTCATAATACCGGGCCTCAATCGTCTCCGCAGTCATATTATTTGTTTCCATCATGTTAGTTAGACATCGGAAGCTTAGAAATTTAGTTGTCTCACACCCAAATATTTGGTAAGAAGGCAAATTAGCAAAATTGCAGGTTTAATTAAAGTAACAACAAATCAACTGAGCGAAATGACGAAGTAAATTGGTGTGTGTGTGTGTGTGTGTGTGTGTGTTGTTGCCAATGCCTTACTTGTTTTAAATATGTAGCCGTACCATCAAACAGGCAAAAAAACAAAGGGAAAGGCCCAGTTTTTTGTATCAAACCTTTTTGAGCGGTAGCAATAAATAGCGTGTACATAAAATGCTTGGTCATTATGGTATAATTATCTTTGTGGTGAACGTTCGGTTGTGGTCTAGAAGTCGACTGCCAAACTACTTGCGGTGTTGGTTTCGAGATTATGACAGTTTGAGATGGGCGTCCATGGATACAATAACTTACTCGCGAATCCAATACTTGAAATAATGAACTTAGGGGGTGTATCCGGGGCAACCGGATTTTAGATGATTTAATGCTTGTGCTCAACCTAGTATATAGGCAACCCAAGACTACCTTACCGTTGCTTTCGTCACAGGCGAGGCACTCATATAGCCAACCAGCGAACCGCCCGAGACAAGCGCGCGCAGATAACGATCGCTGATTGGCTACGAATACCTCGCCTGTGACGAAAGCATGTGTTAGGTTGTCTTGGGTTGTCTATATCATATACTTTCGTGGCACTGATAGTATATCAACACACTTCCTGTGCTTGTGACTTTTAATACAATACTAATAATATACGAGCTCACATAAATATTACTTCTCAGTTCACTAATATTGAAAAAAGAGTATTGAAGATCGTAAAAATATTTATCGTTTAATGAATGGACGATATTCCACATGCTACTACATTAATTTCCTCTTTTAAGTTTAAAATGTGTTTTACATAACGCGTAATTAAAATGATTCTAAATAGGTATGTTTGCCAAGTGTCCCAGTAAAATGGATTGATCAGTACATATTTTGCCCTCGTGGTCATCCAACATTTATTTGTCTGCCGTCGATCCGATATTTATTTGGTAGTTTGAATCTAGTTTTAAATACATGTACTTTTACTTTTAGTTTGAGTAGCCGTCTATCCGATTTTCATTAGATACAGTTTGAATCAACTTTCAAATACATGTACTTTGAGTTTGAGTAGCCGTCGATCCGAGGTTCATTAGATACAGTTTGAATCAAGTTTTAAATACATGTACTTGTACTTTGAGTTTGAGAAGCCGTCCATCCGATTTTCATTAGATAAAGTTTGAATCAAGTTTTAAATACATGTACTTGTACTTTGAGTTTGAGTAGCCGTCGATCCGATTTTCATTTGACACAGTTTGAATTATATTTCAAATACATTGCCTTTGAGCTTGAGTAAACAAAAATATGTAATGCTGTGATGTTTAGCTGCGTTTGCATGTTAACTTGTAAAAATGAGTTGCAAACGTCTATCCTTATTGTGTTTCTCAAAGAGAGCTGCCTCACTGACAAGTTTTGTAGTCTAGGGTCAGTTTATTGCTATAACAACTTCTCTAGGGTGTTTGAGGTAAGCCCAAGATTGCGTTTACATTGTGATTACGTACAACATGTGTCCCATTTGTTCGGTGGTTGCCTTTTGGTCCAGACTTTTCAAGCCTCCCCCCCCCCTCCCTTCCCCCCCCCCCCCCCTCCCACCTGTGGCGCATTACGTTCAAAGCCCCAAAGCTGGCTTATATATAATATACAGTCGGGATTGGCTCTGGACTGGGGTAATATTTAAGTGCTCTACCATTTTCTTTTAGAGAGTTGATTGTGCACAAGATATGGAAAATAAACGAAGTAAATATCGTCCCGTAGGCCTATACTTGTGTTTTCCTGGCTTGGAGTGTTCTTTAAATAAAAGAGAAAAATAAAAAAATATTTGTTGTGTTTTTTGTTTTTTGTTGTCTGTACGCGATATGTATTATATACAAATATACACATACTACAAGTATATGTACTTGTTGTCGATTTGTTGAGGAAATCCACAATAGGTATTGTAAAATTTTGTAATGGCCAGCCGGCTTCGATGTACCTAGGGGCCAGAATATGATGGGATTAAGTTCCTATCCCCTACCCGACTTCATTGTTGGACACAAGGAGCAGATATATATAAAAAAAAATTAGTTTTGAAATCTTACAATGTTGTTAGCTCGAGGTAGACGAGATAGACAAAATTGGTTGATACGCCCATGAGTTCTATAATCTTCTAAAATAATACACAAAACAATTGAAAACATTTGCCGATCCATGTGCGTGTACGACTGTTGTGGAGCTCGACGTGGGTAGATGTTATTTGAACTGACAGTAGACAGGTAGATGTTATTTGAACTGACAGTAGTTGCACAGTGATGCCTCTTCATCCCCAAACGGTTCAATCTCTCTCTGTCACTGTCACGCATTCTCCCGTCTCCTTCGATCTGTTCGCCGACAGACCAAAGTTTGAATGAATACATGTCAATTTATTTGTAAACACGTGCGAAGAGTGGATGTGTGCGAAGATCGATGAACGTTAAGTAAAGTGTACTGAAGCTATGATGATATGATCATATGACAATGATGTGATCTAATGAGAAGTCTGACAATGTATGTAGAATCATGTTGAGTATTTATTGTCATAATAGGTCTTGAAGAGGTACGTTTTATTAAAATATCCCCTAGTCCAGAAATATATGTACTTGCGTATGTTATTTTCATTTACAAAGGAAGAGGGTTGAATTGTGTAGGGAATATGCATAATCGTTTTTTAGCATTTTACTAGATTAGGATTAACTTCCTGAATACCAGTCACTAGGGCAATGGGCTGGTAGTTTGTCATGTTGGTTTTAACCCTTTTTTTGTGGACTGGCTTGATGATGGTGTGGGGAATTGTCTGGTGGTAAAGAGTGGTTGAAGATGTGGGTTAGAGGCTTCACTATGTGCATTGCACATTCCTTGCCAACCAGCATCGGCACTTCGTCCCATCCCGCTAATGTTTTAGGTTTCATATCCAGCATGACTCTTAGTGTGTGTGTCATTGGGCGTTATTGCTTGCATTCGCGATGGGGTGTCCCGTTGTTGTTGGGTATTTGCCAACATTTCCATGCATTGACGTTACAAGTTCGTAGCCTTCTAAATATTAAATAAGCTTATAATTTATTTTTCACATGCCACCCAGGCTATGCTTTGGTTTTGACATGGTGATAAGTTAGTAGCCTTCTAAATTTTTCATAAGTTAATAATTTATTTTTAACAATACATCCAGGTTATGCATTAACATGGTGGAAACAAGTTAGTAGCCTGATAATGTTTAATAAGTGTATAATTAAATTTCAGTATGCCACCCAGGCTACGCTTTGGTTGTTGTCATGGTAAAAGCAAGTTAGTAGCCTGACAAAATTAAATGTGACGAAATAATTTTTACCGTAGCAATGAGGCTACGTACTGGTTGTGGACATGGTGAAAACAAGTTTGTAGCTTTCTTATTATTTATCCAAAGGTCATATTTACCCCGGCCTCAAGGGTGTGGTTGGTCCAGGAAAGCTGTGATGGTTCGACAATCGAATTGGATTAAGAGTTTCGATAAATTGAAGTAATGATTCGTGTAATTGAATACATGAATTCAATAAAAATGTATTGGTACTTCAGACACTTTTTTCTTATATTTAAAACCATACACATAGCCTATAGGTCTTGTTACTAGCAGTGGTTAATGTTATCATAATATGTCGGGGGAGCTGGTGGTATTGTGACAAGATTAATACTGTCTCTCCACCTAGCTTCCAGAACTCGCGATTTCGGTCTGAAATATGTCATTCTGTTGAGAATTTACTGCTTTTCCCCGTATTATTTTTCAGTAACTATGGTATGGTGTAACTTTTAACTTTTGGAACGATTTTGCCGAAAAACATATAAACAATCAATCCTCCACATTGAGGCTTGTGAATAGTCCAAATTTCAACTTGATCGGACTTTCCGTTCGACCGTATCGCGAGACATAAAAAAAAACAAAAAAAACGAACAAGTTTTATAAGAGTAGAATGGAGACGCTCGCTACGCTCGCTTAATAAACAGTGATTATTAAGATGGCGGCAAACAACGGATCGATCGGAGTGGACAGATTAAGTGGCATTGAAGACTTGAAATCGTGGAAGTTTGCCATGACCTGTATCTGCGTCTTCAAGACCTGTGGGACTACGTACGTGAACTGGCACCCACGACAGAAGAACGGGTTGTCTTCGATATTAAGAGCGAAGGGTACCACTACTTCAAAAACCGCAGAAAATTTAATTATTTAATTATATCTCAAGAATGCTACTCGAAATAAAAAATCTGATTCAACAGTGCCCTACAGACTGAATGAAATATTATAACCATTAGCGTTCTTATTTTCATTAATAAATTGATAGTTATAAAAATAATTAGAAATAAAAATCATCCTGATTATAATGTAAGACACATTTTAAATCATTCACGCAACACGTAGGGCTTACCAAACCACAGTGCACTGTTGACTCAGATTTTCGATTTCGAAGTCCATTCTTGAGACATAATTTAAAAATGATAATTGTATGTGGTTTTTGACGTAGAGGTACCCTTCGCTCTGATCAAGTTGAAATTTGGACCATCCACATAGTTACTGAAGGATGAAAATGCCTTGGTGAAGCTTTCCCTAATGATTAAGCCAGAGCTTTATGTGCATGTCAATGTGTGTACAAGTACTACTGCCAGAGATGCCTGGAATCCTCTTGAAAAGACCTTCGGTGATAGAGAACGCACTGGACGGCTATCTTCTCGGTCAACTGGTTTCAGTGAGGCTAGAAAATTGCAGTTCCATTGCTTACTATCTTGGTCAGATCATGACTTTGTCACAAAAGTTTCAAAAGAGTGGTGTTCCAAAGTGGGATTTCATTGGAGTAAGTACGTAAGTATTTTTATTCATTGGACTGATGCATAGTATATGTGTAATAACTCTAATTTTTCAATTAGAGAGAGAGCAATGAATAATCCTAAAACTAAATCTAATTTCACCTTATATTAATGAATTATTATTATTATTAATCATTATATTACATGGACTACCCCAATCATATGAAGTATGAACCCATGGTCATGACTTTGGAAACAAGTGTTCAATTACTGATTCATATGTTTCATATTTTAAATATAGATCTTTGATTGGTGATTGGTTATCGCTCACTCGTCGATGGTGTTCGGAGTCTCCAGGGTTGGTTGGTTTAGTCGCTTTAAATTAAAGTCCTTCACTGAAAATCAGTCTTGTTACTGAGTGGGTAGACTCTATTTAATACGAATTTATTTAAAACCTTCATTATGTACAATTTTAAATATGCTGGCAATACATGATCCAATAATTAATCCGTGGTTGGATCAATATGAAGCAAACTTTTCTTATTGTCATATTTCGTAGAAGCGAACCACAAAGCATAACAATATTATGAAAGCTGGTTTGCTGTTAGCCAGTGTTACTACAGAATGGCAATACTGTGTCAAGTAGTACCACTTGAAAGTCAGACAATCAATTACACGATAACAAAGCGTTTAATTAAACCTGCACCCACCATTGTGTACGTGTTTACTAGTGACTGGTAAATTTTGATTCTAAGAAGAATCTACAGACTGAATATTCATCGAGATTCCAAATTCCCCCGTAAATTGTTTAGATTGTGTCCGAGTGTGGATGGTCTGTACAGATTACTTGTCCATCAGTTGAACTGTGTTTATTTCATGATAATACAGAATCTGTTTGCGAGCAACACAAACACCCAACCCTGGCAATGTTTATTTCAAGCATCATTAGTTGAAATCCATGGTTGAAACCACAGTGGAGTGGTTCTTCAGAACTTGTGTCAATGCAATGGATACATACAACCACTTGGCTTTACTGACTATAACTCACTCGCTAAACGGGAGAATGTTGTTAATGTTATAGGAACAATAATGTGCATCTTTAACGTGTAAGGCTATTGCGTGTAGGTTATTCTCAATTTAAAATTCGTTGTATGGTAAATATGCAAAACACCTTTTAAATCAATACGTTTTCCACGAAAAAAGTAAAAAAAAAAAAAAAAAGTGTTTTAACTTCTAATATTGATTCAATTCCATCACTTCTTGGCTTAGCAATAAGTAAACGGTGACTTCGGAGCCGTCCTAGCAAGGAAGCACTCAATAAATTCAGAGTTGTTCTGAATCGGCCTTGTTGATCCAAGTGTTCGCACTGTCCATCTTTGATTCATATGTTTAATATTTGAAATATAGATCTTTGATTAGCTATCGCTCACTCGTCGATGGTGTTCGGAGTCTACAGGGTTGGTTTAGTCGCTTTAAATTAAAGTCCCCTCTGAAAATCAGTCTTGTTACTGAGTGGGTAGACTCTATAAATACGAACTTATTTTATTTTTATTTAGGCTATTTCACAGTATGGTGAACATAATATAAACTTAACACAAAATTAAATAACTATATATTTTTTTTGTATTTAATACTATTAAACAACGGAAGCGACGAACTGTTCTGCAGTCGTTCAGATAAGACGAACTGAGCCCATATTCCTGATATTTGTCACTTTGTAATTGTGACATAACTCATTTAAAAAATAAATTATGTCTAGTAAAGGTTATGTTTAGAGCTCACCCAGTGTTAAACTAGATTTCACTTAAAGTGAGATATGTCACTAAGTGTCAACTTTCAGGAATACTGGCCTTATAGACTTAGTGAAAATGTGCGGGCATTATATTAATGCTAATACTGTATACCGCATTGTTCTAGTATATATAGGAGAAATTACCTTAGGCCTAAGTCAAATCCTGTCCGTCAGTGTTATAGTAAAAACTATAAAGTCTGTACATTTCAAGACAACTTTATGAAACGCGTTTTGCATACAAACATTTAACTAAAACACCTTCTACTGTCGCTGCAAATTATCTCCCCATTAGATGAAGGTGCGTGACCAGTGTTTCAATTAAGGCGCGAAACTCAAGATGCACTTTTACTCCGTGTGATAATACTCAAACGTATTATCGCGCTCCAACTTGGGCTGCACATTACATTTAATGTCCGCAGAGTCTGGCCAGGTCAGAGGTCAGAGGACTTTGTCGATTGCGCTACGACTCCGGGCTATATGGAAGTTTACGACAGACTTATGAAACATAAGTTATCTACTTGAGTAAAAGTGCTAATTTATGCAAGATAGTCGACGGTTTTCGGTATGAAACTCATAAAACGTTATCTATTCTAATGACATTGTTATTCTGAGCGAGTTGAAATGACACTTTCTCCATGTGTTCTTTTGGTTGTGTTTTTAAATTAATATGTATAAACTCTGGCCATGGCAAAGTTGAGAACGCCGCCGAATATTTTTTTCACTACAATTATAATAGCTATGTTTACATGGCGGACCGTACTGAGTACCAGACTGAGAACTGTCATGGCTTCTTGCGTTTATATGAAGGTGTACCCAAACTTGATTTCGGTCTCGCGCCACACTTGTTCGTTTTGGTTGTACATAACCCTACTTTTTTCTTCTGTCATAAAATTTATTTAAAGATGTATCCCGGCGAACACAGGGTTACAAGCTGTTGTAAACATTTTACTTGATTTTTGTTGATGGCAACTACAATCATTTTCCGACTTATTCACCTATACAAACATCGTTCGTTCAAAATTCTAGTTCTTCAGTCAGTATACGTTCTACCCGTTTACATGATAGGACTGAGTCGGTCTTTCGGTACGGTCTAGTTTTTTTTTGCGCACCGGACCCAGTCGGTTCGGTCCCATCTTTTAGGTGTTTACATGGCCCTGGACCGTACTCAGTACCGGACTCAGTCCGCCATGTAAACGGGTTAATAAGGGTGTGTGCAGCCCGAGTGCGACCCGGTAGTTTCCTTGAAATTGTTGGGTCCGAACTGTCATAAAGTAATCAAATGTAATCGTTTACTTGTTGTGTGGACGCCTGTAATTTGACTATAGATGGATGTTGGGTTTCCAAAAAATGTGCGCATGGTTGAACTTTTGTTTTGGCTTCCGGTAATGAATTTAAGAATTTCGTCTCACGTTTGTGCTAGCCAGGTAGTGGGGGTGTACATAATTGGTGAAATGCCAAAATAGACTAAAGATCGACTGATTTTCTTGTTCTCAACTAAGCCACGGACCAACTTTGTAGGTCTGGCCGCGAGCATGCCCGCCTAACAGATATGACGACCATACAAGAACTCTATAGCCGAGCAGAGCAGCCGTGTTCACAATAACTTTATTTCAAAGGGTATTTGTAAAAACTAAGTAATTGTTTTTACAACTTGTTATTCAAATGGAAACACAATCTTGATTACAAACATTTTTGCTAATGGAAATTGTTTTTGACATATTATCTCATCTTTACTTGTCTGTAAATCTGTACTGAAATCCTGAGCGATGTGAGTTAAAAAGTGGTTCCACAGCAACCTTGTGAATGCTGACGTCATATATGAGTGAGTCGGAGCCAATCAACGGTTGGTTTTCACAAATACTGATATTTGGTTGGCCAATGTCTCACTCATCTATGACGAGCTCCTCAAGGTTGCTGTGGAACACCTCTAGCTACGTCGCTCTCAGATTGATTAAAGGTACTCTTATTGCTCGGATACATTCAAATAAACACACTGTTTGCCGCGCGCAAATGTAAATTGTCTGAAGGGAATTCTGCGGAACTTTTCATAGCATGTCATTATACCATATTATAGTAGATAGAACGTGATAAAGTAATGAAGATAATTCCCCAGAGCAGCCGGGCTTGAAGCAAAAAGTGTATTGACATTTATATGCTCATCTAAATAAACTATTTGAAACGTTTCGTTGCTCCCCAAGGTGTAACTCGAAACATTATAGAGCTGACAAATTATTGTTTGAGAAGGAGGCAGTAAGTAGGCAGCTAAAAGGTTGGACTCAATTGATTGGAATGATATAGAAAACATGGGATGGACACTAGCAACACGAAATGATAGGGGAAGGAAAGTTAAGTCAGTGTGGTAACATATAACATAGTCGTGTCTATGGCATATTAAAAATAAACTTTTTTACGATTTTGCAAGTGAAAAAAATAGTAAATGTAATTAGTTTTGCCGCGCTCGGTCCTCTTCTAGTGACTTCACTGCACGGGTATACTGGCGACGCCGTAAGAAGCGAGGTGTCCCCTAAAATTCTGAAAAGAGACGGTCGCTCCACACGGTCTATTTCAACGGTATTTAACTCGAGATTGCCCGACAGCTGCATTGTTATTGTCTACCGTATTGACTGCTCCAACCGTGAATGGAATGCGACCCCACCACGTCTGACAACATGCGGGCGATATTATCACTACAATACCTTGAGGCAGGAGAATGGGATGCAACTAGATTTAGGTTGGTAGTAGTCACACGCGTCGCTATATATACTCTATTCTATTACATAATCCGTGACGACAACACCTTGCAAGTTAACGCGACGCGACTATATCTGCCTAACATCTGTTTGGGCGGCTGCGCTTCGCCAATGTATAACATTCTCTGTGACGTCACAGTTTGCGCATTGGATTCCATGCACCGATATTGTCAAATTCAATTTCAAAATCGGTCACCAAATCAAAACCGTGAAGTGCAGATGCTCTTTGGGGGCCCCTCGGCTCACCCCCCGTGCAAGTGACAGACATTGTCGACGAAGACGGTGCCTGTGATGTGGTTCTAGGCCATTGTACGTCGGTACTCGGTTGAATGGACACAGGCGAGATAACTCGGCTATAGTTCGCCTACGCTAATCAGTCACATGCTGAAGAAATAGTATTGTAACAGAAAAATACCAAATTGATTTTCTTTAGACCTCGTTAATTCCAATATACAACATTTTGTTTAAATGAAATGTTATGTTTTATGTAAATGTTTACAACCTTTATTTTCTATTGTTTATTGAAATGTGGAATGTAATCAGATTGAAATATTGGAAGAGAGAAGGGGCGGGGGGGGGGGGGGGATGCTTATAAAATGTGTTATGAAACTATATGTGTATGTGATTGCTTAGGCCTACATTTTTCGTTTTCTATTGTGTATTGAAATGTTGAAAGGGGAAAGGGGGACTCGTGTCAAATGTGTTATTATATGTCAATATTTACATATTTTATTTTCTATTGTTAGCGAATCACCTTAACTGTGTCGGAGTTTAGAAAAGTGGTTGTCCATAAAGACGTCTGCATCAAAAGAGACTGAAACAAAACTCATGACTAAGAAGTGAACTGATATTATCTCATTATCGGGAGCCATAGGCGTGCGCAGAGGTTGATCAATTGGGGGGAACAATAAATTCTCAACAAAAGTACTTCCCGGCGGCGCTAATGGGGGGTGTAAGGGTGGATGCCCCCCACCAAGAAGCACCGCAGGCGATTTAAAAGAAAAACACATTTGTAGTGTGTTTTTAGCGTATTAGGAGGAGTACAGGTTGTCTGTTGAATGGGTTAATTTCACGAAATTCTTTGTGGATATCAGTGATATCATTGTTACAAAGTGATGAAAATGGTCAGTCACAAAGCCAAAATCTTGGCGGTAAGACAACAGTTGATGTCGAGGCCGGTCAGCTCATTCCAACGTCAATCCAATCTAGGACTTCAGATAAGATTAGAACCATTGTGTCATACGTCAGCATTTTGTCACTTCTTACGACAGGCACTATCCTGGACCTATTCTTTCCCGGGCCAAACGGGCAAGGCAGTAGGAGAAACAGTGAACGTTTGAGGCCTATATTCATGGACAGTTCTACTGTGTTGTGACTTGTGAGCATGACGGTACTAAATACAATTTTCCATTCTAATGCTTCATTCTGCTAACAAGAAAAAGCACATCTATCCTAAATAGGGGGGGAGGGTAACTGCCCCCCTCCCCCCCCCCCCCACTGCGCACGCCTATGTCGGGTGCCTGCTAGCGTACACAACACACAGCCACGATCTAGCCCCAAAATTATCGTTTTTAAAGGGGTAGTCAAGTGAAAAACTAGAAAATCACCAATTAGTCATAGGCCTAAGTTCATGAAATTCAGTTATGTGTAAAATAAAATTGATATAGGTTGCTTCAATGCAATTAAAAAAAGTGAACATTTAGCTATTCTACTAGATACACTTCGCCAGCTCTGCTGCATTATTCTTCTAAAGCGTAGTACAGCTGTATCGGTTCTGAGCTCGCTAGCGCCTTCTCGATAGACAGAGCACTCATTGTGTAGACTAATACGAATCCAACCACAACACTCGGTGACTGCGGACAGTGCCGCTCAAAACAGATTGCAGCTTTACTACACATCAAGTCACAAGAAAATTAATTGCAGGGCATTTTGTAGAAGTACACGTTCGTACTAAGAAGCATGTTATCGGTAGAGAAACGATGCACATTCAAACTCGTGATCGATTTTTGATAAGTGCCCTATTTTAGCGGCGGTTTTATTATCTCGAGGCAACATTTTTTTCATGTGGGAATTACCATGAGAAGAGTTGCTCGGTGCTACTTGGTAGCAACAAGCCAAAAAATCGCGTTTTCTTTAATTTTTTAACCGCTTGCTTTTAAAGTATGGTATCGTTGAGTGGTATCTTTTAGTCATGTTTTCCATATTTGTAGGTGGACATATACTAATGGTCGTTTTTTATTAGTTTTTTACCTGACTATCCCTTTCATCATATCACGAGAAGGTTCGTCCCTGTTGTTGATATATTAAATAAATAATAATGTTACAACACATCTGAAAAGTGAGAACGCGCATCGCCCTTTGCTTTTGTAAACACTACGGACTACGCTATAAATGTTTTGTAATATGTATGATTGTTATGTAGCTTACTTCGTCTCTAATTAGTTAAAAAAAAACGACTTGGTTGCTAAAATTGACAAATAGGTACACAATTTAAAAATGAAACAAAATTAAACATTATTTTTATTTTCATGTTATCAGTCCGTCTGTTTTTTCGAAACAGCTTTCCATTATTCTCTCTAGTCTTTCAATCTTTTCATTTCTATGTAATATCCGTTACAACGACTACGACCATTGGTTGTAAATATTGGAATCATGGCAGCAGCTTTGACTATTTTTTCCTTCCTATTTTGACACGAAATTATAATATTATTTATTACTTCTTGCGTGTAATTCACTTCTTATCTAGCCAATGTCTAGGCCCTAGGTAGAGTAGGTTCAGGGTAGCTCTACCTTTCGTACGAAGCGCCTGTACCACTGCCAGAATAATCATTTCATTTCATATTTTAAATTTAATTTAATTTATTATTCATACATAAATTGTAGATTGTACATACAACTGCAATTTCGTCACATTACATTCACATTATAAGTTAGGTTATTTATATTATTTTATCGAATTACAATAAGTTTTCTTGTGCATTGTAATCTTGTTACGAAAGCTAAAATCAGTTCCTATATATAACTGAGTGGGAAGAGTCAATAAATACATATGTATTTAATTATTTTATTTACTTATGGACGTGGAAAGAAGAAACGCAACTTGGGAAGAGGTCAATCAGGAACGGTGGTCGGAAGATAGGAAAGTATGGACAGAATTTGTAGAAATAACAGAGGAAGAAGAAAGTGAAGAGGAGGAGTCAGAGAGGAAGTTAACATGAGGGAAGCGTCAGGCATGGCCAACCAGCTTCGATGTACTTAGGGGCCAGAATATGATGGGATTAATTTTCTATATCCCATACCCGACTTCATTGTTGGACACAGGGAGCAGATATATATAATATTAAAAAATGGATATAATCCATGCCGGTTTCTCTCAATTCGCTTCACCTCAACTTAGAGCCAGGCACTCTGTATACAACCTGCGTTGTGGACCCATAAAAATGACAGTTTTTGATACATCACACCATCACAAAATGTGTTCGGTCTGTACGAACCATCATTCGTCATCCTACGCGCAACGTCATCGACCTGAATGGAACCCATTGTTATTTGTAATGAAAACTCAGCCGTCATCGGCCAATCTATCTTGTTCTGGGTCGTTTTACGGGGACATCAAAACTTTTTAAAACACACTTGTTGAAACAAAATGAAATGTATCGTCTCCTCACATACGGGGATTACATTATTCATAGGCTGCACGTTCGTCACATCTGTGCGCGTGGCGGCCACAATTGTGACCAAACTTGCTATTTGTGGTCGAACACAGAAATTCTGTTCTTTAAAATTCAGCCCGTTTTTTTTTTGTTTTGTTTTTATAAAATTTGTGTATGTGGCAAGTTTTTATTTTTTTATTATTTATGTTTACTTTTTAGAAACTAAATTAGGCTTATTTATTAAATTGGAATAGTAGGTATTTGCCAATTATCTAAGATTTGCCCTCATCAATTTTGTCACAATCATGGCCGCTGTGACGTCACGTGGGAAATATAAATTGTAGTCCAAACCAATTGTGCAACGAGAGGGAGAAAAAGGTAATTATAATGCTAGCCCCCCCCCCCCCCCCCTCCCTCCTCACGCCGAATCTTGGGGTTGTTGGAGTGATATTATTGTAGAATCTCAATTAATAATATATACTACAATTCAGAATAAAGCTTTTGATACCTCTTTAGGTTATGGAAGAAAAGAAAATTGGACACCTAATTTGCCGCCCCAGACTCAAACTTTGTGGGAGAAATCTGTGACAAGTGACTACTTAGCTTCAATTTACAGGGATGGGTTAATCCCCTTTACAGGATGAAATTATGACACCAAACCGAAGTTTATATTAATTCTGTGACAATTCAGAAAACCTGTCTTATTTTTTCTTCGAAACTTAGATACATGAAATGTTTTGTTTGAGGGTTTGGTGTAGTAGATGTGGGAATGTTTCAAATTATGTGCTTCTGATAGCATGTTATTCAGTTTGGGGTTCAAGATCACTGGTTGGTTTAATGCGTTCAAAAAGACATAGGCCTACTATTTTTTGATGTATTTTTAAAAAGAAATTAAAATGTCAACTGCGATATGTCGTGGAAATGCAATATGGTACAAAAATTTGAAAAATAGTAAACACGTTAATTTAAGTATTGTCTTGTATTATTGTAGTAACATGAAGCAAGTTTTGCCCAAATTTACTAATCTAATCTGGTTAATTTCAACTTCTTTGCTCTCTCCTGACATACAGAGGTTTTTCTGAACTGCCACAGATTTGTTCTTTGCAAGATATGATGTTTGCTATTGTAGCTCAATATAACCATGTTAGTACTTGCACACGAAGCGTATAATTAGTTATCTTGTTCGTTTACCTACCATGGTGTACTCAGTCTCACTCTGTTCGCTGGCAGCCCTATTGTTACACTTTTGGCACTGGACACTTGGGGAGGGCCTCTTTGTAAATAATTACAGTTATCAAGCCATGGCCAAGGGCGAATGCTATGCATTACTGTGGCCTCGACAGACTTTGAGGATCGGTTGTCGTAAACAATCCAATAAAGGATCGGCGATAATTATGTATTTGTAGTCACTGAATAGGTTTATTAATTAATGATAGGGTTTGAATTCTATAAAAAGCCACCGTTGAATAAGGCGAGATTGTGCTCGCCTTACAAATAATAGGGGACTAAAGGTCATGTTTGCCTATATTGCTTCTTCTATAAAGCGTGGTTCACAATTGAAATAAGAGTTGGTTTAGTAAAGTGGCAATAAGGTTTAACATACAATAACAATGCTAGTGGATTGAAAAAGTCATAAGAAATGAATCAATTCCATTTCTTATTTCAACTTCCCATGATGCACCTTATGACGAACCAATCAGAACGCAGAAGAGCCATATTAGAAGGTCATCTACGGAAATCAAAACAAAAACAGTGGCACCGGCCCGGATATTTTGCTGTTATAGTCACTGATAGTAAGTACACAATTAAGACGCTGCTTTGACTACTGAAATAAGCAACTAGTCGTCGGTTGTGAACCAGTTGCTTGTTATTTCACTGTTTCTTATTGCAATTCTTATTTCGATTGTGACAGAGGATGCGCCGGCCGATGCGATTCTCACCTGTATGCATGTATTGGTTGCCTTTTTTATAAATAAAAAAAAATGTTATAATGTTACGTTTGAAGGTTTAATGTAAAATGGCTGTATAGCTGTATTTAAATCCTGAATAAATAAATAAATAGATGTATGAACGAACGTGTACTTATGGTAAAGTGTATGCACTTTTGTAAATATAGTCATAATTTTACGTGTTCTACACAATTTGTACAAATTTGTAATGGAAACTAAATAAATGAATATGAATTTAACAAAAACCAACAAAAGCTTACACTTCCTACACTACCGTTGTCTAATTGCCTGGATTAGTTACACTAACACTTGCTCCCGACACAGAAGGCTAGCTTGTTGAATTAACTGTGTCTTTGATACGAGAATCAGCTTTTATGCTTTTCAATTGCCTGTAGTGTCCATCAAGGTAAAATACAAATTTGAACTAATTACCTGCAATTCAATATAGTTAATTAATGAGTTTGCCGTAATTGTACTGATACAGTGCAATTGAATTTCAAGCATCACAATAGAATTCGTCAACATTGCAGTAATAAGGAGATTCAAATTAATATTTCAAATTTCAATTGGGCATATTGGTTTGTGAAATAATAGTTAATTAATTTATTCTACAATGAATATACAGTACAGTAAAATGAAACATGTACAGGTTAACTTGTAAAGGGTGGATGAATCGACAACCGTCTGTTTTCCCAAACATTAACAAAAATGTGGTTGAACGACAGAAGAACAAATAAAAAACAACCAAAAATGATTTTTAAGTTTTGATCCCTCAATATCACGCAGTAGATAGTATGCACAAAGTTGTAAATCCAACATTCTAAATTGCGAATTGGATTTGTTGTATGTTTTGGATAACACCATTGTGAAACACCTAACTATGGTGAACAGATTTATTGTTATAATTACGATACAAAGTTTTAATTTCCGTAGTCTACCCGTTTTGTAGCCTACCGACAAAAAAAAATCGTTCAGCAAACGTAATCACTGATAATTATGTTCTAGAATGCTTGGAAAGAATGCTTCTAGAAAAACTTATTAAAACATGACTATTTTTACTACAGTATAAAGCTAAAACATGTTAGCGTGAACCAAAATTAAAAACTCACTAATAACTGATTATAGAATACCGTATATAATAATTAACATACAGTCTGTCTAGTGCTTATGAAGCTAAGTGCAGCAGTATATCATGTGCTCTATTTGTTGTAGCATTATTTGAGTGTAATTGAAAAATACGATTGTGTGTTATTTCGGAGACTTCCATTCACTCACCGTTCACTTTCAATGATTCTGAAATAAACACTTGAGAAATGTATTTCCAAAAAACTGTCAATAATTACAAATAAAATTACAACGTACAACGGCTACTATGAACATATCAATATTGGCAAAACGTCGACATAATCGTTATAGTGTATCCGCATCACGTAGAATACAAATGCTGTCCATTCAATCACTTTTATAATCGAAAATTATAGTTTCCAACAAGAAATATGACCAAAATAGCAGCTCATTATTGGATTAGTTTACACTGTAGTCTCAAGGTTGCGGCACCGCCTAGTGCTGCCATCTATCTCTCAGCTCACGTGTGACGCAGCGTGTGTAACGCGCGTACAGTGATGCTGGGTTCTTATGGTCCAACGCAGCGTATCGCGTAACGATGTTAACCAATCAGACATCGTAACGACTTATGCGACTCCTCCCCTTTTGACTACGTCAAATTTTAGATTCCATTTAAGCATTCACTACAAACAATTGTCTGACGCCGTGCTGGAACTTCTTTGTGCCGCCGTTCAAAGATTTCCCTGCCTCTACAATACGCGTAGCAAAAATTATAAGAATAATCGTACTGCTCCCTTGTCATCCTAAAGTAATTGAAGTGTTATATAAAACCTAGTAGTTGGACTATACAGTGTTCCTTGACAAGGAACAGTGTATAGTCCAACTACTAGGTTTTATATAACGTTTTTACCTGTTCTACTATGTTTCCATTTTTAATTAATTGAAGTGTTTTTCGGGATCCTCTAACCATGCTGCTCTCTTCCCTGAAATAAAGGGCGCACTCACCAACGTCTAGGCCTACGTTGATTCTCACGTCTTCTATTTCTCACTATGAGGAGAAGTAATAATAGTTTACGTCGCGCTTTAGCTTTCCTAATTAGTTACGTAGCTCGTCTTGTCAACACTATGATTTCTCGGATAGCATAAATCCCGCCAAAATACCTGTCATATGCAGTGGTTAAAGTGGACTCGGAAAAGTGACGGTATGCACTAATGCTGTGTAAAACAGACAAAGCGGGAATGTCGGGGGGGGGGGGGGGGGGGGGTTGTACCCCCCAGTTTAGCCCCGCAGACATTTTTTAGGGTGTTTTGTCACGACACGTTTAAATTACATTGGAGAGTAGTCTACGCTTGTTTTTACGTACATTTTGTTTTGAAAAAATTATACGAACAATCGTAATTGAAACATTTATACTTTATAAAAACATTAGATGAGGAAATATAAATACTTAGTAACAAAATGTTCAACCCAATTCGTCAACATGTTAACAATCGATACAAATCAGTGCTGGTATGGTATACCGTCGTTGTTCTTAGTAACGGTATGCATACCGCCTCACTTTAGCCACTGGTCATATGACGGTGCGCAGCAAAACACAAACGCGTTTACGCCGCGCAGGAGCAATGGCATGTGAACGCATCAAATTCAACGCGACGTTAAAACGTCGTACGACGCGTAGAGCGTAACGCGCGACGCACCTTCACCTTGTGCAAGGCCGAGTGAAGTGACATCACATTGCAGCAAGGACGGCGGGCTCAGATCAAAACCACATCCGCTTGATGGAGTCGCAGCACTGACTCAAGATTAAGGCCGCACTGACCTTGAAGGAAACTGCAAACATTCACGCATAGGTTTTCGAGAAGTTCCTCCTCCATCCAGGCCCGGGTAGATTAGGTCCAGGTAGACTCTGCCAGTCGTAAGACTAAGAGGCGATAAATGGACATCCTGTCCCTTTTTCCCGCACTGTCCCACTTAAGATTCCTCCTCCCACTTTGTCCTGCTCTCCCTTGCCGAACTCCCCTTATGACGAACCTCGCGATGCATAATGGATCTGATCGTTGAGTGAGAAATATTATTTCTCACTCAACTATCTGATTCGGAAGATGTCATATCATGGATTTATAATAGTACTTTGTATGTAACTCCATGGTCATATGACCTACTATATAGTATATAAACTGTCGAGTACGTCGTTAAACAACAAATAATCCAAAATCGAAAAGTTCCTGTAACTCCCCCCCTCCCCAACTGGTGCTCGGATGTGTTTGAAACCCCCTAGGGCTCTAGACAATTTATCACCTTCAGTCATCTTTTGGTGTGTTGATAGACGATTAGATTTGAATATCCCGCCTTTGAGTAGTTCCGCGTGCGGCGGAAAGATCGCACTGTAGAACACAAAGTAATAACAACAAATACTCATGTGTGTTCTGTGGAATATGAAACCATAACAACTGTGTATACTGAATAGATAGGAAAAACAACCATAAAATGGCAGGTCAACATTTCAGTGGAGAAAAATAACTTCAGCTTAATTTCGACGGATTGTTTATCTTTTTCTCACGTTGTTTTAATGATACAGATAAAGTTGTAGAAAAATTTGCTCTTAATTTATTCTAAGACAATATGGAGAACACACTGATATAGTGTCTGATTGATATAAACCTTTATATGCAGAAGTATTTATTTGGATTTTGATAAGTGATACAAAACAACTTGAATTATTTTTTTTTTAATATGTCTTTTCAGCAATTATTTTACGTATTCATAATTATTAAATAAAAGTTATTAAATTTTGCAACAAATAGTGCAATGTTCTTGAGATTCTTCAATAGCTTTAGCAGCAATGACTTGCTATGGATGTAAAACTGACCCGCGGTTGCAGTGACCCTATTGTGGGAGGGGAAGATTTATTTGCGCTAGTCGCGATGCGCCCCATAACCCGTCTAAACAAGCCCGACGTCCTGCGCTGTGGTTCACAGCCACTTCTTGTTCTTACAAGCCACACAAAACCTCTTGGCTAAACGGTAATTCAACCATATACGGTCATTGATGCGATAACACATAACTTTGAATGTACGTTCTTACAAACATTTAATATGTTAATTATCTAAGAGTCAAACAGATTTCAAACTCTACATTCTACATAAAGTTTAACAGATACAAAAATATACGTACCACTTTCTTTATACCTGGTTGAGGTGGGTCTCTCCCAAGGCCCGTCAATCTACTAGCGGACGTTCGGTATACCTCTAACTCGACGAGTGTCCGTCGGGGGATTTACAGACCTTGAGTTCCTCCTCGGGGTGACCGGTGCCAAAAAGAGAGATCTCTTTCATCTCTATTCAGTATTCATCATGATCTTGCTCACTTCTCCCCCTTTTTCGCCTCTGTCCTAATTCTCATATATGCCGGCAATTTTGCCCCACCAAATAATTCTGTTTCCCCTTATGACGACCACGGCGACCTGGCGACGTGTGATATGGGTCTGTTTCAGCCGACGTCATACGTCCTACTTAGATGTCGAGTACGTCCTCAAATAAATAACAAAAATAGATAAATAAATCTTTGGAGATAACTCGTTTAAGTGTTCATGCTCATATGTTCATCATATATATGTTGCTCAGTGTTCATGTTCATATTCATATTTGAAAAAAATGTTTCGTTAAAATAAAACTATTAAATTTTGATGGTCAAAAATGATGTTCGTTTAAAAAAGTTTGTTTTCACAATGGGTACAAGTATAGGATCGTCGAAAACTTGATATAAAAAAATGTACATGAGTTTTAAAAATAGCCTGAATATTAACGATTTTGGCAAATCTGAAAATAATAATGATGATGAGACTATTGCTTTAACATTGACAGTTTTCAAGCTATTTTTAAAATTCAAAGTTATTTTTATACCAATTTTTCGTGATTATTCCATATATCTGAAAAGTTATTGAGAAATTGTAACATTGCAATACATCCAAAATGCAATGACACATGGCTTGATGGGTCTGCAGTCTACCGCAACCCTCCCCGCATTCCTTTCTCGCGAGCGCTCAGCGAGTCGAGGTGGTAAGATGGAGTGGAAATGGCTTGATATACCTGGCATCGTTTATTTCATAATCCGTGACGACAACACCTCGCTTCTTTCCCCGACGATCCTATACGTATGACGTGTGTGTGACAGCGAAGTATAGTTGCCCCAACGACAGTATTCTGATGCTTACGACACAGCCGAGTCCAAGGTGACAACTTAATTCTCTAGTTTGCTAATTCCTACCATGTAATTTAACAGGTCTATTGGGGACAATTTAAAACCTTACGTTGGTTACCTGTAACGGTTGGTGTGGCCAAACCGCCTGTGCACTCGACTAATGTCCGGTATTTCAATGTCCAGTTAAAATCTACTTTATAGTTAAATTGTTTTCACCATGACAACGTCCAATAGAAATACACCAAACTGGGCTTACCTGACAGTTAAATTTACTTGACACTTTAACTGGACATTGAAATACCGGCCCTAAGGGCCGGTATTTCAATGTCCAGTTAATATCTATTTTTCAGTTAAATTGTTTTTACCATGCAACGGCCAATAGAAATGCACCAAACCGAGCTTACCTAACAGTTAAATTTACTTGACACTTGAACTGGACATTGAAATTACACAGGTAAGCCAAACCATGCATTTACGAATGTGTGAAAGAACGTATCTGTTGATTTTCTTTCAATTGGCGCGGTTGAAAGGGGCGGTAAAAAATTACTTGAGATCGGTATGGGAATACTTTCGTTGGGACTAGTATATCAGTCTGTGACACTATATAGGCCTAGACTGCTTGCAAGTTGAGACCTGCCACTCGACATAATAACTGAGATCGTTGACCACAACAGTCAACACAGTGCATGTGTGTTCTTAGTTCTGATGATTCTCACCATTTCTTTCTGCACACCAAGAGGCGCCGTCACTGAGAAGATAGTGTTACATTGAAGGAGAGAGTCTCTCTTTCTTTGTAATCACACACTGAGGAGGAGAAGAAGAAGAAAAAGATGATGGAATTCTCTTTGTATGCTCGTTTGAGAAACATAATTTTGCATTTCGAGCTTGAATGTTCTTCATCCAACTGCGTTAGCAATGGAATTAATTAGTACGTAGTAGCTCTACACGCATTTTGGTCCTACCAGACAATTTTCAAGCAATACAATTTCATTCCCTTTGAATAAAAAAAGAAACAGAAGTTCAATATAGTAATTATACTTTCTTCGTACTTTATTAAAAAACAAACGGTGCTCATTCACTATTTATAAAGCTATTTTTCTTCGTCGTCTTCTCCTGTTGTTTTGTTCTACTCTATTTAATATTTACAGTTGCCATTATTATCACTTTATGGAGCCGAGTACAAAGCTTTGTCAGTCGAGCGCTCGTTGAAGGGTACTTTGCTATTAATTGTTTTTCTTCGTGAAGTGCATAGAGAGCGGGAGGGGAGGGGGCCGGCAAATATTCATCCGAGCTCTGGATAGAGATTCGCCACTTAAGTTCACACCGCATCTTATTTCTTTCAAATAAGAATACAAATACGCGCGATTATAACTATAATTATTTTTTCTTGTTCTTGATTATATTTTATATAGTTCAGTAGTTTGTTTTGTTTTTGTTGTTATTGTTATTTATGATTTCATTACTATTCATTGTTTGCATAGCTTAGTTTTATTTAAGGTCCTCCTTTGTAAATCAGTTTTTATAACTGAATAGGATAGACATTAAATAAATAAAAAAATAATAAAAAAAAAATAATAGGTTGTTTTGAGACGACTTATATCCTCAATGAATCTAGTGAAATTATTCCACTCGGCAGAAAACCTGAACTCCTCTACAAAAAATATCGTATAATACCATATGCAATAATTAAAAAAAAAAAAAACTAATTTGATTGCGGCGTTATTTTGGGAGCTTTTATCTCAACACCCCCAGCATTTCTCGTGAAGAGCCGTTTTCCTGACGAAATTGATCTCGTCGTAGTTCCAACAGCCCCCCGGAAATATATTCTTGCCTACGCCACTGGTAGTCGCCTTCACACACTCGTATCCAGACAGACCCTTCTCGATCCTTCACGCTATAAATGTTGATCTATATTTTATTTTATTTTATTTTATTTTATTTTATTTTATTTTATTTTATTTTATTTTATTTTATTTTATTTTATTTTATTTTATTTTATTTTATTTTATTTTATTTTATTTTATTTTATTTTATTTTATTTTATTTTATTTTATTTTATTTTATTTTATTTTATTTTATTTTATTTTATTTTATTTTATTTTATTTTATTTTATTTTATGTATATTCTATTCAGTTATAAAAGTTATAAAAACTGATAAACAAAATAGGACAATAAATAGAACTATGCAAACAATCATAAATAGCAAGAATAACGAAAACAAAACAAACTACGGTAGGCTACTACAAAAAAAGCAAGAACATTAAAAATGAATTGAGAAATTAAATAAAAGCAAATCAAGTAAAAATACATTTTATTAAATAAAACAAATTAATTATATAAATATAAAGGAACACGAAGGAGAAATGTGTAAAAAAAATATAAATATAATAGAAAGAAAAACGAAGAAAAGAAAGAAAAATTAAAACGTGCGCAATTTTATTTTTTTTATCGATTATCCTTGCACCTTATTTTTTTTATTTTACTAATATAAAAAATAGGAGATGTGATAAGGATCAATTGCTTTTATTTTAAGAATTTTGTAGCATAGATTTGGGCAACACTGTATGGTACATCTCCAAAGATACAACTATATTGATAGCTCGACAACTACATTCGATATCACTCCAATTTTCCCAGTCCAATCTCTCCGTCGTCTTTCTCTTGGCTTCCTACCTTCAATACATATTGTTGTTGTCGGCGTGTTCTACTTCGTTTTTATGAAGATTGTTGACTATAATCTTACACAAACAGCTTAGCAGCGTGTTCATATTGCTGCTAGCATTGTTTCACGTCGCGACTATATTCTGCACTGATACCGTAATCGTGTTGTGCTAGAGCTGTGTTGCACGTGGCTTATCTACCGACCAATGCATACGTTTCGCTCGTGCTGGTCTCCGTGCATGCATCACACAAGTCAACTCTACGACTGCTATTTATAATCTGCACTAAAACCGTTTCCATGCCCATAAATGTATCGGGTTTTAATATTTGTTTTTATAAATTATTTCTTTCCCAAACAATGGATAATGTTTACTTACTCGAACTGGCGGCGATAAAACGTACACGGGCGTCAGTTTGCTCGAGTCTGTTCATAAGAGGCGTCGCGTTTGCTCGGTGCTGTTAGTGTGCTCACTGCTCTCAGCGGTTTACGTCGTGTTGAGGTAATCTAGAACAATTGTGAACTTTTCTGTCTTTTTACACCTCAAAAACAATATTCAATACTAATTTAAAAAATTAGAAACCATAAACCACATGTGATTGTGTTTCGGGACCTTGCTGGGTACCAGCATAGTCAGTCGAGTTAGAGTCTGACGGCGGATACTTTTATTCGATCCCGAAATGCCACGTACGTGATTATTTCGGGGACTATAGTCAGGAGCGAGGGAGACTGAAGACGAACTCTTCCCTTCGACCCCGAAACGTTTAAGTATTGATTTGACGTCAGAGAACAGGTTTGGTGTCTTGAATTCGTTGCCTAACTGCAGACACGTCGTTCTTCCCGAAACTGTTTAGTTAGATGGTTAAGACGTTTCGGCTGCTAGGCTGACTGCAGGACACCAGTCGAGTCAAATAAGGGACTGACGATGTAGAGTTTGCTTCGTTCCGAAACGTCATTTCGGAAATATCCACGGTGGGACTGATTTAATACCAACAATTGAGTGAACAGAAACTGTGCAGCTATGTGGCGCGAATTCACCTATGGAATGCATCAGTCATTCGCGGACACGGCGCTGGCTCAACTTCCGAAGAGACAGATGTGTGTGGCTGAGGTGAATACAATACATCCTTATTTATTGTCTACTAACTCGGTTTTAAGTGGTGGTATCCAGTGGTGGACATTACCTCTGTCTGTGAGTAAAGGTCCGCGCACATATACCCGTCGCGAAGCGAAGCGCGGCCGACGACGGAAGCGGCAGCTGGAATACATAAATGATTTTTTTTGTAATTTTGTTGATTGGAAATTGTTTAACACGAAAACTTTTTTTACGTTTAACCAATCCAACGTTTATTTTCAACCGTAAAAAATGTTTTGTATTATATGTATGTATATGTGCAACGGCTGCCGGTCGCTTCGTTTCCGCGGCGTCACATAGAAAATTTCCTTCTGTTCGCCGCGCTTCGTGATGGATAAGTGTGCGCGGGCCTTTATGGGATGAGTATAGCAGCAATACCGTAGTGGTTATTCCATGCTGTAGTGATTCTGCTAATATCAGTCTAAGACGGGGATTTTCGCTCCCCCCCCCCCCCCCTTTAACAAGTGAGAAGTTTTGATTAAAACCCAACTCTTGATGGTAAGCCTGATTGTCGGCAAGGAAATTGAGTTAAATTGCAGAGCGCATTATTAATTCCGCCAAAATTTCTTTCAGAATCCCGTAAGGTAAATCAATCTAAAACTCGAAGGAAATGTGTGTATAGCTGAACTTTTTCACTGAGAATAGTTATCTAAACATTTCTTGCTTCAGTGCAATTTATATACGGAAATAACTGTAAAATGTTTTTCTACACAAAAGTTGTTTGAGGATGCAGTCTGCAGTCGGATCGAAATGAACTTACTTGGCGAGTACTTTTAACATAGTCCATGCGATATTATGACGATCGAATAAAACTTTATTCGTGACACAACTATTACCAACTTTAGTAATACACCTAAGACTTTTAGTTTTATAGCATTATCAGTAAATACAATTAGAAGACACAAAAATGAGTATTTTAATAAATCAATTTTGTCCTGCTTGCCGCTGATATAACGATAAATCCGTCTAGAACGAGGGCCCCCCCCCCCCTCTCCTCCCTCTCCCGCCCACCGCCCACCAAACACTCTTTGTTGGGGCCGTCAGGGGCGGATAAAGGGGGGGGGGGTGACCGCCCCCCCCATGACCAAAAACAAAATGGAAATTTTGAGTATTTATTATTTTGTTGTCGTTACCGAACTTTAGTTGCCATGCTTTGAGCATACTATTATAAGTCCATGCTTTGAGTAACTAATCGAGCCTGTATCCGCCCCTGCCGACGTATGCGCATGCCATACTCAGGTTCTCTTACAAATCGCTACTATGTGTGAAATTAAGTAATTTTCGAATGACAGCCCGTTAAACTTACGTAATTATATCAAAATTAGTAGTTTGTCACGCAGGTATGTTTATATGTGATTAAACAAGATCTAATTGAGATTTATTGGCAGGAATCAAATTAAATTAATATACTCTGGTTCTCTTACAAATCGCTACTGTGTGTGACATTAGGTAATTTTCCACTGACAGCCCGTTAAACTTCTGAAATTATCTCAAAGTCTGTGGTATGTCACGCACGTTTGTTTATATACTCTTAAAGTTGATGTAAATGAAATACATTGAAAAAATCAAATTAAATGAATGTTCTCAGGTTTACTGACAAATCGATACTTAGTGTGGAATTACGTTATTTCCGAATGACACCCCTGAAATTTCCGTAATTATCTCAAAATAAAAAAAATATGACTTGTGTTGTTCGTTTATACGTCAACATTAGTGACAACTATGATATTGCTTCACCCAAAATGTGACAATGTCAGTATTGACTGAAGTAAAGTATGTTTTGAAAATGTGATTGATTAAATTAAACATAATGTACATTACTCCCCAAAACTTGTATATATAGCATGCACTTAAGCCCATCCCCCCCCCCCCCTATAATAACTGGCAATTTCCTTCCATGAAACCGCCCCCCCCCCCCCATAAATCAAGGCTAGATCTGCCCCTGGGGGCCGTTCACAAGTTACGCCCAACTTTTACTCTGGGAGGAAATGGGAGGTTCGTCAAATTGTGGCAGATTATACTATAGGTAGTGAGGAGGGGGGGGGGGGGAGGGGGGGTGTAATGTTGAGACATATTTTAACCGATTCAGAGTACAATCTTGTTATTTATTAAGTCTCCTTAAACATTGAAATTTGGAATTCTTTTTAGAAACGAACAACAAAAATACAATGTGCGTCCATTTGTTTTTCGCGAACACGTAAACAAAATTAATATTTTTTTTGGGGGGGGGGGTCTAATTAGTCACGTAATTACAGAAGGAGGTAGGGTTAATGTTTGTGAAGTGTTTGTGAAAGTGTGTCATAGGAGGGGTGGGGTTCAAATAGGTCTAAAAATCTGTGACAATTTACGATCATGCACGCGCGCCCTTTCCTCATTTCAAACACAATGAAAGCTCAACTTTAACTTTTAAAGAGTAAAAGAGTTCTTCCGCCTCTTGCTCGTTGGTTCACCTCATCGATATGGTTGACAACGTGACGGTATCACGTCACGTGGAGACATATAACCAATGCACGACACAGCCTATTGTGTAATAAACCTGCACGCGAAGACCATTAACACACGTTTACTCTGCTCGTGAGGTTTAGCTTTATCGTTATCGGAAAACACATCCACGAGACAAAACTATTAAATGTTCCCGTAAAACATTTCTCTCTCAAATATAATCCTCCTCTATCGCTGTAGTTTAGAAAATGCTTCGTCATTTAGTTCAAACTCAGTAATTAGGGTATTTTGCAACCACATCATAAAGGTGGATTCGATTCGAACTAATAGATGTTTGTTTGAATTACCTTTTATATCGGAAGTAGAACATTTGAATGATACTGTATAATACGGAAATGTTTCAAAATCGACGCGTCCTGCAGAATTGAGTTGAGTGTGAAATGACATTTCTGTGCTCGGTGGCTGGAATGATTTAGATCATAGCTGTATTAAACAAAGGGGACTTGGTTTCGAATTCCACGGAAGACAATCTCACAATACTTCTGATAACAAGAATTACTCATGTTTTACTTATGTTAAAATCACTCTAATCCTGGACCCAGATTCACAAAGGTGCCTAACTGCTAAGATGTCCTAGTTTAGGCAAATCTTAGTGATTTAAATCACGCATATGTCGTTCTGCAATGTCATAAAGATAAAATATAGTAAAATATCAACACTTAACTAATAATATTTTATTGGGAATGTGTAGTAATACCCAGAGATGACTTATTTTGATTTATCTAGCTAGGCCTAACTTATGACAAACACGTGAAATTAGGGTTATACATCTTTTTTTTTTAATCCAGGCCCTGTAGTTAAGAATTTAAAATTCACTGCCTACAAACTTTATGAGACATTATTTGAATTTAATTTTACGTTCTTACGCATAAAATTGATTAAACTCGAGTTAGTTAAAAAAAACTTCGCCTTGCTAAGCGCTTGGAAGAAATATAAGCTAAACATAATACACCTGATGAACGTAATAACTCACGGGTAATTTTAAAGGGGTATTAAGGTACGAAACTAAAAAAAAATCATATGTGTTCCCATCCATGAGAAATGATGATACATGAGTGTAAAAAAGTTCCTTCCTCAAAGAGAAAGAAGGAAAACATGGACGAAATCGTATAATGTGGCCAAGTTGCCCAACAACAATTTTTCTTATGGGAATTAACATTTGCTTGATTTTCTCCCTAGACTCTAGAGCAACAAGATTAAGTAAAGTTGCAGATACAAATGATTAGGTCTTTCTTATGAATGCAGTAGTTCTTTAGCTTGATTAAAAAAAAGTTGAATAATTTTCTCAAGTTATGTTTTGATTTGGTTATTACTGCAACCCGGTGATCGCGTACATGCTAATTCCCCATAAAAAAAAATGTTGATAACTATAGCAAATACCTTACGACAATTTGACTATAGCCAGAAACATGCGATATCCTTAATTTTTTGTGTTTTTCTGACTTATTTCACGTATGTATCAGTATTTCTCATAGATGGAAATACATATGATTTTTTAGTTTCTTACCTGAAAAGGCCCCGGATTAACTTTTGGTTGTAAACTTCCTACTCACTAATCTTTAATCATCCAGTCGTTCTAAAACACCTTCATTGCTGTTTAATGGAACATCTTGGAATGTTTTGGGAAAATTGCACAATTCTAGCCTATACATATTGTTCAAGCTTGTGTTTTATGTTTAAAGAACTGGGTCAGCCTCGCATACATATCTGTGCCTTAGCGTTGGTGAAAGGAATTTACTGGGTAGGTCTATTTTGATTTTACTTTTATTGATTTTGTTTATTGCCGTGTCGGTATTTTTTAATACTTCATGTGCAATTTCTGACGTTTAAGTATTTCCATGTGTCGCTCTGTGCAACGAAGGCGGTTTACTTGTTGTTAATGTATATGCAAGTATTGTTTTTGTAAAAACGTATAGCATTTCTCAATTAGCAACTCTGTGATTATTCTGGCTAAAAACTGTCTGGTATTTATTCATGAAAACAGCGAGCGACAAAAGTTTAGTTTCGCGCTTCGCTTTAATTTGAGTTATTTGCTCGAAAGTGGGTTTCGCTGCCAAGCAGCGAAAGAAAGAAAGAAAAGTGACAAGAAATGCGCATTGTTTGGGTTTTACTTCTATAAATTCACATGTAATGTAAATTATTTCATGCTGCACTTTAAAAACAAATTCACGATTTAAATTTTAGATCTGAATTCTAGTTTATACGTGATGGAAATAGAAGAAAACATAAATAAAAGGTATAGGTTGAAGAATAGTTCCAAACGTCCATATCCGTGTGGGATGCGAACCCACTTTCCAGGTTCCGTACTGTGAGTCTATGAGCACAACACACAACAAGGTGTAAACATAATTCATTTCTAATTAATTTTTTCATATATTTTTTATTCGTTTCATTTGTTTCATTTGATCAACTTAAAATAATTATATTATAGAATAAAATATCATAATTATTGTAAAATAAATTATTAATTTCTTTCATATAGAATAGTCAGTAAACAATGCTAATAGTTAATGCGAATGAAATATGCTAATGTGGTATTGTATCATGCATGATTTTGGGCTGCCCGCCCACGTATGGAAATGATTGACAATGTGTTGGTGTATAGGCCTGTATATTAGACCTGTATGTTAGGTTTATTTGGTAAACTTCTTTGGGTGATTTTGTAGTATATGTCTTTCAATACACGTGTTAGGTATATATAATAATAACGCAACATTACCGCGTTTTAGGCATGTTAAAAAAGGCATCCAATATTGTAAGCTAATTAGTACACGGTTGAAATAATGAATAACCTTTCTACAATATTGGATTAATTTGGGAGTGTTATCTTGGAACGACATTACTACAATGGCTTTCCAAATGACAACCCCAATAATTACTCTAATTTAAATGTATTTCCCAGAATTTATCGGAATGCTACAAGGCTTAATTTAAAATAGCACTTTGCATACCGTTCGTTTTTCAGATTGTCTTATGAACTTGAATTTCGCGAGGTTTAATATTGGCGTTCATCTTTCTTGCTCATATGACAATAGATTTACTCTGTGATTTGGTGTTGAATGTTTTTCATCAAATAAAAAATCCGATTCTGTGAGCGCTTCCAGGACATGTATATTGATTGGCACTATTAGCTGTGGTGGATGGTTTTCTGCGGGATTCCCAAACGAGCAACTCAGAGTTGAGCAACCAGCAATAGCAACCAGAGCCAAATGTGAGATCTGCGCAGTTTTGTAACTACTATCTCATTTCTTCATCATTCATTTTGATCACGCTCATATTTTGTGTCCACATTTACAATGATACTGTGCTTATAGGTAAGTTGAGCTTTTGTTCAAATTCAATGTAGTTCGGAGAACAACAATTTTTAAACGGTGACTAAAAATTATTGAAAAAGAAACATTTTAAGAAAGTTTAGAACCCAAACAAAAGTAATCCGTGCATTGATTCAACAAAAACTCAACGTACGTCAAAGGACAGTTTAGGTCTCTATGTTTTGGTCTAAACATAACCGAATTATGTGGGTTGTTGTGCATGTCGTTTGAATAGTACAAAAGTACTGCACGCCGGACGCTCAGAGTGGTTTTCTGGCTGTACTCAATAATCTCGCAGCTTGTCTTTGAAAACTTCCCGAGAATGTTTGTTAACAACTTCTGATGACGCGTATAGTCGGATTCACGAAACGTGACTTTTACATTGTTAACTTGCTCAATGATTAGTTTCGTTACGGCTATCTATACCTGTAATGGCCGACATTAGCTGGAAAACAAAATGGCACAGGCGGATTCATTGATTTGTTGGCCACTGTGTGGACTAGATGGGCAGATGGCATAGTTTGCATCGAAACATACCGGTTACGCTTTTGATACCAATCTTTTATGCAGTTACAATGCATTTTGTTCATATTTTAGAAAACACGTCACTCTTTCCTTATTGGTGTAATTAGACTCACGTTGGCTTCCAGTAAGGTTTAAGGATACTTTCAATTGTAATAAAAAAACATAAAACCATGTTATTGTCGTATGTTATGAAATAAGTACATTTTATTAGTATTTTTTAACACACGTAATGTGGCTGCCATGTTAATAATCGAAGAAGAGCGTTCCACAATCAGTGGAGCTAACTGGTGGTACCCAAAGTGTGCGTTCTCATCTGATGTATTGGAATGTCTTTAAGAATGGCGCTACAATTAATTGTTACATTTCACATGTGGGGATGGGGTATCATATTGTGTTTATCTAGATAGAATTCAATTTAACTAGTATACTAAATAGAGTATATAACAAAGAACATAGTAATAACTGTACAAGATTGGAATACCCGTATTTGGTAATCCATGAAATACGTTATATAAGGTGCCGATAGAAATGGCAGAAAACGTGAAAGAATGGCAAGTGGTACCATGGTTTAATATAATGGAAAAATGATAAATGAACATTTCAAAATAATACAAGATTAATCACGAAAAGAAAAACAAATTATAATGTGTAGTTATAATCTCTGCCAGTATTTTATAGGAGGCTGTACTCGGTATCAATGGTGGTTGCTCTAGGGCGCCTCCACCAGTGCACTTTGCGCGATCGCTCCTCGATGTCGGATCCACGACCATTGTGATGGCAACTATAGGCCAGACGCCGTAACAAAGAAGGTGTTGTCGTCACGGTTGAAGTAATAGCAAGTGACCTCACACCTTGTAATACCAACTTAAATGTAGACCACTACTCATTGCCTTACCAGAAGTAAACATGTATTGTTATTTCGTAGGTTGGTGGACATGGGCCCTGGATTAAATGCTATTTTTCTCCCTCTTGGTATGTGTTTGCGGTTTAATTATGCAGGAATAAACTTCAGTTTTTTATTATCTAATTTATTATATGCACTTATAAATTAACAATTACTTAATTATGTTTGGGAAAATTTAAAGTAGTTCCGTCCCATCATGCTAGGCATGAAGGTATGAAGAAGGAACAGCTACGGACGACCTACCTTTGTCATTTGCTTTGTCTGCCTGCATATTGTCGTACCCTAAAGGCACAGGGTACGCATATGACCACTCAGAAAGATCCCGAGTAATGTTTTCAGTGTCAATGTTTCTTGATATCGGTAATAAATTTTCATAAATAATATTACAGGGTAAATCAGCCGAACACGGGCGTCACATATTATAGAAAAAACGCCGCCATGTTTCCCCCGCGTGAACTCAACTCCTGTCAAACACGAAACGGCAATAAAGACAACAGACCATCAAATGACAAAGAAATACATCAAGTATCCTAGCAACACACAGAGGTCAAAGCTTTCTTGATGGTAGTATTTTTAAGTCACGGCCTACCAAAGCTAGTATTTTCTAACACCGCCTTGCCGATCAGTGTATTTTCTCTCTGACAGGTATAGTGCGCGGATGAGCACTGCGTAAACGTCCACATATCACTACGCCGGCCAGAGTAATTAGTTGTGACGACACAACCTTCTTTGTTACGGCGTCCGGCCTATACCAGCCATCCAAGACGGCCCACGCGTATAAGGATACTAAAAGTGCCTCACAGATAATGGAGCAGCGCTATCTCAGCCAAAAGTAAACAAGTTATGTTTTTTACAACCACAATACACGTGTCAGTAACTGAAGAGCGACGAAGACACGTGAATTGTCTATGGCCACCATTGAATTTGTCTTGTTTATTCTGTAGATTACTATGTAGACAATTGTGTCGTTTTCGAGAATGGGGCAAGCATTTCAATGATACGTATATGCTTCACTTGTCTAAGACAGGAAACCCCTCAGGAAACGGCTGGAACAGACATGAAAGACATTTCTTGACAGAACTGCATTAGAAACGTTCATTGTTATTTCCATCAAGCAATTAATTGTTATTTGTTAATGGAGGATAAGTTTTTCCAAAGTGTACCGGCTGATGAAAGAAAATACCGTAGAAGTGGCTTCTGGTTATACATTCGAGACTCTTCTTTGGGAGGTCTACGGTTCTTTCGATTCCAGCCACCAATAATCCAAGTTGCAAGTTTTCCTCTGTCGTAAAGAGAATGCTGGTGTTGAATCGTACCAACAACTCTTCGAACAATCGTTTCGAACCAGTTAGTAATCTGAAAATGATCATGCGAGGAAAAGCTGGTATGCAAACTTAAGCAACGGGTTTTGGAAACTCAAACTAACGAGTAACAATAGATAGCGCTGCTGAGCTACCTCCTTATATGCGCCATTGATGGTTTCAACAAATCAACGATGATGAGTAATCTCCTCCTCATAGAAGTTTATTTGCTTGCCACCAGATTACATCTATTTGAATGGCCTATTCATTCGAAACATTAATTGTTATTAATAGATATGGAAGAACAAACATAATTTTTACTGTGCATTGCGTATATGACATTAGCTACATTCTAGCTTATCTTGTGCATTGAAGCTCTTCAGATTATAGGTTATCTTAAGATGTTATTCCGCCAGTATTCAGTTTATTTCCGACGTGCATTTGATAAAGATGTTTGTCTCTATTAGGCCTTCCAGGTCGAGTGTGGTGAGTCAAAGATAATTAGTACTTCATTGTAGGAATCTCTGATTTAGGGTGAACACGCTTTACCTCAATACGGGGTGCTAACAATTGGTATACTTCACCCAAACTACCTTTTGTCACAGGCGAGGCACTCATAGCCAACCAGCGAACCGCCCGAGACACACCCGCACAAACAGCGATCGCTGATTGGCTACGAGCCCTTCGTCTGTGACGAAAGCATCCGTAAGATAGTATTGGGTCAACTTACTATACCTGTCTTGTCCAAGTGTTACCTATACAAGTAACTCGATCAATACGTTTGCTTACGTAAACCTGATCCGATCCGATCACATCATATTTATTGACTTGTTATCTCATCAAATCACTTGTTTGATAGTGAGATTAGTGATCTGCCAACAAAGTAGGTATCGGCACAAAAAATCTCGAATTTACGCTGTTTTGAACGTTCGTGATTTTGCACTTTCAACATTTTGATACAGTGCCACGAAGTATAGGGTGGGTGTGGATTTGTGTATAAACGTGTGCGTTACATTTTGAACATATTTTGAAAAGGATGCGCACACTTATCCGTCACGAAGTACGGCGAACGGAAGTAAAGTTTTCCGATGAATTAAATACATGTATTTTAATGCAACCCTCCGGGGCACACTTGTCAGAAACGAAGCGACCGGCAGCCGCTGCACATATTTCGGCTCCAGTTTCCGTCGCCGGCCGACGACGGGTCGGTTCGCCGCGCTTCGCGACGGGTATATGTATGTGCGCGGACCTTAAAGGGGTTCTCACCCGCTAGATTTATTTTTTACCATATGATCTACTGCACCACACCAATCGATAATGAACCATTCAACATCGTGAGTTGAAACCTGTGAATTGTTATTAATTAATGAAATTTCTGGTTAACTGCCGCGGCGACTGTTGGTGTCAGCCGGCTTTTGGTGCGAGTGTACTCGAAGCGATATATCTAGACGGCCTTGGTGTACTCCATTCGACACCGCATAGCAGACCGCGTTCATTGTGCATGCGTTGACTATTTCCCCTCCCAATACTACTCTCACTCTCTCTCTCTCGCTCGCTTGGCTTACTTGACACCAACTCGACAGTCGACACCCGCCGACTCGACGTGCACAGCAACGCACAGCAACGCTCAAAACGAAATGGAGCACCCGATTACACATCTTTATTTTGTACCTGAACGGAAGCTCCGATTACAAAACCAAAATATACGACATACGCAGAAAAGAAAGACGCAGCGAAAAGTATTACATCATTTTTTTTTTTAAGCAGAATCCTCCAAGGTCCCAAGGCATACAGGTCGTCCCAATGCTATTTCTTATGGGAGATTTTCGCCGATGGGACCTAGCTCGAAAATCACTAACTTTGATATTTTTTTCCCGGGTTATGGTGAACCCGATTTCTTTTCATTTAGTCGCTAATTTCATAGCTAATCAGCCTTAGTTAAACATATTTTTTTGGTGTAGCGGGTGAGAACCCCTTTAAACAGTTACTTCTGTAACTTTTAATCAGTGTGTACGCAAACGTACGCTAAAGTCGTTCCACAGTAACTTTGGTGCTGGAGACGTCACAGATGGGCGTGTCGGAGCCAATCAGCGGGCGGCTTTCACCAATACTCACATTCGGTTGGCCAATCCTCACTCATCTGTGACGTCCCCAGCACCAAAGTGATGTGGAGCGACTTTATGCATTCATATTTTCAAACCGTTGAGTCTTGAAACCATGTGCAATAATATTGTTGTTTAGAACGTGGTTGTAAGGTTTCAATTAGTGCCGAGTTGAAGATGTGAGTAAACATTGGTGTTCCGCACGGAAAGATCACGACCACATTTTATTATCGTGAATGCGATCACTCTAAGGCCCGGTTCCACCAAGCGTAAAACTTAAGTTTATTATTTTTAAACCTAGTTTAGATTGAAAAGACGTTCCACCACGACTAAACTTAAGTTTATCTCGAGTTTAAAATAAACCCAACCTCCGGTCCGGTTTAGATCTTTAACTACGACTCACCGCCAACACGATGCCCGAAATTTCGAATTTTCAAGTATAACAAGCTGCGATACTAATGTTTTGATTTCGTCATTGCCTGTCAGCTGTCAGTGTGTGTGCGACAAAATATGGTTATGTTGATGTGTCTGCCTTTTGTCATCGTTCTATTTTGTATGCTATCCCTATGATGGCAGGCTACACGTCTGATGTGTCGTTTCCATCCGACGATGGTGAAGAAATAATTAACTTTATACAACGTCCAATGCGACGTCCTCGACTCATAAAGAACTAGGCCTACCCGTTGGCATTACAGTCACAACGTTAAATCATAGCTAATTTTACTGTTCTACTGCAGCTCCTCCCAAATTACTGTAGGCCTAGGCCTAGGCCTACACCCAGTTAGGACCTAGGCTATCTTAATAGCCATGGCCAGTTAGACCTAGACCCTAGCCCTTGTGCAACCTACTCTAGGCCTAGGCCCTGGCCCTTGCTCATGCTAAGCGTACAGTTCACCCGCAATTCTCTCCCATATTTCCTCCTTCTCTTTCCACAAAACAGAATTGGTTTTTTAATTTCGATTATTCCACGGTATTGCTCAACAATTTATAATAACAGAAGTTTTTCACTTTCGGAGTAGGCCTAATTACTCCCACGCGACCGTTGTTGCTTTTTCTCCATCTTTCTTCAGGTTATGTTTTGACAAGCTCCTCACCGCTACAGTCCGCCATGAAAATGAATCACGTGATTGAAACAACCAATCACAGCCTTCCTTACAAAATAAACTCGGCTTAGTTAACAATAGGCAAACAAAACGTGGTGGAACACGGCATGGTTTAAACTCGAGTTTATAAATAAGCGTAGCTTTGTTAAACCCGAGTTTAAATCAGTTTAGTGGAACCGGGCCTAAGTAGGAGGATTCCGATCAAATAACATGCTAGAACGTGTTATAAAGCACCCCAATCACGCATGTCATCTTAATAGTCATCTTAAAGCCTGCTTCATCACGCTTTAATCTGGCGACGATCAAAAATGGCGCCTGGTAGAAGCCACCGTGCATTTTGTATGTGATGTTTATTGAAACCATGGTAACCAATCCGAGATAAGTAAATCGGTCTTATGCCCGATTCCACCAAATGGATTTAAACTCGAGTTTAACGAAGCTAAGCTTATTTTTAAACTCAAGTTTAAACCATGGCCGATTCCACCACGTTTTATTCTCCTTCAGTTAGCTATGCCAAGTTTATTTTGTAAGGATGTCTGTGATTGGTTGTTCCAATCACGTGATTCATTTTCATGGCGGACTGTAGCGGTGAGAAGCTTGGCCAAACATAACCTGAAGAAAGATGGAGAAAAAGCAACAATGTTCGCGTGGGAGTAATTACTCCGAAAATGACAAAATATGTTATTACAAATTGTTGAGCAATACCATGGAATAATCGAAAATAAAAAACCGATTCTGTTTCGTGGAAAGAGAAAGAGGAAATATGGGAGATAATAGGGAAGGCTCATGAAAAATAAATATTCCTCAAAGTACCTAAAAACGGAAGGCAATTATCTAAAAATACGGGCTACATAATTTTTATATCTAAAAAGTGTATATTTCCACTTCTATTAGCATTTAAAGTTTGAAATTTGGAACTTCCCGCTCAGTAATTGAAAAATGGCTCGTGACGTCATAACTCTTGTCAACAACTGCCTCCTTGAAGTATTCTTAATAATATCAAGGATATTAAGCTGGACATTTTACATTATCTAGGATGCAGTGACTTTACAACAATGTCTTTTATACCACTGTTTTCTTCAGAAAATACATTTTGATACAGTATTTACCAAAACGTGTCTACAATAATGCAATTATTTAACATACTGTTGTAAATTAATGTTAAGCAGTGTTTATTTACTAACTAAAAATAAACGTTGGTTTAGTTAAAGTCTTATGAGAGCAATAATCTACTAAATTGTGGGATTTCAGTACTATTTGTATGATATAAAATGATTGTTACCAGAGTTATGACGTCAGAACCTTTTAATCACGAGCAAGATGGCGCAGGTCCGTTTCTGAGCGTGTTTTGACAGCAATATATTTGACGTGCTGTTAAAGCGATGTTAATGCACCTTTCGAGCCGAAACCAATTAGTTCCCGTTTATTTTAACTTGAGGTAACCAGAAAGCAAATAAAAAAAATGTGTGAGCCTTCCCTATTGCGGGTGAACTGAACGCTTAGCCTATGAGCAAGGGCCAGGGCCAAGGCCTAGGGTAGGTTGCGCAAGGGCTAGGGTCTAGGTCTAGGCTGGCCATGGCTATATGATAGCCTAGGCCCTAGCTGGGTGTACGCCTAGGCCTACAGCAACTCGGGAGGGACTGCAGTAGAACAGTAAAATTTGCTATGATTTAACGTTGTGAGTGTAATGCCGACGGGTAGGCCTAGTTTTTTATGATTCGAGGACATCGCATTGGACGTTGTATAAAGTTAATATTTCTTCATCATCGTCGGATGGAAACGACACATCAGACACGTAGCCTGCCATTATAAGGTTAGCATACAAAATAGAACGATGACAAAAGGCAGACACATCAACATAACCAACTTTTTCGCACACACACTGACAGGCAATGACGAAATCAAAACATTAGTATCACGGCTTGTTATATTTGAAAATTCGAAACTTCGAGCATCGTGTTGGCGGTGAGTCGTAGTTAAAGATCTAAACCGGACCGGAGGTGGGGTTTATTTTAAACTCGAGATAAACTCGAGTTTAGTTGTGGTGGAATGCATTTTCGATCTAAACGACGTTTAAAATTTTTAAACTTAAGTTTAGCACTTGGTGGAATCGGGCATTAGTGGTAGTGCAATTGAACAATCGCTCAGCAAATAAATTATGGCCCTCTACAACAACTAAGGCCCGGTTCTATGAAATATATAGAAGGATTATAATTTGGTTTCACTATGGCAACAACCAATGTAAAGTCTTGATGCCATGGATAAAACAAGTTAGTATAGCTTTCTAAATATTTCTTGATTCAGGCTCTAACGCAATCCTTCTTACATTCAAGCAATATTTTTGACATCATTGTTTTAAACTCCGCGTTTGTTATCAATTAAGTTAATTGGAAAGAAAATGCAAGTTTTTATATTGTGCACAAATTCAACCGATAGGTTGTACATTACAGCATTTGTTTTGCACGAAAATTGTGTGCAACGTGTGCCGCTATTCACCGGTCGCGCTTTGTACCACCACAATGTTGTTATTTACAAGGCACGTTGTGTGTTTGTCTTGCGCAACTCAATGTTGTGTTTTGTTTGCTTTCAGGCCGCTCGTAGTTGGATCGAGGCCAACTTTCAGAAACGAGAATGCATCAAGTTCATCCCCAGTCCGCTAGATGAACACCGGTGAGTTAACAATAGAGCATATTTCAGAACACCCACGACGGGAACAGGAACTCTGTTGTTCATCCCCAAAGTCGGAAGACTCAGCAACCATTTAAATCACGTTCGTTGATGAAATGCGGACATCCTTTTTTCGGATAAATTAGATCTAGTCCATAATTAGAAAATTAACCAATAACTGAAATAAAATGAAACAGTCGCTATAACCAGTCGCCAGGGCTCGAATTTAACGCTCGCCCTGTCGCCCGAGGCGAGTAAATTGTTACTTGGGCGAGTCAAGTATTCAATTCACTCGCCCGATGAGCGACTTTTGTTATAGAAACATAAACCCTTAAAAAGTGCGATACCTCATTATCATAAGCTACAACATACTTGATACCAACCAATAATTCTTCCCGAAAATTTCAGCAACTAGGTCAAAACAGTGTTCTTTAACGTGACAACCATGGTTGCTAGTTATAAAGTGAGATGTTAATACAAATAAATGGTAAAAACTAGTGTTTTTCTTTTCGGATTAGTAAAATAGAAACCCCACTCGCCCAATGGGCGAGTGCTAAATAATTTAAAATTCGAGCCCTACAGTCGCTATATAGCACCTATCGTACAAGTAGGTTTATTAAACAATTATGTTGCTTATCGATTCGTTTATTATAAGTAATTAATTATGATCGTTTGTGTTACTGAAACTGTTGACAAGAGTAATGCGTAAGTTCCCATCGCTTGCGTTTTTCCAACGCTGCCCACTGTGTTCTCAATCATAGCTTAACTTTCAGTTAGGTTATCTGCGTCAACGCAGTAGGTTGCGTTGAAAAAACGCAAGCATAGGAACTTACCTTAAGACCCGGTATTATGAATTTCTGATAATTATTTAGTACGCTACTAACTTGTTTGTCACCATAGCAACCAGGCTTCCTATTGGTTATTGCCATGGCGAAAACAAGTTGGTAACCTTCTGCATATGTATCTGAAAGTTCACATAATCGACCTAAGGATGTCGAAAGTCATTGCCGTTGTAGTAAAATTGATGTAAGAGGCTAAATTTGACAAATACTAATTCAGTATTAGGCCGAGTTTTTAATGGGGCTTTGCACTGCCACATTCTCCCACTCGCAGCGCCAGCGTATTGCCAGTCCTCAGACAAGGTCTACTTGATCTCCGCATAACTTAGCCATGAAAAAAGGGCTGATTTACCCATCCAGGAGGCTCTGGACTTGAGCTCGAACTATGGTGGCGCTACTTCTATTCTATAGAGCACTCAAAATAGACTAGATGCATTCTGGTGGCAAGAAAATGAACTGCTATTAGGAGTGGTTTAGCTGTCATTTTTCATTGTTGTTTTATTGTTATTATTCATCAATGGCGCTGAAGGAGGTTGCTTAGCAGCGCTATCTATGTAAGTTTTGAGTCCTCTATATCCAATGTCTTTGGCAAAATGCTGCCATCACAGCCTGCTGGATGGGTCAAGTAGACCTTGTCCGCGCTGATTTACCCATCCAGCAGGTCATGGATTTGGGCTTGGACGGTGGTGGCGCATTCTACGTCAAGCTTTGCGTGCAAAGCCCCATTGGAGGCTTGTCTGATGGTTACTGCTACTTTAGTGACGCTTATTTACAGACCGATTCGAAATGATTGTGTGATGCTCTAGAGGCTTTGACAATAAACGAATACTTAAAAGAGTGTCTGCATTTATCTGACGTCTCAGTTATTGTTTACTTAGGCTTCAACTCGTTATTGACACCAAAGCAATCCTGCAATCTCGTAGAAATATTTCAACCTTGGTAATCTGCCTCCATGTTATGTTTTCTTTCCACTAAGCCTTCAAATATTCTTTAGTATTCTTTCTTTGTCTCAAATTGGGTCTAGCTGAACGAACCTCTACGCTTCATAACAATTTTCCATAACCGTGTTTCTTCATTTGCTCATTAAAGTATTCTTCATTTATCACTGAGCTGAGCTTTACACAAAACAGTAGCCTACATTCTATACCTCCATACAAGGTGAATAACTCGGTCTAGTCACGAGTTCCCTCAATCAATCAATCAATCAATCAATCAATCAATCAGTCTAAAGGAAGATGGGTTTGTCCTTCCCTATTTATATCTGTCACAGTGTAAGTGTCCTATCAATACCCATGGCGGTCGCAAGTACACGTTGCATACAGAATATTGTATTGAATATTATAGACAAGAGAGGACTCTTACAATATTCAAAGCAGTGTCTCGGTTTAAATATCTGCGGCTCCCACGTTTCAACTGAGCCAACTCCTCAGCTGTAGGAAATACTCATAACCTTACATGTACAACCTATATAGGTTTTAATACAATACAGGGCCTGGATTCACAAAGATGCCTAACTCTTAAGTTGTCCTAAGTTAGGCAAATCCTAACTAGATAAATCAAGATAAATCAATCTTGTTATTACTACACATTCACAAATAAAATATTGTAAGTTAAATTGTTGATATTTTACTATATTGCATCTGTATGACATTGCAGAACGACATATGCGTAATTTGTATCACTAAGATTTGCCTAAACTAGGACGTCTTAGCACTAGGCACCTTTGTGAATCTGGGCCCAGTAGTCTAAATTTGCAGCGACACCTAGGCCGCCAAGATATAGCTCAAAATATACCAATATTATACCAATAATTAATTAATAGTATTATTAATCAGTATTTGTTTCATATATAATTAATTGTATTACTAATTATCGAATTAATAATCAAAATCACTACGCTAATGGTTATATTTCATTCAGTCTGTAGGGCTTACCAAAACACTGTTGCTTTGATTACTGTTGATTTATTTTCGATTTCTTGTTGCAATCTTGAGATATAATTAAAAAATTAAAATTTTTTCGGTTTTTGTCGTAGAGAAACACGGCCTAATGTCCCAATAATTCTAGCGCGTTTGTCGATGCGGCTGACCAGGTTTACTCATGCTAAACCCATATGAAACTCTTAAAACTGGATTGTTCTTGTTGTACCCTGTTGTGTTCGCGACGACTTGTCTAGAACATATAACACAGATAAAATCACGTAACCGTTATTTTTCTCGAAACCGAACACATTTCGTCGTGGCCTTGTTGATTATTGCAACGAAGCATTAGACCGTATCCAACAAGCTTGTTTTCATAACGCAACATTGTAGAGATATACATCCTTTTTTCTTGTTCAAGGGAAGTTTGGGTAACGTAAGTTGATAGTGAGTTGCACTGACGAATTATGAGTCATAGTAAGTAATGAGTCCGCGTAGATATTGTCTACTATCTTGCTTTAATTTGCCTTTGTGTCTTGAAATCGTTGCATTGCTGCACTTTACTTAACGAAACGTTAAAATGTTGAAATTAGTTTGTTTTTGAAGAAGTTGTTTCCAAAGGTTGTTAGGATTTTTAGCAAAGTTTATCGCAAAGTTTCAACAACGTTTTAATTAAATGTCTTTTATTTGCAACGAGAAATAGGCAAAACATTTTATAGTTTAGACTTTAGACCATTGGAGTCTAGCATCAAAGAAATGAAACAACTCTTGGAATATATCAAGAGTTTGTGCTGTAACACAGGATTTCAACTCACACAGATCAAACACAAAACATCGGAAATATAGTTCTTTGTAACCGTTTCTTCATGTGCACCCGTCAGCATAGAAATGTGTAGCCGTTTTCTACAAAGTAACGGTTGGCTTTTGACATGTTTTTCGAAGGGAACAGATCGACAGAAGTTCTTTACAAAAATGTTACATTTCTAGATCAAACATTTTTTTTTTTTTGCCTTCTTTGAAGTTAGAACTATTCAAGAAAACCGTTGAAATACAAAATGTCACGAAACGAAAAATACCCGTGCAACCAGTCTTGGATTAGTATTATAACATTGTAGAAGTTGGCAGCTTAAATGTCGATGTAAAATTTAATTGTTCTTGACACACGACTTGAATTAATTAGACTGTATTTTGACCTACCCTGCAGAACACTCGTTTTTTGGCAATTAAAATTGTTTTAAAATACTTCAAAAATATAGTATACAAAAAACATGTCTTTCTCTAGAGAATGTAATGGTCTTTCTTATCAATGTTTAAATATTCCAATCAATACTTCTGTTTTCAAATTTCTAATTAAATTGTGAAAGAGTTGTTGCAATAACATATCGCAAAAGTTAAATTTGGTAATTTGAAAAAGTTACATGTGTATTGGAATATTGAAAGAAAAATGTAATAAAGTGCATTAAACTATCTAGGGGATGACATATTATGGACAATTTGTAAAGCATTTTAATGCGGTTGTACCCTTCAGAAATCGTGGGTTCCGCAAAGTAGATCAAGATACAAAAGTGTCCATGCCTGATCCGAGGGTTTTTTTACACAACATAGATGACTCATTGCGGATAATTAATCTTCAAACCATGCGATGCACAAAACAACGTTCTTCAAAACAACAACAACGACTCCCGTTCACTTCTGTGGCCTCGTGTTCCTGTAACTCTATCCCTGCGATCAGGGCTTCACACCTCACAATGTGATATCCAAGCAGGGGTTCTTTCTAACTGTAAGGAGGTAGAAGCCAACAATGGCGAAGGGTTAATCAATGATCACAAAGTAATAGAAAATGTCCTGGAGATGATGGAACAATGTGTTCTGTAAGTATGAGCGTCGCTGAGCAGGAACGTGTGGAGTGATGACGTCATGCGGCCGGCCGGCGAGATAGAAAACTGCAATTACCAGCCGTGTGACGTCACAAGGGCGGGAGGGCAGATCTTTTAACGTTTGTAAAGTCGTGTTACACCAAGAAGTAAGATGCTGGCGTCATAGTTGATTTGGCCTATTAGCAAATTAGTAACAGTCCGCGCCTTCTCACGCCTTGGTTGTGCGCGGGACAACTTCTTTACACATGCTCACCGCCTTCAAGACGTGACAACGCATCACGCCAAGGTCTACTTGATCTCCGCCAGGCGGAGATCAAGTAGACCTTGCATTACGCGATTTTACAATAACAAGCGGTGGTATCATCAAATGGACTTGGTAGGCCTAGTAGGCTTGTCATTGCCTGGGCCAGGGGTGGCGATTTACGATTGCCAGCAATTTGCAATAGGCACGCCTATCCACACCAAAAGGTGTAAAAAACAAAGAGCAGGTTTGTCTTTACATTTATTACCGTCAAAATGCAATATAACCTCCTTACCCTATTATTCTTCGATTTTCAAAGACATTTTCTTATCGTCAACCCAACACATTGAGCCGCCATTTAACGTTTTCATACCGACTTGCCAGCTTCTTCCTTCTTCCTTCACCACGCCATTGGACCACGCTTCTTGGGAGGGATGTTTTGGGACTACTTACTTTGTGCGTTTAGTTTAAAGATTGTAATAATCAAGTTTTTGATAAAGTCACATGTACAATAAAAAAAAAGAAATTAACGAACTTCGAACGTTAATTATAAACCTTCCAAGTTACGAAAAAAACTAAATTTCCTGTACAAACCTATGACGTAACTCATGACGTGTTTGTCGTTTGCTGCAACCAACTTAACGGAACCGAATTGTACTAAATAATCGGGTAGATACGTCAGTGATTCGTGCTTCTTAAGTTGTAAACGAATTCTGTGTCGTCACAACAGCATATTACTTCTTGGTGTAACACGACTTTACCACACTGGCCTATAGTTGGTGTACAATGTTTGACGGATCAGTTATTCTTGTAATATGTTCTATTATTTTATTACAGACAGTAGATTCTGTCAGACATTTTCTTTAAAATTTAATTTGGACTCTTTATTTTCTCTTTTCCACTCTCTTTCTCTCATCATGATCATCATATGTATTCAAACTTGATCCGTGTGTGGTTACAGTCTAGCGATGCTACCAACATGAGTGTACTACACTTGTGTGAGACGTAGGTCCGTATGCAAAGTCCAGACTCAAGCCTTCCTCAACTCATCCTCTCCTCAGCCTCGCCCAATACAAATCACGGGACGGCATTGCCATGTGGACGGCTCTGTGATTGGTGGCTAGCTGAGGAGAGGCTAATTGGGGAAGGCTTGAGTGTGAACTATGCATTCCGGCCTTAGACTCGGTATTATATTGTCGCAATAACTATTTATTCCTCGAATAGCTTGTTTTCTCCATGGCAACCACCAACCAAAACCTTTGTAATCCTTCAAATAGCCTATTTACTACAAATAACTTTCCTATTTGTTGTTTGTATTACAGGTCCTAAAAATGTAACGACGTAGTTATTTTATTATAAACTTCGTGCCTCGTGCCTAGTGCGCGTACTTAACCTTGCTTAAAATACGGAAGTTACGTCATTGTTGATATCGACTGAGACATTTTTCATGAAGTTTACTGAAACCAATCACGCTTTACGAATACCGAACGGGCACATTACGAAGTGGCTGCTTGAAAACAGTTATTTGCTGCACGTGTTTCTAGTTTCAGCGTTCTGGTTGAAAACCGTATAATTGCGGTATTGTTGTATTTGAACACGCCAGTTTAGTTCCAATGTAATAAACATAATTTCAAAAGTCAATGGCTGACGTGACTTTTGATACTTTGAAATCTGTACGTAATAATAATGTTTGTAGGAATCCCTGTTATAGGGTGTACACCAGTGTAATCTGATGTGCCCCTCTTCAGGTGACTAACTAGATATATTAGGGTGTTTGGATACTTGGGAAGGAATGTCTGAGGGCTGATAGTATGACTCAGTCCCAGCATTCGCCTTTACGACTGAGGAAAACCTCGGAAAAAAACTTCAGTCAGAACTGCCGGTGGCCGGAATCGAACCGGCGACCTCCCGAATTAGAGTCTCGCGTCTTGCCGCTGAGCCACCTCTATCGGTAATCTGTATGTGCTTTGCGATCAAGAGGAAATGACTGTTACATTCGTACACGTCCGCAGTATAAAGTTGGCAAGAGTGTCTAAGTACGGGTTGAAGATTATTGTCCAAAAAAGATTGGTGTTGTTGCCGGCGCAGTTGGCCGAGGTCGATTAGGCGTTGGTCTAGTAAACCACGGTGCCAGGTTTGAATCCTGGCTGGGGAATGGATGTCATGTGGCGTTTTTTCATCCTCATAATCACCCACTCATCGTCTCGATTAGCCTCGTTGCAAAATTATGGGACGTAAAACCCCAAATATCATCAGCTGCCCTTCTACAAAGAAACATCTATAATCCTTATCGCCATGGAGCGCAGTGTTTTGTTACGGAGAAGAATCACAGCAACCTCTCATCTGGTTTCAAGACTCCAAATTGCATCACTTATAAACCAAATTGAGGGCCGGATTAGCTCCAAGACGGATATTATTCCACAAGGAAACACAGTAGCGATATACCAGTGTTCTATGGTTACATTTCACCCATCGCTTATCTCCCTTGTGTATTTTACAAATTGGCGTGGTGGATTTTGACGGCATTCTAAGATTACTAATTATAGAGGGAGCGGAAAAACTGGAACCATTTCACGGGTTTTGTTTATGTTTGTGAATTGTAGTCTAAAACAACAAAATATTGAGTCATTCAAAGCAAGGTCCGTAAATTCCCTGGCGGGGGCTCGTCGAACTCCCGGGCCTCCTCCAGGGGATCGACGGATCTTGATTCGACGGATCTTCAAGCACATTTATTGTTGGGTTTGGACTGTTTCAATAGGATGTATTCACAATTGTGCATGGTGGCCATACTGGAGTTCACAATGGCATGTGATTGGTAGTTCATTGTTATAATGTTCCAGCTGGCGTTAGGTTGAAGTTCAACTGCTCTCCAACTTTGGTTTGCTATTATTTCTGAAAACAACAATAAACTTTTGTTTTTTGTGTCACTCTTTGTTGTTTACAATGGCACACATAATCATTTTCGTCAACTTTATCGGGGGACGTGGACAAACTCTCACATTTCCCCGTAAACAGTAGATTTGTTTTTTGTTGAGAGCTAAATGAAACTTGAAATAGTACTTTAGAGGCCTATGTGACGTCGCTTGAATACTCCCTAAATCTCAAATTTTCTTCATTTTATTGTATCCGAACGTCATCACAAATGTTTTCTTCAACCTTACTAAGAAAATATATACGTCTAGCCGTCTATTATTTTATCATTTTCATTTTCGTTTACTAAGGGAAAAACACTAAACATGTTGTTTATTTAGTGTTGAAAATAAGTAGACAGTTTTCCCCGGGCATTTCTTTATTTATTCCATTTTTTTTTTCAATTACATTTCTGTGAAATGAAGGATTTATGAAGGGAAGCCACATGCTGACAACGAGGTGAGAGACTCATGAAATTAATTTATCTTCCAGACTGAAGTAGAAAGTAATATACATTTTATGTACTATGTGTGAATGTGAGGGTAAATGCTGAGCACACGATCACCTTGGGTATAGGGACAAGGTACTCAACTAATAAATATCAAATCCCGGTTCAGGCAGAAGTTTTTTTACTTCTAATAAGGATTCAATTCTATTACTACGGTGACTTTGGAGCCGTGCTAGCAACGAAGCACTCAATAAACTCAAAGTTGTTCTGAATCGGCCTGGTTGATTCTGACATTAGTCTGCAGTTGTTCGCACTGTCCAAACACTGATTCATATGTTTCATATTTGAAATATAGATCCTTGATTGGTTATCGGTCACTCGTCGATGGTGTGAGTCTACAGGGTTGGTTTAGTCTCTTTAAATTAAAGACTGAGTGGGTAGACTATAATTGTGAATTTATTTATTTTATTTATTTATAGAGCAGCCGGTGGTTAAAACAGATTGAATGGGCATGACTAGTGTAAAGTAGTAACTGTTGAGGTAGTGTTTTCCTGCCATTTGCCAGTTGCTGGTATGCATAAAATAAAATTGTTTGAAAAGGAATATGAACGCAGTTGCATGGATACTCCACACATTCCAGGGTGCCGAGATTTGTACTTGCGGTTATTTTAAATCTAATAAGAAGAAAAACGATACCGGGAATTTTGTTTAGGGGTAAATACATAGGTGTTCTTTAAACAAAATTTCACTGAGCCTCAGAACAGGCAAAACGAACGACTGTGCAGCACTCAAAACATTTATCAACAATGAAGAACTATGTGAGTTAATCTTTTCCACATTCAATCAGGGATCGAATTCCAGGTCAGATCGAGCAACCCTTATAATTATATTTAAAGCTGTGGTCGTCCAAATCCATGTAAAGCATATTTTACAACGTTAAACATTGCTCTCATTAACTGCCGCAAGTAAATCTCAGTAATACAGAATAAAGAGAATAATGCTCTGTTTTTAGAGTGTTCTTTCGTTCCAATAGTATTGTTTGTCCTTTAAAATTTAAAATTTAATTATTTTATGTGTTTGTGAAACCCACTCCTAAAACAAAAAGTATCCTTTATAAACAAGAATCAATATTCGAACTAATCAATATCTACAAAGTGATGCACTCAATTCCCTAGGAAACGATACAATTTTTATTTCCACGCGACAGTTATTTAAAAGTAAATGTGGACAATTTTTAACGTTGAAAATATCACTGTGCGTCTAGTGTATTGAATCTTATAGCATCATCATAAAATAGAGCATTCCATTTTCCAAGGACTTGCATCGTTTTTACTAATCTTGGAACAACTTTAAAGCAGCTTCAAACGTAATAAGAATCACGCTTCACATGGGGTTATACGTCACACGGCCCTCTTGATGAAGTCACGGTTCAGCCACTCTAACTTTGAAGCACCATCGTTTCCAGTCGGCTTAGTTAGACTTTAGTACGTTTCCTAATTCCATGTCGAAGCCTTGAACCAGGTACTCTTCACCCTTAAACCTTTTCAATTACATGATTATTCTACTTGACTGCATCGCAGACACAAAGTGTTATCAACTTGATGAAGGAAATCAGCCCTTCTCCATCCTACCTACCTCCCATCATGAGTAAATACGTGTATATAGAATGTTCAGTTCTTATTTCATAGCATTTGGTAGCATCTATTTATTGCCAACATTTAAAAAACTTGAGAGTTAAGTTTTTCTCATTTTTCTTTTTAAATTATACTTTAACATTAAAATCAACTAAATTGCATTTATAATAAACAAAGTACCAATACTATATAAAATACAATAAAATGGAGGACAAAAAACCGTTTCAGAGCACTTTGTAGCATCTATACACAAAAAGCTATTTTCACGTGTCTCTAATCATGCTATGTTAGCAGAGCTAGAAAGCCATATACGCTTGTTACTTCTTGTATCTACAAAGAAACCATGCTTTATTACATTATTCATGTATACACGTGTTAGGAAGGAGGCTCGGGCCGCTTCACGGAAAGAAACGAACGAAAAATGTAGTGACTCGTCTGGAGTGATCATTATAGAAGCAGCGAAAGACAAGAAGCAACACGAATGGAAATAAAATAAATAAATAAATTCACATTTAGAGTCTACCCACTCAGTAACAAGACTGATTTTCAGCGGGGTACTTTAATTTAAAGTGACTAAATTGACCTTGTAGGCTCCGAACACCATCGACGAGTGAGCGACAACCAATCAAAGATCGATATTTCAAATACCAAACATACGAATTAGTGATTGGACAGTGCGAACACCTGTGGACAAATACCAGAATCAACAAGGCCCATTCAGAACAACTTTGCTGAGTGTTACGTTGCTATAGGACGGGTTCAAAGTCACCGTTTACTTATTCCTAAGACAAGAAGTAATAGAATTGAATCCTTCTGCCTAAATCGGGATTTGAACCCTGAAGAATATCCTGTCTTGATCTCGCTGTGTTCTACTGAGCTGCAGCGCAACTACACCGTTCAGAAGGAACAACTGTAGAACAATACTCAACAGTCGCCTTTTAATAATTAAACTTTTGTTTTCATGATGTCATTATTGTTGATAGCACAATTCTAAAATAATCAATATTATTATAAATTTATACAATAATTTCTACTTTAAATGTGATTACGTCGGATTTTGAGGTGTACGTTACGGTTTAATTGCGTTGTCATCTACCTACTGTAATTCGGTTTCGTCAATGTACGAGTATTAATCCAATTAAAATACACTGTAATCTGCTCATTTGATTGGTTTAGTTACGGGTTTTAACTCGAAATGAAATGTAAGTCTAGCAGCTCAGTTCTGTTGTAATGTATTTTGTGTTTTCACAATGTATATATACATCAGTTTTGAAATATTTTGGTTAGACGCTCCAAAACCTCGTTTTCATGTCGACCTGAGCAGCTCTACACATCGGCTGATAATGGAATGCACGAAAAGTGTTTTTAGTACAACATACACATACACATACAACCTACAACATACACATACACATACAACCTACAACATACACATACAACATACAACATAGGAATACCTGTTACAGGATGCACACCAGCTTTATCTGATGTGCCCTTCTTCAAGACCTTCATTTAAGTACGCAAGATGCAACTGGTCTCAACTTGTGGCCAGATTTTGGAATGGGGGGCGCAATTTTACAGCAGCCTTAAACTGTTTTGGAATGAGGGCCCAGATCACTAAATAGGTATACAGTTAGGAAGGAATTTCCGACGGCTGTTATAATAGGACTTAGCATTCGCCTATACGACTAAGGTAAACTTCGGAAGAACCTTCAGTCAGGATTGTTGGTGACCGGAATTCTGACCGGCGACCTCCCGTAGTGGAGTATCAACTCTCAACATGGCACGTGCCTCTAAACTTTGACCGAGGCAAAGCTGCAGAGAACGCCGCAGGGCATTTGTTTCACTGCATTTATAATAAGTCGTTTGTGTGAGTGCGCCCGCAGTTTCCTTGAATTTATTGGGTTCGAACTGTCAAAAAGTAATCAAATTTAATCATTTGTTTGTGGTGTGGACGCCCATTATTTGACTAGATGTTAGGTCCCCAAGAAATGTGCGCATGGTTGAACTTCTGTTATGGCTTCCGGTAATGAATTCGGGAATTTCGTCTCATGTTTGTGCTAGCCAGGTAGTGGGGGTGTACATCATTTGTGAAATGCCAATATCGACTGATTTTCTTGTTTTCAACTAAGCTACGGACCCACTGTATTAAAGGAACTTGAAGCGTGAATTAGAGTCAGAGTGACGCAAGCAACAACGTGTACTGCAAATATGTGCGCACGGGTAGGCTATAGCGTGTTTCTATTCTAGTTAGAAATCTCCTGGGGTGCGTTCAGAAACCTGCTGACCAGTGGCGTAAAGGAGACCCCCGCCGCCCCCGCGAAGCGGGGGGGCCCGCTGTGCAGGGGGGCCCGGCTCGCCAGACATACAGATCTTATTTTTTCGTCATAAAATTTCAAATGTTGTCAACTCGGATCTGTTCTTCTCCGGGGCCATACGGGGGTATTCACGGAGTGAATCTAAAAAACTTTTTTTCAACGAAATGTAACAAAAATCACTTTTATATGTTACCTGTTACTGTATCTTTCCAATTATGTAAGGCGCATGCTTCAAAAAGTACATATTTATGTTTTAAATCAATTTAATTCTGTTGAATTAGCTAGAGCCTATATGCCTAGGCCAATGCACGCCATTCGCCATTGTTCAACACTAGGATGAAGAGAAATATCTCTCCAGCAAAATAAGTGCTTCAGGTTCTTTGTTATCAGCAGATGCACCAACTTAAACATAAGTTACTGTATAATAATCGCAGTATTTTCGATAATTTACCCCTTCTTCAAATTTGAAGCAGGGGTAATTTGAAGAAAGGGTTATTATTTTAAAATAAATTTATACCCAAAAAATAAATGACCCCTTCTTCAAGTTTGCGGGCGATATTCGGTTTCATTTCCTACGTTGGCTACTGAATCAACGTAGACCAGCTGATTGTAGCATCCAGTAGGCTGTGTGCATGTTGCTAATGGTGAATGGCGTGCATAGGCATAGGCTCGAGCCAATTCAACATAATTAAATTGATTTTAAACATAAATACGTACTATTTGTAGCATGCGCCTTACATAATTGGAGAGATACAGTAACAGGTAACATATAAAAGTGATTTTGGTTACATTTCGTTGAAAAATTTTTTAGATTCACTCCGTGAATACCCATACGGGGGAAGAAGTTAGAGGAATGGGACAATTTTGAAGGAATATATTTAAAAACGCTTATGTGTGGAATTATTGTAAAACGTAAAATTTAATCTTCAGCTATAAATTGGTTTTGATAATACCTGTTACTGCATGAAAACCGTCATAAAACTCGCTGTAAAACTCTAACGGAAATTCGCTCAAATGGCTGGGACATGGCCCCAGGTCCCGTGCAGTGTCCACCAGTGAAGAGCTTACCCTACGTGGAATTTCACCGCATGGCCAAATACTACCACGGGCCCGGACGGGGATCTTGTATCATTGTCCCGATTCTGAAGCGTGTTTACACTTTACAGGCGTGTAAAATGTCACATATGAAGAAAAAAATTCGCCTTCGGCGAATTGACCTCCACCGACTGTGACTTTCGCCCCAGACCCCCTTCTTGCTTAGGATGTTCAACCCTCCCCTCCCCCACAGTGAATTCCTCGATACGCCACTGTCCCTTATGCTATTTCTTACTATTCTGGTCACAGTAGCAACATACCGAAAAGTAATTTTCAGATTTTAAAATAACACACATTTGAGGAGGAGCAAACACTATTTGAGTAGCAGCACATGCAGCATGCCTCAAGACAGTCTTAAAGCTCTCTCAGTATAGAGTGTGAACTGTGAGCAGGCCAAGCAGTTGAACATGGACGGGCTTGCCAGTCATAAGAATGCTAGACGCCGAAACCCCTTCTTGTGATAATACTAATTTGAGATGACTGTGTGGGGGTATTAGAGCTCAAGTTGAAATGTATTTCGTTGTGTTTACCCCATATAGGGGGCCCGAAACTATTCTTGCGGGGGGGCCCGGGCAATTTCCGTTACGCCACTGCTGCTGACATCACTTACAGCTCGCTCGACCAGTTCTGAATCCAGCTGGAAATGCTACACCGGATGTTCCTTTCGATTGCCGGACCTTTTCGTTCTGACCTGGCTTTTCGCCCTTTTGCTGGAGCGCCTTCTGTAACTGTATACTTCAGGAGTCTTGTCAGTATACTTTTGGACGTTCACGGATGCCAATAAATTACTGGCAACTCTTTTCTACATACATTCGTGTTAAAATAGAATCAGTACAAAAAGGATTATTCTATTTTAATATTTTTTTGTGGTGTGGAGCACATCCAACAATCAACATGGACATTTGAAATTGCAATATTAATACACGTTATTTGGTTGTATGTTTTTTAATGAACTACTTTTCAAACCATGATGATTTTGGTTCCATACGTTACACCACAAATATTAAAATGGCTGGTAATTTCCGATTGTAATCTGCTGATGACTTCCCAGGTAACACGTGTAAGTAAATAGGTTTAACTACGTTACTCAGTCGTGGTTTACTGCATTGTTGGTTAAACCACAAAACCAAGATCGGGAATTGAATTTTCTGTAAGCTGTAGTAACTAAAAACGTTTAAATTAAGCTGAGTTAGTTTCCTTCCAACATGCGAGCAAGGCTATAAATGTTACCACAGCTATGACCGTGCAACTCCATAGTAACTAAAAATGTTCACAGGTTTTTAGACCAATTCTTTGCTGAATAGCTTAGATTGTAAAGTTGTAACCCACATTGTCGAGATAAGCATATTCTACATGCTAATTAATGTATCGTAGGATAACCATGTTTTCTGGGTAACTAATAAATTAGCGTTCAGAAAAAATTGTCTAGGGTCAGTTGTTGTTATCGTCGTTAACAAAGTAGTTGTTTTCATACATTGTGACCATTGAATATTTCAAACTTGTTTAACTGACAAAGGCTCACCTTGATTATATTTTCAAGATATTGTCTGCATACATTACAATGGGAAAGGTAGTCTAGAGTATAACAGCAGTTCTTATTAGAATTACTTTTGCCAGTATGTCGTACGTTAATTGCAAAGTATTCAAACATTTCTCTTGAACGTGAAATCTGGTGTAAACGATGAGAAACAAAAGATGAAAAATGTACCACGTAGGCAACAGTAAACGTTAACGTCTTGTCAAAACGAAGAAGAAACTTTACTTTTTCATTTACCTATATATAGTAAAACTACAGGTTATACTTAAAACAAAAATTAAAAAAAATAATAGGTTATAGTTAATAAATATCGTTAATAATAATACAGCTACTAATTTAAAATATCGTACTGGCTTACAGATCTTGGATGATTTTTAATTGGCAGAAGTAACGCCAATAATTATGTATAGGTTGATATTATTCGAATATATTTTTGATTGGACCCCCGAAATGATGTTTCTTATTAATGTGGCCTATACGAGCTTTTATCGAAACTACTTCTTCTGAATTCTAGGTTTCCTGAAGGAGATTTCCACATTTATCTAGTGACATACTAGGACTATAAAACCGTGCATTGTGGCACGTTTGTCCACCGTTTGTAACCGTTTGTCAAACTTCAAGGACTCGTATTCCCTAATAATACGAAAACTTATCTCAGATTATCTATAAAAGCCTTAATATATGGTGTAAATGTTATGCATCGGAATAACAAGTTCAGAAACAACTTTGAGTTACTTTGAGAACGTTCTAGATGTTATTACTATTTGGTCACCAGCCCAGCTGTATGTGGACCTCCGATTTTGGTCGGTTATTGCTTTAAAATGCTTTCAAAATTGTCAAAAAGTGGACCAAAATAAGTTAATCCCTATATAATTTAATGTTTTTTCTTGTAATTGATCCATTCTTCCAATAAATAGTTCCGCTGCAACATACCATTAGCAATGAAATTAATTAATTTGGAAACGGAAAATATTTATTAGAACAGAGTAACATTCGTAAGAAAGAGCATTAATTTCTCTAGGAATCGACAGATTTTGGTTTACATTTTGACAATTTTGAAGCATTTTCAACGAATTTTAACATATAGAAATCGCGAGTTCACAGGGTATGCTGACACAACTGCATAACAAGGAATCAAAATCTTTGAGAATTCATACATCTATAGACATGCGTATAAGACCGATGGAACATGAGGCAACCTGCAACCTACCACAAATAAGACTTGCCAATGTTCTCATGAAAGATTCAACTCTGCCCAACGGCAATTTAACCCGTGCTCACCCCTCTATTCCTTGCAATCGATGGAAACCTTTCCAGGACACTTCCCTCTCACTTCTATACCTCTCTCAATTTGAACTAACCAGTGGCCAATTACATCGTTCAGGACTTGACTGCAGTAATCACGTGCTCTCAATATTGTACGAGATTGCTAGAATTGGTCGTTGGTTTCGTATGTCTGTAATTATCGGGTTTTGTTGACACTTGTTCTCGTTGGGGCCGCTCTTAGTGAATATGTTGTCATCTCCCTTAACTGATGCTAATTGCTGACTTGAAAGGCGTCAGCGTGTGTCAATCTACCCTGTGGAACTCGAGATTTATCTCTGTTAAATTCCTTTAAACGGCTTTAAAGTTGACAGAAAATTAATCAACGTATGTCATTCCACGCTCTTTTGTATGATAGTGGCTCTGTTTCAATAGCTATTTCCGTTATTAAAAATAACTTATTTAATTGCAAGAGGTGTGTTGCAGTAACACATTACAACAATTAATTAATGAGGTAATTTAAAAAAAAACCGATGGGTATTTATTAGAACAATGAAACCATTCCGAGAAAGCGCATTAAATTGTCTGGGGAATGCCATATTTTAGTTTACGTTTTGTCAATTTTCAAATCAATTTAAAGCAATGTTAACCGGTCGAAATCGGGGCTTCCGCAGGCTAATTCGACATACTGCCACAAATCAATATATATACACACACACGTCGTCGAAACGTTGACATTTATTATTTGAAAATAAACGTTGGATTGGTTTATCGTTAAAAATTCGTACTATACATTTTGTTACCAACAAAATAGTAACAAAATCTAAGGAATCATGTATTTATATATATATATATATATATATATATAAATGATTGATATGATATATATATATATATTAAAATATGGAGGCTTTCGTGGCCCGGGTTAGTGTTTATAAAATTAAAGACATGTCGGGTTATTACGCTACGTCGGTCACACTCACCTAAAACCATGTTGACGCGTTTCGAGACCGCTCTGGGTCCCCTCGACAGAACGACTGTCATTCTGACGAGGGGACCCAGAGCGGTCTCGAATCGCGTCAACATGGTTTTAGGTGAGTGTGACCGACGTGGCGTAATAACCCGACATGTTTTTAATGTTATAAAAATATATATACTTTTAATTTGATCACATATCCCGTTGTTTATAAAACATATTGCACGATGTATTCTAACGTTGGAAGTTGAGCCTACAGTGTTCATTTTTAAGCGTGAAGTGAAATCTAACTTGTCAAGTGATACTTGCAGAAACGGTACCGCACTTCAAAACTAATATTGTGTAACCAAAATCTGGCGTTTGTTATTATACCACAATCATTTACCACTGCTCTATAAATTGCTTCATTGGACTGATTTGTTGCTTACAATTACTAGTGGAAGAATCAATGGTTTTCAGATTTGTCACACAGAAATAGCATACGAAAGCGAATTGTTTTATATGATATGTGTGCGCACAGAATATAGCTTTTCAATACAATATCGCACCTCGGTGTAACGGTGGATAGTTCATCCATACAAACATATCAAGATCTACGGAAATCATATTATCTTTACTATAGACAGGATTAAGATCTCAGCCTAAACCGTTTAAAGAAGCTCAGCTCTGACTCGCATAGTTCTAAGATGCTTTCTTATGACTCGGATGTCGTTAGTGTTATGTTTTGTTTTATGTATTGTAACAAATCCGTGCAGCTGAAAGCATTCGTAAACTTTTTGTGCTGTGGCTGTCTTGAAGATTGGATCTTCTCATATTCCACCGAGTGTGACACTATAAGCGCAGCTGTTCCATCTTCTATTACTTCTGGGACTGATGTAGGGATGCCATCAACCACAGAATACAAATAAATTCTTGAATAGATGTCTGTATACTGAATACTGTTCAATGATGTAATCAGAATATTGTATTAAAATTAATCCATAAAACGCACAGGTTTGAGCAATATAAAAAAAAAAGTGACCATCGCATTACTGTTTTGTTACCAGATATATATGTACGAATGAATCGGCTTGATGAAAAGAGCAATTCAATTCAATTTCGATTCAATGTTTTCAATAGTATTACTGAAATAAAGAGATTTGTTCAAACCAGTCCACGGATTGAATCCACGTCGACGTATTATTATGTTTATGGCTGGATTAGTCAGAAGCATAAATATATGTTACTTTAAACTTTGTCCGAAGCAAAGCTGAGAACGCCGAAGGGCATTTGTTTCACTGCATATTATAATAAGTTTTTGGTACACCCCGAGTGCGACCGCAGATTACTTAGATTTGTTGGGTCCAAATTGTCAAAAAGTAATTAAATATAATCGTTTGTTTGGTGTGTGGACGCCTAGTTTTTGACTAGATGTTATGTTTTCAAGAAATGTGCGCATGGTTGAACTTCTATTATGTCTTCCGGTAATGAATTCGAGGATTTTGTCTCATGTTTGTGCTAGCCAGGTAGTGGGGTGTACTTTACTGTACATCATTTGTGAAATGCCAAGATCGACGAAAGATCGACTGATTTTCTTGTTCTCAACTAAGCCACGTACACACTGTTGTTCTAAGCTTGGTGCATAGCTGACTACCGAGTGGAGGATTAAACAACGCACATTTCAACCTTCAGGAAAGAAGCTGTACATGCGCAACCATAGCAAACTAAAAGCACAACGTTCGTCCTGCATCGCATGAGTTATTTATTTAACAGTGAAATGGCAGGCCAGAGAAATGTACACGCTTCTAATTTATTGTTTATTAATTTTATTGTAACTAAGGCCAGTGCAGGGCAAAATGCCCTCTTTATAGCGTGATGAGTGATGATTGACGAAAGGAGGAGGGAAAGCCTAGTACCGGCACGTAGTCTACTCCTGTCGAAAAGTACCAAGGGGACCATCGGCTTTACGTCCCAGCCGAAAGGACGTGTAACTTGGACCAGTCAAGGTTCCTCCACTAACCTGGACGGCCGAGCAATTGACGAGAAGAACGAAGCTGTTACACAAGCTTTCAAACCCTCCAATCTGATCTAACCAACGGTAACTAGTGTTTCAGAGGAGAGTGGTCACCCATCCAAATCCCGACCTAGCCCGAGGTTGCTTAACTTCGGTGTTCGTACGGGAACCGGCTAAGCGACCGCGGTTTAACAGTTGGCTTCTTATTTATGATTCTGGAAGCAGGGATACAAATGAATATCGGATACCTTTGAAGAGTTGAGAGTTTTCCTACAACTGTCCATAACCAATGTTTTTTCGACAATAATATCGAATGTACTGCACATTTTCAGCAACAATTTGACAGTGTTGTGCTGTAATTTTGATTAAATGTGAAACACACCTCAATGTGTAAATTTTTAAAATGACCGTCACAACTATTGCAATTACGTATCTGCCTAATTATATAAAATGTGTTGATGCCTGATGGGTGCCATTATTTTCTTTTATTGGTGAATTAATAAACGTTAACTATTATTATATACATACCAGTTATATACAAGTAATGTTGTTATTTGTTCTGATGTTTAATTAAAAATGGTCTCAAGGTACACAAATAATGTGCATCCGCAAGATAGTTAATTCGTAACTTATGAATATCACTGTTTCAATGATAAGCTACCTATAATTTATTAAATTTTGATTTTTAGTTTTTATGTGTTAGTAAACACACCTCATGCACAGAAACAGAATGATTGTTTGAAGAACAAAATTAACAACGTGCACAAAATGTCATTGGGCAATAAAAAATCTGATTTTTCTTCTTTGTAAGAGTTTGACAGTGCTATTGTGGAAGTCGTACATTTGCCGCGCATAGATGGAACGCGAGCCCATGTCGGAACCGTCACGGCTGCGTCTGGGATGTCTGGCAGAGTTAGACCCCTCGTTAGACACGTGATTACCTCGCCACGTGCTAGACGTGCACGTATTGCCTTCTTCAGACCCTACGGCCCCATTCGTTGTGTTCCGTGACGGAGTTTTAATTACTCGTTCCCGCCCCCTTCCCCGTCACCGGGGGGGCTCATTAGTGGGAACGTACCCCCCCCCCCCCTTCTACTATGGAAACTTGTAAAAATGCTGCGGGCTAATTTCAGGCATCTCTGAGGAATTAAAACGTGTAAATTGTAGTTATATGCGGACTAAATGAAGCTGACAAGAATTGAAACATATTTTAACTAGAGAGGGATTAAACTAAAAATCACTGCAGGACTTACAGTTAAATACTGCCTCGGTGTCTTCGGCATCTGTGTAAATCCTACAGTAGTTCTTCATACTATTAGAGTTAAGAAGGGTGTTTTCCAGTAAAGGGTTAAACTATTTAAGCTTGTTAGAAAAGAACTACTGTAATAAGTAAACTGCTGGCTAATAATTTATATTGTTTACGGTCCCGTTAGATCCTTTCAAAGTCTGAGTGTGATCCAGGGTGAGAAGTAAAATTTTGTTTACTGTTTTGTATGTATTTGTATTTACAATCCCTCACTGATCAAAAATCCATTTCCGTCTTATTACTGTGGAAGCCCTGTTGTGTGTTTCCTTTCCTGTGCGTTTGCATTTCCATCAAAGTTAAACCCCAATTCATCATAACCATTGCACGATGAGTTTTTTTGTGCTTTCAAACGGTAATTTTACTCTGGTTGGCTTTATTGTCATTGGCTTTCCTAACAATACCCTGCACGTATTTGTTCGCTCATCACTCTGTACGTCCAAACAAAACAAAGGAAAGTTGTGAATTGTTCTAATATGAGCTAATATGTCGAACGTGATTTTATATGTATTAAAAAGTGTTTTTTGTTGTATTGAAAAGCGTCCAATCTATTTAGTTTATTTTCCACGTGTTTCACTGTCATCACGTTTGGCAATCATGAATTACCTCATCATTGCTTTGATCGTGGTATTGCCAAATGCTTTCATGTGTTTAAATAATTGCAAATGGCGTACTATCCATCAATGATGATCACGTTTGCAGATTTCTATGAACTCAAACTCTGGTTTTGCTCTATAGTCATGATTGAATTGCATCCTGCACGTGTATACGTGCTTCCACAGCACACATAATAGGCGGAGGTATCATTAAGCAAATTACCCTGTTAAATGGTGTAATGTTAGATACAACCCCACGCAAGGAGTAATTACTATTCCCTATTGAATCAAGTTAAACTACCGCAACATTCAACACAACTTGGATGATAACATCGTCTTTATTGAATCTTCTGGGCCAGAAATTTAATACCAGCGTTCCTTTAACCTTCTGGTCGAATGTACCTGAAAGCCGGGTGAGGGAGAGCATAAAGCAAATTAGTTGGTCGTGCAGCGTTACGTTTTAGTCAGAAAAGCAGTGCGTAAATCAGAACCACTGGACTAGAAAAGGAGGAATAGGATCTAGGCCTAAATTAATATTAATGTCATGTTCTCAAAACCCAGGCTTGATTAATGGCACTGGCTGGTTCTGATATCTGGTTGCTTCTAATGTCTGGTTGCTTCCTATATCTGGCTGTTTCTAATGTCTGGTTGCTTCCTATATCTGGCTGTTTCTAATGTCTGGTTGCTTCCTATATCTGGCTGTTTCTAATGTCTGGTTGCTTCTAATGTTTGGTTGCTCCCGAAATCTGGTTGCTTCTAATGTTTGGTTGCTTCCGATATCTGGTTGTGTCCGATCTAGTAGCTTCTAATGTTTAGTTGTTTCAAAATCTGCTTGCTTCTATATCTGGTTGCTTCTGATATTTGGATGCTTCCACTAGGAAAGGATTTTTAGGGAGATGAAAGGGGGACTGTAGACTATTACGAGAGTTTGGGGGGGGGGGGGGGGGGGGGTCGCAGACTGTATTGAACCGTTGTAGTTCATTCGGTTCATAAATATTCTGATACTCCTAGTTGGCCACCAGTACCAACATTGACCAGTAGGGTTAATACGTCGTGAGTTTTATAGCCCCAAAAGTTAAACCCTTTCCAACAAAATTTAATTAATTTTTTTTCCACATCGTGACTTCATTTTGTGGCTAATTTGTCACTTACAATTCAAATCGCGCCCTTTTTTGTACATCAAACCGTTCTCTGGTGGGTGTGTGTGTTTCTAAAAACTGTCATGCCCAGGGACTGCTACCTTATCGTGGTGGGCATGTTTGCGTGATTTGCTGATCCTGAGAGCTATGTCAGCGGAAACGTACCCCTATTAGACCTAACCCTACCCGGACAGGTCGAGGTGGAGAAACGAAACAATAGGCAGCCCACGTCCTCCCTTACTCCTCCCCTTTACGTCCTACCTGTCCTTTTCCTCTAAACACCCCCGACGTCACATGATCATAATTGTCGTTACACTCAAATAATCAAATCAAATACATAAACTGTCGTAGACACAGCTGGCAGGCCTAACCGACAAATGATGTATCTCATTGTGTAGGGTAAATTAGAGTACCACTGTGTACCACATAAGTACCTATATTAAAATTCGAAAACAAAAATCCTTTATCTAGACGACATAAGTTGTTCTACATATGAAGTGGTAATTTAATACGGTTTTAAGTTGTAGATGGTTTTCCTTTTGGGGTGCAACATACGCACAGAAGGCACAAATGAATGTCACGGAACTAGTCTAACCGGATTGTCTTTAGCTGACATTTTTGTGATACGGTGTACTCTGAATAAAGTAAAGTAACCTTACTTAAGGAAGCTACTCGGACCCTTAATCGTTATCAAATTATCATGCACGAACTTGGTATAAATTATAACCAACTCCAGACTTACAATCAATCTTATCTCAAATCGTATAACTAATGTTTACGTGGTCTTGTTAAGCCCCAGACTGCCTTGGGCTAATCTTAATTCGTGCACGTAGAGTTTGTGCTTGTTAGCAGTTGTAATTAGCACCAGACTTGTCGTATTCACGATCTCATTAGGCGAACACAATATTCTCGACGACTACAATAGTTCATTCTCGACGACTACAATAGTTCATTCTCAACGACTACAATAGTTCACCTTCTTGATTAATGGTGCAAACAACACAAACACCAAAATACTGTAATGTAACCTACCGTTTGTAATACTAGACAGTGGCCTAAATTTGCAGCGACACTGCTCGCAATGTTAAATGATATGATTTAAATAATAATGTGGCGTTTAAATTAAGGTCCAGTCCTACAATGTCCCAATAACTACTTATTTGTTGAATAGCTTGTTTTCTCCATGGTAACGACCAATCAAAACTCTTGAAATTCTCCAAATAGCTTAATTGCTACAAATAACTTTCCTATTAGGAGATTGTAAGACCGGCCCTAACTGTTTTACATAGAATCCTTACAATTAAATAAAACGTCGCCTCTCATTGGCTGGGCTAAAAATTCTGGATAGAAGAGCTAACGCTACTATGGTTTCCTAAAATCTTAAACCTTAGGAAAGTATGTCAACGCCATAATGCTAATGGATTGATTTGATTTTATTAACACTTAACCTTAACAACAAAGCTGCACTATTTACCATCGTGAACGTTGCCGTATGTGGTACAATACAAACCCCCAGCCTCATACCCGGTGCACTTGCGGTAATTGAAAAAGTTGCATAAACTAGTGATACGATATGGTGAACTCTGTGCACATTTTGTCATTACTTATGAATGCGTTGGTTGGATATTGTTTTGAGTGCTCGGTTTGTCGCATACGTTGTTTTTTAAGCATTGTGAGTGTGAGTTAACGTAATATAGTCTGACGAACGCTATGCACTATGTAGCCTTGATTTGTAAGAGATATATAAGTACCAATGCGGGCTATGTTACTTTCTGGTTGGCTGGTTTTCATTGGATTTTTATTTCCAAAACAAGTTGTTATAGAATAGGTAGAGTATTTTACATGTAGAGTATTTTACATCTAGATTACTTCAGAGGAGCATTGTGCTCCATGTAAGAACAGATCAATGCAGTTGTTGGAAAACGAAGTTCTATATCAAAAAATTGTAATAAAAGGTGAATTCACTGAAAAAACATTATTATGTCATCCACTTGCGTATGCCGATGCGCGTCAATAGCAACTTATTAATGCTTATTGATTCTATGTACGTGACTGTTATGAGCGTAAAATTGGAAAGATTTGCTCAAATAGTTTAATCAAACGCCCCATCCAGGTTTCAACAATTGGTGATTGACTTATTAGTTTCTACGCGTGTAATAACTTTTCACAATTCTCTCTGGTCATGTTTGTTTGAGAAAACTCTAAACACAAAAACGAAGGAAAATGATATATGTCTACGTTATGCATAAACTATAGACTGGCTAGAACTGATGATTTTGAATTATTCTATGCCATTATATTTTATTTTGTGTAAGCAATTTGTAGATTGGTTTGAAACCGTGATCATGCTGTGTGCTGGATGATGCTTTTTCAACGAGCTGTTCCAATCAGTATAATACTTAAAGTGAGACCAAGAGATGTGTAAATCTACACTTTGACAGTCACTCTTAAACACTATAACCGTATGTATGTGTAAAAATGTAAAAAAAACTTATATGTTAAAAAACTTCATACATTTGTTTCGTGTACGTTTAATAAAGTGGGTTTTTTAGAAGTTCAGACCACTATTGCATGTGTATAACGTACCAAGGGGAATTTAGCACTTTGTATCGGCGATTTTAAAAAGTGCACCCAAAAAATAAGCACATGAAACGATTTATTGCTACATCCAAAGAGCAAGAAAACTCGTATACGTACTACTTTATAAGTGAGAAAGATGAAAGGATTTCGGTCTCAGTAAATCCAAGTTTTAAGCGCAGAAAAACGATAAAAAGGTCGTTTCAATTGCGAAATTCCACCCCCCCAAAAAACAACAAAAATGTCGTAAAAAAACACACATAAAAGCAACGGAGTGCTTTGCGGTTCAAAGCGATTACGCTCTTCAACCCGTCCATGCTGAGAGTGAGAAAGTGAAGAATGATGTAGCCGAGCACCTTAGAGGTAAAGGGTAGTCTCACTGTACAAACCGCGCCAAATTAACGTTTTTAATTTATATTTTGAGAACACTACACAATATTGAACAAGTGATGATTGAGCGAAACTTGTTTTTGTAAGAGCTACGATCTGGATTAACAAAATTTCAAATACTGTTATCATTACTGTTGTTATATTTGAGAAACCAATTAATAAATTAATTATTAATCGATTTTTTAAATAACAACCGTAAAAATAACAATACTTGAAATTTTGTTGAGCAAGATTGCAGCTCTTACGAAACCAAGTGGCGCTCAATCATCACTTTTTCAATATTGTGTAGTGTTCTCAAAATATAAACTAAAAACGTTAATTTGGCGCGGCTTTTACAGTGCGACTACCCTTTACCGTTAAGGTATGTCAGGCCCATTGTTTGTACAAGACTTTGATAGTCCACGCACACATACAGTCGTATAGCTTTTAACCATGAGAACTCTCAATAAGGTCGCTTGCTTTATAACGTGCTGTACCTTTAAGTCAGCGTATTTAGAAACGAGTGTCTATGGCGGGGTGAATACGGCAGACTTGCAGTGGCGTATCCAAGGGGGGGCGGCAAACCCCTTTTTGCAAAGGAAAAATAGAAATTACCGTTTAACTTACAATTACGACAGTATTTTTGTATTAAATACCAAAGACATTAGTTTTTGTTAAAAGTACACGCATCAAAACGCAAGAAACAGTAATTTTGTTTCAGTTGGCCGCTGTAAAACGCACAGATTCGCACCAAAATTACACTGACGAGAGATTTTTCCCCCCGGACCCCCCCCCCCCCCCACTTATGTTTCGGTTCCGCTCTCTATAATATAGGTTGAACCCCCCCCCCCCTTTCCCAGTTCCTGGATACCCCAGTGTAGACTTGGATACTTATAGGTTTATACTTATAGGTAGGTTAGGCCTTTTTAGTTTTACTGCGTTGGTAGTACTGAAGAGTCACAAGAGTTAAGAGTCCAGTCTAGGTATAGTCTTAAAGTGGAAGGCTTGTGTTCAGGTTAAGAGGAAGCACTACTCGCCAATATTAAAACCCGCGAAATTAACGTATTTTCGTCATATCTCAATAACGCCACACAATATCGAAAAAGTGACAATTACACTTATTTTGAATTCGTGAGAGCTCAATACCATAGCAAAAAGATTTATTAGTTTTCAATAATTATAATTATTATTTCTAATTTAATTAATTCTCAAGTTAATTAGAAATAACAACTATAATTACTACAATGTACGAAATCTTTTTCATACAGTATTGAGCTCTCACGAATCCCAAATAAGCGTAGTTGTCACTTTTTCGATATTGTGTGGCGTTATTGAGATATGACGAAAATACGTTAATTTCGCGGGTTTTAATATTGGCTAGTAGTCCTTCACCGGAGCTAGCGTCCAATATACGCATCAATGCTTCTGACCGGAACTGGACCGGAGTTTTGAAGAAATAATTTTATTTTATGTTTACAGTCCTCAACTTTGAAATATTACGTTTTTCCTCAGTGGGAATTACACACTACAAAAGAAGTCGTCAACAGAAGTCATAAATCACAGTTGTATATGAGTTGTCACGACCATTTTACGTGCACATTTGACAGTGGTGTGAAAAAACACTACTTTCATCATTTTAATAGGTAAAATGGGAAGAGGTTTTTTGATGGTGTAATAGACTTTCATACCAGGAGATATATTGAAATAAGACCAAATACGAACAATTATCACGTTCATATGATGAAATACATACTAAAATACGCAATAAGCATTTTTACTTTTAATGAAATTTGCCTTCATGACTTTTAGAAGTTCGGTAAATGCATCTGTTCGTAAGTTACTATCACGCTTTGTAAATAAAATCCACGTTTAATATCATCAAGTGTCGCTTATCCGGTGTTGCGTATGCGTAATAGCTTGTTTAGCTATAAAGTCACTTAGGCAAGTACGAACGAGCACTTGTAACTCGGTTCATTTCATCCGCGTCATAATCGCTTTCGTCGACGTCTCCGAAAATCGGTTTTCCTCGGTGTTCCTCTCCCCCCACCACCCCCTCCCACCCGTTTCCAGGCATGAATTCCTATATACTGGTTGAGTCTTCGATCCTCCCGAGGGGAAATGCAAATTCTTGGCGAAGAGAGTTTAGGACATTTGGAAAATGTTAGAGTTGTGTGTGGTATGGAGAGAAATACCAGTATCATATAGCTATTATATCTTGATACATGAATTTCTCGAACCCTCGTCAACCGTATTTGCCACGACTGTTACATGGTAGAGCCCTCTTTAAATGTGAAGGTAGGCTTACTCCTCTGATGCGTAGAATCAAAGTAAACGTAACGTTTGTATGAGTGCATGTCTTTTTAGGTTCACGATACGAAATATAATCTTCAGATTAGTTTTGTTTAATCTTAGAGATTTTAAATCTGATAATTAGTCGAGACATTCGCTGATATTAATCTTAAGATTAGCCGTTAATTTCGAGATTAAATGTCTAATCTTCAGATCAGGAGATATGGTTTACTTCGATATTTTCGACGCTTTACTATTTGTAAGATTGACAGACTTTTTGAAAAGTTGATTTAAAGTTAGTCAATTTCTGTATTCGAACGACGTATCTGGGGTTTTCTTCCAACAAATCAAACGCTTGGATGAAAACACGCCCCAATGTTGGTATCTGAGAGAATCGAACTGTTATAGTAAACCTCCCACATCACATAAGCAGTGGTTAAAGTGGACTGCTGTGTAAAGTAGACAAAGCGAGCACGCCTGGGGAGCTCTGGGGGGCACCCCCCCCCCCCCCACAGTTTGCACCGCGGCGATTTTTTTAGGGTGTTTTTTTGAAGAGGGGTCGGGTGATTGAGGACCCGTGCTAAAATAATACTTTTGTGGTGGAAGAAACAAAATTGAATCATTTACATTATAAAAACATTTGATTAATACAAAAAAACGTTCCACATATTTTATCAATATGCTTTTAAAATCGATCAAAATTAATGGCGGTATGCATACCGTCGGAATTTTTAGTAACGGTAGTCATACCGGCTCATACCGCCCCACTGCTCATAAGTTAGTAATTCATTTCATTGTTTTATTGATTTTAATTGCGTCGCTTGTGACGAAATGAGCCCTCGTGGTCATACGAGTTCTCTCGTCTATGTAATGTGTGTGGTCACAGCCTATGAATGAGCTACTAAAATATGCAACTAAACTAAAAGTTAGAAGTATTTTACAGTCACGTTCATTTTGACTAATGATCTAACCAAAATGAAGTGAAAGAATGGCCATGCAAACAAAATTCGGCTGGGCGTTGTATGTGTACCCGTGTCTTAAAACCTCATATTTCAAATGTAGTTTTGTATTATGAGATGTTCTTTTTTAAAATTAAAATCAATAATCTTTATTTATTGCGTTAGATTGAAACATTTTAATTCGCGGTTGCTTAGCCGGTGCGGGATCCGCCCATACCAAGACCGAAGTTAAGCAATATCAGGCTAAGTTAGGAGGAGATGGTGACCGCACTCCTCTTAAACACTCGGTTCCCGTTGATTGGAGCAAATTGGAGAGTTCTAAAACTTGTTCAACAGCTTCGTTCTTCTTGTCAACTGTTCGGCAGTCTAGTGAAGGATCTTGCATAACTGGTCAAAGTTACACCGTTCTTTCGGCTGGGACGTAGTTTGATAATCTCCCTGGTATAGGTCGCTCACAGCAAGAAGTAAGATAGTATCAGGACGGCCCACATTTACGAATCACTAACGTTTTTCCCGATCATCTAGTACAATTTGGTTGCGGTAATTTTTTGACGGTAACGCACAAAAAAACGTGCAAGCAGGTTTCCATCAAAAAACTTAACGCAACCAAATTGTACTAGATAATCGGAAAAACGTTAGTGATTGGGCGGTCCTGACTCCCCTGACACTATCTTACTTCTTGGTGTGAGGGACTTCTACCTTTCGTCAGGGGTAGGCTACGTAACGGTATCAGGTTTCCCTCCCTCTCTTGGTTATCATCATTCTTCCAACATCATATATTAATTTTGAAACACTGGTAATCGGTTCTGTTGTAAAATGTAGAATAAATCAATAAATACACATTCATTTGAGGAAATGCATGCAACCTTGTATCACACAGTTGTCACCGTATGCAATAGCTATGTGTTTTAGTTTGCGCATTGTTCAATCCAACGTTCAATCCAATTTATGAAACGTGTCATCATCATAGTGATTGCATTTTGAATTTCGCTCTGGTAAATCACATTGCTCGTCTATGAATTTATCAAATTACGTCATTCTATACACTAATTGCTTTTGCAATATCGAGTAATTGTGTTGGCAACGCTGTTAACAGGGTTGTCACACTGTATACACTCTAGAAAGCGTCTACGTGAAGCTATTGAGCGGACAACATGCTAAGTAATATTTATTGCTCAATGAAAGATAATCAAAGTTTATCGCGTATGTGGGATGAAGCTTCTCGCAAACAACGAGACTAGTCTCGTCGCCCCGGGTAGTTTCCGAGTTGGTGCTCGCTCTAAGTGGGGGGTACACTGTGTCTCAACCCTCATGTTCGAACCTTGGCTTGGGCGAAAACGGATCATCTCGATTGGCACCATTGCCAAAATATGACTACTATAGTCAATCTCAAATGTCATAAAGGCAAAAGCTTTTGAACAACATGTTTTAACGAAAGGTAGCACCTTTTTATGAGAATCGCAGAAAGTTGTAGCAAAAGCTCGTTCTTCAGATAAACGCGCATGCAAAAGTTTGTCCAAAACTTTACAGGGGCTTTAAATACATTCCAAGATATTGAATTGGTGACTGTCATAATGAAAACGTTAGTTGGAAAATACATCGTCTGTATAACTAGCAGAACATTGTAAATCTCGTCCCTAAATGTTTTAAGACAGTGGTGCATGGCCATTGGCCAGTCCGTGGCCAGCGGGCGTCTGTTTCGTGGTCCTCCAGTATATTTTAAAATTTCTGTTGCAAACTACTGAGTTTTGATACAATATTAACGTTTTTATACAATTTGTTAAACTCAACATATTGTGTGTTTCTGGTGGTGGAGTATTTAAACACATGTATTTTCGGTTCTCGTCAATCACATTACTGCATTCAACATGAAATTAATTTATTGAAAAGTCAGCGTCAAGAAAACATTCCGCAGTCTTTTGACCATTTCTATGAGAGAGCCTATATCACTGAATTGATTTTAAGAAGTAGCCTACTTCCTTTAGTGTGAAGATCTCACTGGTATACCTCGTTTCAAGTTTGCTTTCCCAACCTTCAATGTAACTCTGGTTTAAACAGTCAGGTTGCAACGATGACAAAAATAAGCGCACGTTAAAAACTACAAACAACTTGGTCTATCTTTCAATTTCAATTTTTATTGTAAGGCCCTGAAAACTTAGTGTAAATTTGAATTGGCCCCCGAGTAAAAACGGTTGTCCACTACTGTTTTATACATGTTTATATGTATTACATGCATATGCATACTTTTGTATGTGTGAGAATAAAATAAAATGAAATTAAAATTGAAAATTGAATTGATTTAAGAGGAACACCGTGAAGAATCAGTTTGTTGTTTAGTTGTGCGTATGGTATGGACTAGTGTGGCCACTTTAGTGTCTCGTATTTCGCATGCTGACACACTTTCAGTCCAATGATGCGATTATAATTCAACAGCTGGGCTTGAGGGATGAATATTTATTGGTTCCAAGAGATGGACTGGAAATTATCTCAAATATCTGCAGCAACGTATTTTCGTTTGAGCGATGGCTGCGTTAATTATACCGTAATGAAATCCCGTTTATTAGCGGGTTAAATAAAATGGTGCTGTTTTAATAGGTGATGGCCGCTTTGTGTGTGGTTTGCTATTGGTTCAATATGATTCCCAGTAAAACACTTTTTACGTTTATTTGCTGAAACTCATATTCCGTGGTAAATTCTATGTGTCAACTCGCGCGCATTATATTATATAGACAGACAGACGCTTGCGAGTTGAAACGTTTCAAACGAAAATATAACTACATGTTCACATAAAACCATTTACAGTATACGGACGCAAATGTATTCAAGCTAGATTGTGAAGCATGTCTGGTCTCTAATCTTTAACAACCAAAACAAGCTAGGGTAAAAAGTTGACTGAAATTGAACTTAAAACAATCAACATTTCAGATGCGTCATCAAATAATCAAAGTTTTTTTTCTTTTCTGCAGGTTTTTTTTTTTTTTTTTTTTTCTCTTAAATGTATTCAAGTAGTTATAACGTTTAATTTCCGTTTAATTATTTTACATTTTATTGATGGAAAGTATATCATTATATCTTAAACGTCATGTCCATCCTATAAATGTGTATTGTTTTCTATATGAAATTGTTTAACAAAGGATTCAAGGACATCTGTGCTGCTCGTGTATTGAAGCCTGGGGAAGTCCCACATATATCTATCTATACATACATGTCGATACCGCGTGCTCGACCGCTCTCACTGCCCCTGGCGACCGATATAAGAAACATGTCACAGAGCCGCATGCAGAACTATAGACAACAGCAAAGTCGGAGAGTTCTTATGTAACTTTTTTCCTTTTTTCCACATTTTTTTCTTGATGTTCTTTCTTAGTTACATACTTTTATTTTTATTATTTAATAACATGTTGAATTTCCACTAATTTGATTTTATTTCATTTCTCAATTATTTTTTCTTGTTCTTGATTTTTATTTTATATAGTGCAGTAGTTTATTTTGTTTTTGTTGTTATTTTATTTATGACGTCATTATTATTAATTGTTTGCATAGCCTAGTTTTATTTAAGGTCCTCCTTTGTAAATCAGTGTTTATAACTGAATAGGATAGACATTAAATAAATAAATAAATAAATAAATAAATAAATAAATAAATAACTAAATAAGCCAACCATTATCGTTAACAGCTCACGTGGTTTGTATATTGTTCGGAGCATTCGCTGTCCTTAAAGCTACCCAACGTGAGTATTGCTCATGAAAAAGCCGAGTCCAACTTAATTTTTTACTTCTCTATTTCCTACCGCGTCTAATTGAAGAAGGTCAATTTGAATCATTTATGACCTTCGGGTGGTATAGAACTGTAACAGTGGGCGTGACCAATGGGCCTCATTGGTCACTCTACCGAACGGAAGACTACTATTACGAATGTGTGAAAGAACGCCAAGAATCGGTTGATTTTCGTTGTATCATCGTGCATGAAAGAGTAGCAGATAAGGATCTGTGGTCGGTATGCGAATAGTTACGTTAGTAGTATACAAGGGTGGTATCTTGGCTTTATTGTGAGTACCAGCACAGATAAAACATAATAAAGTCGTTCCACAGTAACTTTGGGGCTGGAGACGTCACAGATGGGCGTGTTGGAGCCAATCAGCGGGCGGCTTTCACCAATACTGAGGGTGTGTTCCAACTTGATTTTCGCCTGCTAACCACTAACCACTAATCTGCTACACACTAAACGCTATAACAGTTGGGCACGCTACCTAGTATGCTAATACAAAGTTTATTGTTATTAATCATCTAATGTAAATAAATACGATAGTAATACTTCCACTCACTGGTTGGGTATTTTCCTAACCTAAAAAAAATCAGCTGTGATGGCTGATATCAACCATCTTGGTTTAGTGGGTTAGTCGGTGTCGTAGTGTACACTTTCGGCCACTACCCACTACCCACTAGCCAAATAAGGAGCATTGGTCGCCTGCTTGTGACGTCACTTCCATTCGATTAGTATAACTAAGCTTAGTCCACTACGAAAAACGTCAAGTTGGAACACACCCTGACATTTGGTTGGCCAAGTCTCACTCATCTGTGACGTCCTCAGCACCAAAGTTGCTGTGGAACGACTTTATCGCGCTTACTCTTTGACAACAGCTTTGAAGTGAAGAAACTGTGCGGAGGATTTATGAAGCTGGATTGTAAAGACGCTGCTGCTTCGTCCGCAGAAAACGGTTATAGAAATGTTTGAAAATTAACGAATCCCGACGCCGCCTAGTAAAATATTGTCCATGCTCGCGGGAGTATATATTCAAGTTCCCTAAAGCGAAGCTCTTCGCCGTGAACGTGTTCAAATCAGGAAGCTAGATATAAAAAGATGAAAACTCGTACACAAGTTCTAATGCCCTCTGCTCTCTGGATATATATAAAAACTTTCGTACTTTGAAAACTTTCAACTTTAGAACGAAACGAACATAATTCCAAGTTAATACCAAAAGAACGTTATCCACTCTGGTGTATAGTGCGCATGAGCGGGTATTAATTCCAAGGGGTTGGGGCACGATGTTAAGCCCAGATGGGATGTTTCCTAATTGGACGATTATCGTTGCTGAATACAGCAGCCGCCCACCCACTGGCTTTGGGTGACCCAGACAGTGGACTGCAATGACAGATCCTGAGCTTGAACTGTGACGTGGGAGGTCCCTGACATGATGGTTCGATTCTACCCCATCTTCTCAACACATTCACAAAAGTTACCTGTATTTCTTTCTACATTTTATTTTATTTTATTTTATTTTATTTCATTTCATTTCATTTCATTTCATTTCATTTCATTTCATTTCATTTCATTTCATTTCATTTCATTTCATTTCATTTCATTTCATTTCATTTCATTTCATTTCATTTCATTTCATTTCATTTCATTTCATTTCATTTCATTTCATTTCATTTCATTTCATTTCATTATTTATTGTTATTTACTACCTTGAATTAAAATTTTAATTTTAATAGTAACTACTACCTACTTGGCGGCCATGTGGCAACTAGCTATTTTCTTAACACAGCCCAAACACAAGACAGTGTCTTAGTTGGGCTTTTCTTACACATAACACATAACCTTATCTTAAATGTTCTGTGTACATGTAATTGTATAATGTGTAAAATGTAAGAAAATAAAATAAATATTTGATTTGATTTTGATTTGAATCACGACAAACGCTCATCGCTTTCACTCACTTGCCAAACACTTTACCCCATAATAATAGCGCTTTTACTCTTCAAACTTATATTCTATCTCAGTCCAGTTTATAAAAATCAGTATGAATAATTTGTACATGAGCAAAACTCAGCCAAATTGGATGACAAGTAAGTACAGACATGTTGTTGCGGAAAAGAACATTTTTGTGTGACTCTGGTATATATACATATATATTTCGGCGATTCCACATGATTACCTGTTGATTTTATTATTAAGCTACTTTGGTTTCTTGTGCTCAATCAAATCATATCTTCTGCTGTGTTGCGTGAGTGACAAACTGGTATTTGAATGGATGGCACCGCTAGTATCGAAGTGTTCGACATTTATTTGTTGCCAATTATTGCCTTTTCCAACAATTTACTGACCGGAAACTGAAATCTCCTTCCATTGTCAGAAGTACCAACTGTGGGAGACAACGCGTTCAACATTTTCTGTATATATTTCAACTCTGCGTACAACGGGTAGATCCACTAATATTGTCCCATATACGTGTTGTGGCAGCTACGGTTACCTCTCAGATAAATCCATTCATACCTCATCCATTCTACTCCTGTAACATGCCGGATCCATACGAGTCTATTGTAGCCTACATACAACCAAGCTGGTGTATATACTTGCTTTTCTTTTTCCCGAACAAGAATCCATATTCATGTTTTACAACCAATTGTGTAGTATTCCTTTTGGCATTTTATTCCCGTTCGATTTCCCCAACTGTGGATAAGATCTTCGAAAATATCCCAACTAACTGTTGCTCTCATGCGTTTGAGGGTTCTTTTTGTGCCCCACTGTCCGGTTGAATTGAAACGTGAAATCCTTTCAACGATGCCAATTTGCCCCATTACTTGCGGAGCTTTCAGTGCACCACTCAACTGAAGAGGGGAAACGGAAAAAGTCGATTTGCTTTCTTTTTCAAACCAGTTTACATTGCATCGTATATGAAAACCACTGCAAATCTAGCCTTTCTGTCGAGTGACCTGTCATGGCTGGTTTTCGAACATAGAGTAATGTATATGGAATGTACACTCGAATTTAGATTGTTAAAAGGTAATTCAAACAACAACCCTGCTATTTCTAATACTTAAGCGTTTTTATGCTGTATTGAGTTCAGAGGAATCAACATGCAACTTGCTTTTCACTTGTTCAATTTCGCATAACGGTCTGGAGAATATGTGATGAAACCGCTGCGCGCGGTTTCAATAGAGGGACTTTAAGTTAGGTTCAAAATCAAAATCTTGTGATTATGAGAGGATAGATATCAAGATGTTATACATTGATTCTCAAAGAAATAGCGCAAAATGGATTTTGCTTGGATAAAATTAGACAAATTCAACGGTATCTGAAACTTTGCATGATTGTTTTTATGGTACACCGAGTGTGTGAAATGGAAAATTATTTAAAATTAACCTCATAACGCCAATGTTTCTTGTTCGCCAATATCTGAAACTGTCTAGTTCTATCCAAACACAATCAATTTTGAATCTTGTTTTGGGGGTTTATTAGTAGATCGTATCGTGACAATATCTAGCTCCACATCTCATCGAAATAGTTTGATACTGATGGTGATGTGATTTTAAAGTTGGTAGCAAAAACATTTATCTCACGCGATTAAAACTATTTGTGTCACGCTTGTGTTAAAGTTGCCCAATCGACACAGACGAGTCCAAGGTGACCACTTAATTTTCTACTTTGCTAATTCCTACCAATTAATCTAAGCAGGTTCATTGGGGATAATATGTTGGCTACATTTAACGGTGGTTGTGGCCAAACCACCTGTTCATTAGACTTAGCCGAACTATGCATTTACGAATGTGTGAAAGAGCGCCAGGTATCTGTTGATTTTCTTTCAATTTGCGCTGTTGAAAGTAGCAGGGGAGCGGGAATTAGAAATAACGGAATAGAACGAAATCCGAACATTGCCGAAGCTTGCAACGTAGTCAAACCATGTCAAACCAAAATCATTGAAAGTGACTGCGCAGCTGCCTGACATTCTAAGGTTATTTCGCGCGAAGAAGGTCGGTTAAGTCGCTCCACAGCAACTTTGGGGCTGGGGACGTCACAGATGAGTGAGGATTGACCAACCAAATGTGAGTATTGGTGAAAGCCGCCCGCTGATTGGCTCCGACACGCCCATCTGTGCCGTCCCCAGCACCAAAGTTGCTGTGGAGCGCGACTTATGGTTTATATGCATAACCGGATTAATGTTTTCGGTTTGGTTGCGTCGAACACTTCGGTAAAGTTCGTATGGCAAAAATTTGGTTTCTATTCCGTTTGGATTCTATTCTATCGTCACAGTAGACAATGACCTTAGACCGGTATACGAATACTTTCGTTGGAGCTACTATATACAGTTGTGCATTCATGTGTCATAGTTTTTGTGTTCACCTTACGCGTATCCCTTTATTGTGAACAAGAGAGTAATTCCCGAACTAACTCTACATCATGTTTGTGACGTCATACATCAACGTCAGACGACATTCGTCAAGAGTTTTCTCGTCGTTGTGGAATGAAGTCGGAACCCGCGTTCGTTGAAGTATCATCACCCTCTCTCCCTGTCCTCGGCTTCCTATTAGTCGGCTGCAAACCGAGTATCCGCGTACACAATGGAACGCATCATGAACCTCCCACGAGACGCGAGTTTGAAGAGTGATGCCTCCAACTCGTACGGTTGACAGTAACATTCACACATGCGATGTTTGATGTCCACACTCTCTCGGCTAGAAGATAAATAAACCCATGATGATTATTACATCTTGTAGGAAAATTTTGAAACAAAAAGATAAACAAAATTCTTTTAATCTTTCAATAACTCTACGTAAGCAACTTATCAATAACATATTTTCAACAGTATTTTGGGTTTGTGTGCGCTTTCTTGCCAAGCCTATCATTTATTTATTTACTTTATTGTAATTAAGGCCAGTGTATGGCACAATGCCCTTTTTAGCCTGATGATGATGTTTGGTGAATGATAATGAGGAAGGGAGGAGGGGAAGCCTGGTACCGGTACGTAGCCTACTCATGTTGAAAAGTACCAAGGGGACCAACGGCTTAACGTCCCATGCGAAAGGACGGTGTAACTTTGACCAGTCATATAGGTTCCTCCACTATCCTGGACTGCCGAGCAGTGGACGAGAAGAACGAAGCTGTTACACAAGCTTTCAAACCCTCCAATCTGCTCTAACCAACGGTAACTAGTGTTTCAGAACTACCATTTGCTTTGTCCGTAATATATTGCTCTGCTACAGACATACTGTTAGTACCATTGAGTTTGTTAGTGTATAGCGTAGAATTCCAATGGCCATTGGCGACTGTCTACCCATAAATCGCCCGTGTACGCTAGTAGTACTGGGGGGAGCCGCTAGGTGCCGCCACACGTAACAACTGATTAGGCCGCGCTGATGTGGCTTCACCTAGCGGCTCCCACCCAGTACTACTAGCGTACACGGGCGATTTATGGGTAGACAGTCGCCAATGGCCGTGGGGACTCTACCCTAAAACAATAAACTCAATGCACCGAAACATATTTCATTAGTTTTCAACATAATAAATTTAATTGTTTCATTTCAGTTACATTTCAGTGTAACGTGTTTCTGATAAAATATTACAGATATATTCGAGCGTATCTGTACATAATAACAGTCCGGAAGTCCCAGGTATAAAATTGTACTAAAAAATAGTGTTCTTGTTCAGGACGAAAGTGACAATTTGTAATACAGATATTGTGAAAATCAAAATTTGATAATATATTTTTCCAGAACTTAGAGTATTTGTTGTTTTATAAATAGATTTAAGCTGAGGAAAGTAAGAGTAAGGACTGAACGTATATGTGGACGTCGTCAAGGGGTTGGTTGAAATGTAGTGCCTTGACCCTTGAGCTTTACATATTTAAAATTCAAGTACTAACAAAATAAGTCAAGAAGAAAATGAACCATGTTGTTTTTCGTTCAAAATGTTCTCGTCGTTAGTTGTTTTTCAAGAGGTAAAACTGACATGGAAGCTTTTTGTATAGTTTCCCTTAGCGCACCACATTAATATTCATTTCCTCGCTACACGAATTTCACGCTTTCCACCCTTGGTTTAAAGTTATCTACGTTCTGCACCCTGTTCGACTCTTGGACAATATGGCAACTTGGATACACACAATCGATAATAACGAACAATAATTGATAGTAAAAAATTTATAATCAATAAAAAAATATCGATTTTTTTTTATTGAACCCCTAGCATCCTCCAAATCATGATTCCTAATACTAGTGTCTGAACATACATAGTTACTTCGTTACCATAGACTAATACAGAAAACTATCGTCCAGAATAAACGTGGCATTTAGGCAAAGATTATAGTTCGATAATGCAGCTCACCGTTCACTTTTATGTTCCTTCCCTATATGTACGAGATTAGTTGTTAAACTTCCATTCCTTCATTTAAAAAACGCCGTCTTTGTGGCTTTGCCTCACACGCATATTCGTACATATAATCATCGTTCGATTATTCTGTCTACAATTCGATTATCGATCATTTTTATATCATCGTTGTGCGCCCGTAATGCCAACTATTAACAATGGTAATGTGGCGGGCGGAGTGGTTTGCAATGTTAGGCTGAAGCCTGGGGGAGTCACTCATATATATACATACATGTCGATACGGCGTGCTCGACCGCTCGCACTGCCCCTGGCGGCCGACATGGCAAACATGTCCAGGTCTATTAGCGAGAATACTTTGATGTCTACCTCGTCAAATGGACTGAAAAGTTAAACGTAGGTCTGGAAATGTTATAATGCTGGGAATGTGACCTACCAGAAATCGTTAGGACACACATAAAGATTACAAAATTGTATAAGTACGAACAGAAAGTTATAATGCCGCAATTTTAGTCAGTTTTTTAACTATCCTCCATTGGTATACGTAGCAGAAAACTATACTTTTCTTACATAAAAAACAGTACGTGAACTTAAGTTTAACTGAATTGCTTATATTTATGATTCTTCATTGGACATTTTAGTGTATTTATTTACATATTGACAAAATCCATTCTACCTGGAATTGGGCGGCCATATTGGAATTAATTAGTGCTTCCATCTATCCAGGGATACTTTGATATGGTTCTCTGCAACACCGGAAATGTTGTTACTACTTGCAGGCGCCTTTCTTACAGTTGTAGGCCTTCCCCATGAAGGTCACATAAATGTTCTACGTATATTTGAAACGCACACAATACGTCACGCGAGTGCTTCGTAACGCAACTAGATGGCAGCACGATCGCTCTTCTCAGTACAGCCAATCCCCTGAAGACTTGACTAAACGATGTGTGTGATCACAATCACACAATGTCTATAAATAGATCGAAATGCGGACATGCATCGCTCCTGATGAACTGATACGCACGTATCTGTGTAATCAGTGTAACGCATTCACCGTTTATATTACCGTGTTTTGTTTTATACCCTTGTCAACACAGCGCGGTCAGTTCTACAATAACTACGCGTATTGTAATTGTCGAAACGTTTAATGGGATTTCTCTGTCATGGTAGGATTAACGACAAGTTATACATTGTCGATGTTGTGTTCACATCATTTTATCTTTCCGTTGCATTTTGTGAATATTTCGTAATTCGAATGATGGATATATTCGGGTGCATTCTCGTTTGGCCTATTCTTGATTCGCTTACACCCTGTTAGTGGAGGTATTTAAGGGGTAATTGCTCGCTTCCAACATTCAATTAGGTGTTTAGGAGGAGTATTCTCGTTTCGCCTACACCAATGGTGGCAAGCCTTCTCAGAACTACGGGAACTTACCGGGAAGTTCGAATCTATTAAAGTAAGATGCAAGTTCATGGTTTTATAGCCGTTCGAAACCATATAATACACTGCTCTATGTTACAGTTATGGAGTAGGATTATTTTTGTCATCAAATGTTTGCTATCAAGTGCGCTAATGCTTCCAAACGGTGTTTGATTTGTCTTCGCATTTTGCATGGTTTACCATGCTACAGCATAGCTGGGACCAAAGATATTATAATATTCCCTACGTGGCTGGGACGGTGTAGCAAGTGCAAAAAGGGTTGTTAAATCAAACATACCTATTAAATTACGAGTAGCTGGTGGTAAACGAGAACATTTAAGACCGTTGTCAATTCCAGAACTTAGTTTTGGTTCAAGTTGTTTCACTTCACCACTTTGTTGGTTTGTTGTTACAACATGCCTGCGGATGTACTTACTAAAGTAGTTTGGAATGTTCAAAGCCAACTAAATGCAAACTATTACACATAACCAGCAGAGGAAGCTGAAAGTAATACTGCTGGAGGGCGACCTTGCAAATGGCATTTTAAGGGGAAAGGTCAGTCTCAACTTTTAAAACCGCCCAAAATCAAAGATTTTACTTATATCTTAAGAACGATTCATTATATTAAAAAAAAAGTGTATACTCAGCAACAGTAAGCTTCGTAAGAAATGAAAACTCGATTAACAAAATTATAATAATTGCATTCATTATAGTTGTCATTAAGGAAACCAATTAATTATTAATTTTTTAATTTGCTAGTGCAAGCAATCCGTTAAACAATACTTCGCAAGAAAACTATAACAAAATACGTAATACAAGGTTTTATTCGACTCCGTGTACTTTTTACATAAATATAACAAGATACATTTAAATTCAATTACTAATTAAGCAGTGCGGAAGTAAAAAAGAACACTATATTCCCTTTTTAACATGCTATTTTGTTGGTACTTATTACTTTTCCGAAACAATGTTTTTCGCTAGCGACACGGATGTGACTTTTTCCTTTCACACACATGTTCAATTTTTGTACTAACTTGTTTACCTTCCACGTGAGAAGTTAAAAAAATATGCTGTTTCCGTCCCATTCTAAAAGATGGGCTTCGCGCCTTTTGTTTTTCACCACGTAGCTTAGGTATTCTACATTACAGTGAAACGGAACAAGTGTACATTATTGTAACGTTATGTAAAGGAGCCCCTTTCGTCCAATTTTAAAGAAACAAGTTACACAAATTATTCCATTACGTTATTAAATTCATCGTGGAAGCTTTATAACATTTTAAACGCCCTGCAGAGATGGTAACTGGCTTCTATAGTTAAAAAACCTGGTAATCGGAAGAATATAAGAATAATGTCTATTTATTTTCTGACCCTGCAAAGTAGTGTTGTGGTACTATTTACAACGATACACCGTTATTGTTTGCATTGCAGGTCATTGGTATGTGTCAATAATGATTAAGCCTTGTTTAGGCTCCTATCATAACACAGTTATAAAAAAACGCGTACGTACATTATGTCAACAGGTTTTAAAACTTGATATACATGATCACATAACAAATCGAAAAAGCAATATTGTGTTAATGTTTTGGTTTTTATGTTTTCAGTTGTTTGTGTCTAGTGTACGATTATAGATGTTATTTCTAAAAAAACTTAAAAATTAAAATATAATACGCCAAAATGTATTGTTTTTAAAATCAATGCAAAATATAAATCGAACATCATGCTATTCGTTTGTGTATACATTCATATTTTTCTGTTCGTTTAGCATTATCAAAATCCTCATGTAACTTGGTACCTTTTTAAGGCCAAGTTTTTCAATCGGTCATAAACAGGGTCGTTAGCTGACGTTCCGTTATCTGCATAGGGTTTATTGGGTTACAGGTTACGGAGCGTCAAAAAACTAACGGCCCCGTTAACAACCCATTAACCGATTGAAAAACCTTGCGTAACTCGCATTTCTTTATTTTCTAAGGTGTAGTTTTACAATGTCTCAATAACTACTTATTCGTCGAATAGCTTGTTTTCTCCATGGCAACGACCAATTAAAACTCTTGAAATCCTCCAAATAGCTTAATTGCTACAAATAACTTTCCTATTAGGAGATTTTAAGACCGGCCGTAAATAAAATTCAAGTACTACACTGCAAAGAGACCGCCTAAGCAAATCATAGGCTGTATATTGCGTCACAGTGCGTGTGCGTGTGCGTGTGCGTGTGCGTGTGCGTGTGCGTGTGCGTGTGCGTGTGCGTGTGCGTGCGTGTGGTAACCCACACACGTGCGAAGTAGAGTGGTCGCCATCAGATATGTATAAGCCTTGCCTTGCCGTGGTAGTTTATATTCTCCTAGTGGGGTTAATGGCTATAGCGGAGAATGGGGTGTGTATGTGTTAGCCTGTTGCATTGCTCGCATACGGCCGCGCGGGCAATCGTTAGGATCCAGGGTAGACACAGGTCACAGCTTTGGCCAGGCGGGCACAACCACTGTGATATATCGCACAACACTCAAATATGCAATTAATGTCAAAATGAAAATGGCGAGTGTGTTCGAGAATTTATGTCAATGGTTTCGATTGGTACACCTGATGTTTTTGAAACTTGGTGTTGGGTAAAATAAATATGTGCGCGTCAGTTTATTTCGTCGGGTGAAATTTCCAATAATAACTAATATGAAAACTTTGCGAGAAATGTTCGTTTCTATTGTGTTGCGGGGTAGCATGTAATTATTTTTAGTAGATTTCGGATCCAATCACGGGTTAAATATAACATTGACAATTTTGAGTGTTAAGTTGGGTTTTCATGTGCCCGTCAGACGCGAAGCGACGCGACCAATGTTGAAACATTTTCAACTTTCATCGCGCGACAACTTAATTCCTCGTTCTGATTGGTCAAATGTCACTGTCGCCGCGGCTTTAAGTGAACGAAGCGAGCGTTTACTTTCGTCCTTAATGCCACTCTTTTTTTTTTTTTTTTTGGTTTTTTACACACTACGTCACTACTATATATCGGGCGACGCAGACCACCTCGCACTCAGTAATAATAAATACAAATATTATATTGTGATTTAAAAGTTTCACGAAATTTTTACCTGAACTCCCTCCTCTCAATAAAAAAAATAGCCACCATATAAAAGTTCATAGATTTTCTTCCACTCACGCATATGGTAATTTCATATCTAATGTTGGCCATTTCGCGTGTGTTCGCCTATCAACGCGTCACACGGAGTATTTTCCCTAGCTTAATGTTTCATTTAAACCGATGTTGAATGTAACAAGTGTAACAATTTCAATTATTAAGTAGCAAATAACCTGTTTTCTTGTTTTTGTAGCAATGATAAGCCTACTGTTTATTAATAAGTCCTAGTTTTTAAGCTTTTCCATGCAAATCCATTTCCTATCACTACTTTCAGTTTCAATTTCCGTCCATCATAGACAAATAACTATAAAGTAAAAGCCCCTTATAGCAAGTTTAGGCTATTCTCCATGCTGTTACATGTATTTGTTAAATGTCAATAAAAAAACCTTCATATCAAGCTAATGTTTTTGTAACATGGTGTAGCGCGCATGCGCAGAGGGATTCCCTATCATTTCGATGCGCGAGTGATGGATATATCGTATGTGCTTTGTTCGTTTGTGTTATATAGGCAACCCAAGACAACTTTACATGTGCTTTCGTCACAGGCGAGGTATTCGTAGCCAATCAGCGATCGTTATCTGCGCGCGCTTGTCTCGGGCGGTTCGCTGGTTGGCTACGAAGTGCCTCGCCTGTGACGAAAGCATATGTAAGGTTGTCTTGGCTTGCCTATATTTGTATATACAAGCTAGTATTATTGTTGTGATCTGTCTATCCGACAACCTACAATCCCCATCCCCACTGTTACTAATTACGACGCTGGTGAAGTTAATTATTTTTATGAATCAAACGTTAATGATTCCGTTTCGTTTTTATGAAAAACTACTGTCACGTATATCATTAATTTATAATTGTAATTTAGAAAGACCTGTCGGTACACAAATGAACGTATTATTGGAACATAAAATAAAGCTTAAAATTCAAGTTATATGGCAGTTTTGTTGATATTACTAAAAGGGTTACATAGTATTTGTAAGAGTCTTTCTGGTCTCAAAAGAGAAATAATTAATTTTGAATATTTTCAACGAGTAGCAGTGAATAGTTTAGTGCCCCGAAAGAATTGATTAATTAATTTTGACTATTGCAAACAAAAAGCTAATAGATGATTTAGTCCATTACCTTTCATTCAGATCGCAAAATCTAGTAAAGATCTACATTGAACGGTTCACTATTTACATCGAAATAACTAATGGGGATTATAATTATATACAAAACATTCAAACGGGAATGGAACCTCATATTCGTGATTACTGTTTACATAATATAACTGCTTAACATCAGAATGGACTGTATAACAACATTGCTTACGCCTAGAGCAACATCTGTTCTATGTACCAGACTGTTCATTCCAATGACATCACATTACATACTTCTATTTAGGCTACGGGCATTATAGTATTAATGAATTATTGTTGCTTTTGTGGGTCCTGTTCCACGTGTGCACAACGTCACAGGGAGGGCGCGTGCAGACATGCCAGCCTGTTTATGACCTTTTGACCTCTCATGGGTGACCCCTTCTGGATAATGCTGTGTTTGCAGACATAACAACCCAGTTCTATAACACCTAACCAATGATTACACGATATACCTGCTATACGTAGTGATGATCAGTTGATCACTCAACTTTACTATTGACTATATTGACTAACGAATTGACAATAATTCAAGGCAAATCTTGTCTGTCACAGCCAATCAGAAGGCAGTACGTAGAAACTCGCAGACGTAATGTGAAACCGTGGTTTGATTCTACTTGTACCAGTAACCACGGAGGATAAAGGTCCAATAAGTATTTCCTTCAAAATGAAAGGCACCGAGTTTGGCCACTGAATAGTGAAAACGGATGAAGCGCTCAAGTGGCAATGTAACGCAACTTTCTGATGAAGCAGCGTCGTTCTTCCTACGTCGATAATGCCAAAATTGTGAAAATTGTATTAAATACGGCTTTTAAAAATTTTGGGCAGATTATGAATCCCATCACAAGCGCCATTTAAATCAGGACACGTTTTAGACTTGCAAACAACAAACAACACAAAACAAACACAAATAAAACCAGACAATAAAAAACAAAAACAAACACAAAACAAAAAAGCAAAATAAATACTCATGAACAAGAAAAAAGAAAGAAAAACCAAAAAACAAGATATTTCACAATAATATCTCACACTACTTTCTACCGTGGAATGAAATCTTCACCAATAAGTTGCTAAATTTGGCCACATATAGCGCTGTATGTACTAGCACACGGTGCCTTTAGTACCGTGAGGTTCGCGCAAGAATCCGCAGACAGGTAGAGCGCTAGACCCGTTTGCTCAGGGAGAGTTTTGTCCGCCAGGGGCGTATCGAAGTTTTGCGATAGTGAATACCCGTCGCGAAGCGCGGCCGACGACGGAAGCTTCAGCCGGAATATATATGCAGCGGCTGCCGGTCGCTTCGTTACCGACAAGTGTGGGGGGTCGCATTGAAATACATGTATTTAATTCGATCGGAAATTTCTCTTCCGTTCGCCTCGCTTCGTGACGGATGTGTGCGCGGGCCTTTGATGACAATTGTGTGTAAACCCTGCTTGAACTTCGTCCGTTGACCCGTACCGTACTGGCATTGGTAATAACGAAGTGGCGGGTGGCGTGTTTTCATTTTCACGTGTTACCCCTACTGATATTGGTATTTAGCCAGCGATTAGGCTACCTCGTAAAGAAAAATCTCCGTTCAACACGATAATAATCGTGTGAAGTTTTATCATAACGTGCATCGAAGCATGTTAGTGTAAGCCGAATTGTCCGGGGATTTGCGTGTGTACTAAATGCAATTGATTTCTTTTCCACATTTTCATTGTTTGGAAGGAGTAGCCAATAATGCCTGATTGTTGGACTCTTCAGGAGTAGCTGAAGTTTCCCCAAGGCTACTTATCCGGGCATTTGCGTGTGTAGCCTACACACTAAATGCAATTGATTTCTTGTCCACATTTGCATTGTTTATAAGGAGTAGGGCCAACTATAGCGCATTGTTGCACCCTTCAGGAGTAGCTGAAGTTGCCCCAAGGTTACTTATGAAATTTCAGTGCAATAGTAATAACTTCATTTTCTGCTTCTATAGTTCCCATTATCTAAATTTGAAACAGGTTCAGTAGGAAAAGTTTACGATTTTCAGTTGGATATCTGGAAGCTGACAACACAGCACGCTTGACCAATCAGGTTTGTGCACTCTACTAAGCGGAATACTATAGTTCATCCAGCATAAAACGACGGGTTGTTGCCGACATCGGCCTGGGCGGTAGGTTGTTAACTTAAAAGCCACCCAAATTGACCATTTGCGACCCCTTCCTGCGTTGCCAAGATGTGTATTTGGCGAAAAATGCCTATCTCTATCTCTTTTTCTCGCTCTCTCCCAAATAGCTTTATCACCTCCAATAGCAAGCAATAATATCTTGTGAATAATGCTTGCATAATGCTTTGTGAATGAAAATAATTTACTATGTTACCAATGAATAGAACCTTTCGAACCTGCACTGGCAACCTTGTAGCCAATTATTATGCCAAACAGCTAGGCGGTATTGGGAGTAGATTATCTGCGTTGAAAGTGTGGACCAACACGGTCCATTGTCCCTTTGAGGGTAACGAAACACGTCAAATGTTGCTGGACAAACTATACCTTCAGGCATTTTGTGAAAGAACACCGAAAATCTGTTGACTTTTCTTTGAAACAGTGTGCATAAAAGGGGCGGTAGATAAGAATCTAAGATCGTCATGATACTGGTTACGTGAGAAGGTTCAAACAAACGTTTCTTCGACCCTTTGGAACAACTTGACTTTCTCAACAAACTCTTCTACAATTTTCACAACGTACCTGCAAAGTACCCACACGCGTCGTTTTTTCGACAGCGCCAAAAAGTCTGCAATCTCTGGTAATGCTGAGAAAGGTGAAAATGTACACATATATGAAATCATGCATTTCCCTAATTTCAATCGCGCACGAACCCGATAACGATGTTTTACAAATATCATCACGCACAGAGCCGCCCAAAGTGGTGTATTGCGTGACATGCGTGCTGTGCCAACAACAACCACAACAATCACGATCATCTGGGTAGTATAGGCGCCTCGTGCTTCCATATCGCACTCATCAATGCTGTGTTTTACGAACAGCGAGATATGTAACACTACAAGTGCATTCTTACAAAAATGTTAACACTTATTGTAGTTTTTAAAGGTAGATAGTGTTGCAAACTGACGAGTTATCGAAAAGGGCAACGACAAAATAACTTGAAGGTCTCCCTGTGGCCGAAGTGATAATTTATTGATTAAATGGTTGAATGCTGTGTCAATGGTGGGAGATTTGGGAGAACTTCTATCGCTTCAACTAGCGAAGGAGTTTGCGTTAAGTTATACAAGTAGCAAACATTTTCAGGACAAGTTACCAATACTACTCTGCGTGCCAACCTAAGAAGCACCCTGCCAATCACTAACATTAAAGGGAGGCCATAGTATTGTGGAGATCATAAATGTCCCATTATTCAGCAAAGCGCTCACCTTCTCAGCCGGTACCGACAGCTGAATGTGAAGAATGTCGCCTCGACTCGACTACGGATGGGTATCGCTCCCGTTTGAGAGTTTAGACAAGATTGACATGTACAACTGTCAACAAAGGAGGCGACAGCTAAGTCGCCCTTGTGTCTATTGATTGGCACGGTGCTTCTTAGGTTGGCACGCAGAGTATATAACATACTCTTGAAGCAAAGTTGAGCTATTAATCGAAAGAAAATGTTCCTTTCGGATATTCGAAATCCCGTAAAAAATTTAATAAGATAACAAAAAAATATTAACAGCACTTTATCACTGACAAGAGTAGAAATTGGTAGATACGAAATCTATTTTTGTCACGGTTGTATAGCCTGATAAATTAGCTACAACTTGGTCAAACTCTGACTCTCTGATACTCTCAAAGTCTGAGACTTCTTGCATCATGTTTCTCATTTCTCTAAACGCGGTGGAACAGTCGTCCGCTATTACCACGGCAGCCGAGCGTGGATGAAGGCAGCGTTCGCTTGAGTTCAACCAAAGAAATAAAACGAAAACGACGGCAAGAAGTTTAATTCTCAGAGCGGCAAAATTGTTGCTAATACATCAAGCTTTACCACACTGAAAACATATTTATTTTATCTACTAATTTCTACTCTTTACGGCAATAATTACGGTCCGGTAAATACATTCTGTTGATATTTTGGCATATTTTAGTGGTGTTGCCGACTATCCAAATGCAATGTGGCCCAATATTTTACAAACAGCTCAAACGTTACAGATACGTGCAACTTTAACTTACCATTTGCACTACTGTAAGGCTGCAATAACGAACCATTCATAATAATAATAATAATAATAATAATAATAATAATAATAATAATAATAATAATAATAATTTTTCGTAGGAATAATACCCGTTATAGGGTGCACGCCACTTTTACGTGATGTGCCCCTCTTCAGGTGAATAATAAGGTTATTAGGACGTTTGGATGGTTGGAAAGGAATATCCGAGGGCTAGTAGTAGGACTCAATCCCTGCATTCGCCTTTACGACTGAGGAAAACCTCGGGAAAAACCTTAAGTCAGGACTGCCGGGGGCCGTAATCGAACCGGCGACCTCCGAGTTAAAGTCTCGCGTCTTACCGCTGAGTCACCTCTATCGGTGAACCATTCATAGTTCACACGTAAACCACGCTTACGTTTATTCGAAAGATCGCTACTTCGGGCACTATCTAAAGAAACGTCTGCAAGAACCTAAGTTATACCAAGTACATATTATGTCGATAATAGGGCCTACATCCCATCAACCCCTGCGCTCCTCTGGCACCCGCCCATAGCGTGGGCCTGTTAACGGTCTCCCGGGGGATTTCTGCCCTTGCATTCAATGGAGCAATTTGAGAAGAAGTAATCGAAGCTATCGTTACCGGTCCAGCCACCAGGGGCGACAGCATCGATCTGTGGCGTCGCGCAAGACGGGGCAACCTGTTGGCAAGTCCGGTGATCAGTGACGTCATCAGGGCCACGATCACTGCTCCACGCTCGATGATACTAGGCAACTCTGTGGATGTCAAATATTTAATACCAAATGTTGTGCCCAGATTGTTTTGGTTTTGTTATAGATCGAAGATGGTTGTAGTGGGCCTCTGGACTTAGGTCCAGTCTTACAATGTCCCAATAACTACTTATTCGTAGAACAGCTTGTTTTCTCAATGGAAACCACCAATCAAAACCCTTGAAATCCTCCAAATAGCTTAATTGCTACAAATAACATTCTTATTAGGAGATTGTAAGACCGGCCCAAAGTTATCTTGCGGTTAGATTGACATAAACATGTGTTCATTAAAAATGCTGTGGCTTTAAGAGGTTTTCCTTAAAAGTTTTCTTCCTTATAAACTGCTAGAAAATTAAAAACACACACATACTATAATATTTAGTTCTTACAGGTAGTAACTATTTTTTTGTATCCGTTGTCATGCCTGTTTGCTTATTTGTTATATCTCGCTCGCGAAAATGGGAAATGTGATCTTGCAGAAACATCAGGCGTACATTAAACATTTTAATTTTATAATCACCATAAATCCATGACGTTTTTAACAGGAAAATTATAGTTGCTAAAATATATACATATATATAGGCCTTGTATATATATATATATCCCATTTCGCTTTCACGTTTTGTTAATTTAAGAAACAATTAATAACTAAATACCGAGTGCCATGTCTGGACTCGTGTTCGAGGGAGCTGCAGGAAATGCAGCCCCATCTCATATCCGTCCAGTTCGTTCCATCTGATGGCCACGCATGCGCAGTTGGCTGGTCGGAGATGGCTCTGCACCAATCACAGCGCACCTCACTCACAGAAACACGGGCGTATACTATACTTTTGTAAAACAATTGTCCCCTTTGTATAGAATAGACACTAAATATATACAATGTTCACTGGCCTCTCTTCAACGAGTAACACGTGACCAAACTCTAAATTATCAACTAACCTGTTCTCTAGTTTATAAATACGTTGTTATAATATCCTGTGTCAGATGCCTGCAGCTGCAGATAGATAGCAGTACTGGAGAGTGTCAATCTTGCGATTACACAATTCAATTTTCAATTCAATTTTTATTCAATAATTCCACATGATACATAACAGAATGGTTATTGGACGATTTGTACATTGATATTAATATCTACGGACAGAAGTTATGTCTTGAGAGTCCGTAGACAAATATCTGGTGTGCGGATTATTGAATACTGTGAGTTATATAACTAAGTGGTAACTTAAATGTAAACTATAAAACTATTATATTATAATATTTTATATCTAGTAACGATTACGAATAGGATGAGGTTTCATGACGAGACGATGTTGGGGACGGTTTATTATTGTTTTTTACCGGAAGTGTCTGTATTTATTATTTATATATTCAGCCATTATTAAGAATGTAATCTTATTAGAGGATTAAAATAATATGATTATGTAGTATGAATGCGGTTGTTAATGCTTTCTAGGTTGTAGGGTAACAATGTCTTCAATTTCTTGAATTGTTTTTTCTGACAACCATAAGATTATCATTTTCGTGAATGTCGATTTTGACTTTTTTTCGGTGATTGCCGCTGGAAGCAGATTACATATTTTGGGTCCTAGATATAGATAATGTTTTTGTGCAAATCCTTTGGTGACCCTGGGTATATTAAGTTTGTTATTTGTTTTGTTACGTGTTTGTATTGTGTGAGGGATTGTTGGATGTTTCATGTAATTCTTATAGACGTAAGTGAGAGTAGATTTAATGTATAATTTTCTTATTGACAGAACCTTTGCTTCAAGGAATACTAGGTGGGTTGGGTATAGAAAGTGCTTGTGTAGTAATATTTTTAGTATATGTTTTTGTGTAGTGTTAAGTAGTGTTAGATGTGTAAGGCAAGCGCCCCCCCAGCTGGTAAGTCCGTGTTGTATCAGTGATTGTGTGAATGCAAAGTAGACTGAGCGCAGTGTTGAGAAACTGAGAACATTTCTTAGCGAGTAATATTTGTAGAGGGAGTTTCGGAGTTTTTTAGTTAATTCGTTAATATGTCGGTCCCATCTAAGATGTTGGTCTATTATAACGCCTAGGTACTTTGCTTCGTATACCTTTGTAAGTGTGTGGCAGTCGCAGTCAGAACGGTCTAGGGTGCATGTTTGTTGATGAATCTTTAAGTATAAGTTCTTGGGTTGGTCGTTAATGCGTGGGGAAAATGTCATTTAATTTGTTTTAGTTACGTTAAGGGTGAGTAGGTTCATGTCTAAGGTTAATTTAATATGTTTCATTTCTCTCTCGGCTACTTCATGGACTTCTTCCCATGTGGATCCTTCAAAAATCAAAGCGGTGTCATCAGCAAAACAGACAATCTTTCCATTAATTTCCGAGCAACAAAGGTTATTTATGTAGATGAGGAAGAGTAGTGGTCCTAGAGTTGTGCCTTGTGGCACGCCAAATTCTATATTCCTACCTTTACTAAGAGTGTTATCAATACGGACAAACTGTTCCCTTCCTGCTAAATAGCTTTTAATAAGGTCAAGAGCTAGTCCTCTTATTCCATATTGCTCAAGTTTTTGTATTAGAATTTGGTGGGATACCGTGTCAAATGCTTTTGCAAGGTCTAAGTATATTACAAGTGCTTTTTTGTTCTTGTCTAGTATTTTTATTATTTCACTTGTTAGGTTTAGAATTGCGTCCTCCGTGCCAATGTGGTTGCGGAAACCAAACTGGTTGGGAGATAATATTTTATGAGTTTCAAGGAAATTGTACAATCTATTTTTGATGCATTTTTCCATTATTTTTGCAAGGTTGCTAATAAGTGATATTGGCCTATAGTTATTTACCGACATTGGATCTCCTTTTTTATATATCGGTACGATGACCGCGTTTTTTAAAGCGTCTGGGAAGGTACCTGCAGTAAAACTTAAGTTTATAATATGTTTTAGGGGCTTTATAATATAAATGTCAACTGCTTGTATTGTTGAAGCACTAATTTGGTCTATTCCAGGTGCTGCATTACTTTTTAATTCTTGGATACAATTCACAATTTCGGTGTCACTTACAGGATTTAAATACATCGTGTTTTGTATCTGTATATTATTACTACTGTTTGTAGCATTTGCGCGTTGTTGGGGGTCAGATTTGGAAGTTATTTCCTCCGCCATTTGCTTGCCTATATCTGTGAAAAAGTCCACAAAGGTGTTAGCTACTGCATTTGGATCGTCTTCAGTTTGAACCACACCATGATCAGTGTTAATTCGCTTGATTTTAGCCTTTCCGCTTGGTTTATTGGTTATGTCATTTATAATACTCCATACTTTTCTTATGCTTTTTGCTTCTGATATTTGGTTCTTATAAAATTGGTTTTTTGTTTCTTTTAACAGGTAGCCTAAATGATTACGATACTGTTTATACTTATTCTTTATTTCTACGTTTTCTGGATGTTTGAGGGATTGTTTACTAAGTTTGTCTCTTGTTTTGATTGATTTAATTAGGCCGGCAGTGATCCATGGCTTGATTTTTTTAAATTTATTTGTTTCCACCTTCTGACTTGTCGCTGATATTATGTGAGAGCTTAGGGTTTGTATAAAGTTATTAGTGGCTGTGTTTACGTTGTCATGGTTTATTACATTATTCCAATTTTCACTACTTAAGGATTTAATTAGTTTTTTATGATTCACCCTCTTCTTAACTTGTTGTATGGTCTTTGATGGATTGCTATTACCGGTATTACTGGTTTTATTATTGGAAGCATTGTTGGGGGTCCAGCCTAGCATGATTGGGTAGTGGTCTGTTATGTGCGTCTCGAGTATAGCAGAAATGTAGTTTTCTTGTTTCGATCTAATAAATATGTGATCTATGCACGTACTGGAGTGTTGTGTGATCCTTGTTGGCTGATTAATGACTGGTAAATATCCGCTGGCCAACATAATGTTTAGGTATTCAGCTGATTCTTTGTTTTTTATTTTGCTTTCTCCAATGTTGATATTTGTGTCACCAATCACTATATTATATTTGCACTTCATTTCTCCAATTACCTGCCCTATTTCATCGATAAAAGATTTTGTATTTCCTGTTGGTGATCTGTAGAGTGCTAAGATAGAATACGTGTCTGTTTCGGTAGCAAGTTCGATAAGTAAGTTGTTAGATGAAGTTAAGCTCTTGACAGTTTCTATTTTGTAAGATTCAAAGCTAGCTTTGTTTATTAAGATTGTTATGCCATCATGAGTAGTTATTTTGTTTAATTGGTGAAAGGTTTCGTAACCGCTTATATCGTACTGGTTTGTAGCGCGTAAGAGTTGGGTTTCAGTCAGAATAATCATGTCAAATGTTGTTTTTGTTGCTTCAATTAGAGTCATGAGTTCGTCAAAATTTTTGTTTATTCCTCTAATGTTCATATGGAATATTTTAGGTTCTTTGTTGCCGGAGAATACTTAGTGTAGGTTGTTTATGTTGCAGGTTATAGGCTTGTTCCGCGGGGTGGGATTTATACTTGGATAGTACATTTTATTTCTAAAGTTATCAATATCGTCATCGTCATCGCTCTCATCACTAAATTCTACTGGTTGCATTGATTATGTAATCGGACAACTAAAGTAGATTAGTATATAAATGTTTAGTATTTAAAAAAAATAATAATAGGTAAAGATAAAAATATGTAGGTTTATGTTCTATGTCATAAACCTTTTTAAGTATTTAAATAAAGTAATAAAATATAGGAACTAGGTATTATTATTACAGTTGTACCGTGCTCCCGTTAGTTGAAACAGTACCGGTAATAACCGTAGTTAAAACGGTGGATAAAGATTTCACTATGATATTTATATGCGTACATCCGAACTTAGATTTAAACGTTATTGATTAGTAGTTACATTTCTGAGGAGGGTTGACTCGCTGTTATTGCGGTTGTTGCAGTTACTTGTAGTTTCAGCAGATCCGCTTTCGTGAGAATCCGAACTTTGACCCCATTGTGGTTAGCGAGGATTCTTCCATCATCCGTCCAGGCGTGGTACGGTCCCACTAAGTCTCGCGCCTGCCGCAGGAGGTTGAGCCTTTTGGCTGTCAGTGATTCCGTGATCTTGATTCCCGAACGCTTCAGTTTTGATTTGTTCCGCCACATTTCGGAGCGGCATCGGTATGCCACCAACTTGATAATGACGGCCCGTGGGTGAGTCTCGCTTGCGCAATTAACCAATAGGGCCCAGATTCACATAGGTGCCTAAGTGCTAAGACGTCCTAGTTTAGGCAAATCTTAGCGATATAAATCACGCATATATCCTTCTGAAATGTCATACAGATATAATATAGTAATATATCAACAATTTAACTAACAATATTGTATTTGTTATTGTGTAGTAACACCAAGACATGTTTTATCTTGGTTTATCTAGTTAGGATTTGCCTAACTTGGGACAACGTAGCGTTAGGCATCTTTTTGAATCCCGGCCCTAGGTCTTTAGGTAAAAGTTAGTGTTATTTCGATCATCTTTCAAACTATAACAATTTCAAGAGAGATAAGTGAGTTTTTCATGGAAACTTTTAATAAAATTACAAATTTCCAAGTTCTTCATCGGGTTACTAATATGTTTTCGTTGTTTGTGATATTTTCAAATTTACAGTTTTAACTGAGTATTGTGTTTTAATTTGCCGATATCAGTTTTTTATTTCGAAAACGTTTGCATTCAAATGCTACCTGATATTTTCGATGTTTTTTGGCTGCTATGAAGACAATGCACGCGACAGTGCTGCTTCCTATCGCCACTCCAAGCTTACACACTTACTTAGCGTTTATTCTTTCTCAAAAGTTTCATTTCTCAATCTGTATGCCTTTTTCACTTGCTTTTCCGTTTTGAGTCTACTCCCGTATTTCTTCGCTTGGGGCTTTCAGTATAAATTGCCTTATATACTGTATTTGAAGTCTTTCAAACAAAAATAAGTGAATTTTCTAGCTGGCTACAAGAAGTTCCATCAAGTTTTCCTGAAAAACTCCGTATACGTCTATAGTATTCCCACCCGGTTCCTGAGCCGATGATGTTGCCGTATAAAATGTGGACATTGATGCATTAGCCTATATAGCCCAGTGTTATTGATAGTGCGCTATCGCTGTAAACAGGAATACATCCTCAGGGAAGATTACAGTGTTGTGACTGATATCAATCAATGAGGAATACTACGATTTGTATGAGGCAGTGTCGATATTTATGTTTCAGCATTGCATCGCACCAGATAGTAACCCTGCTTTCATTACAATATGGCCTTATACGCTTTCCAATCATTTACAGGACAAAAGTGTTTTTCAACAACGTAAGAATATAAAAAAAAAAAAAAGAAATATTTACTGGAATAAAGAAATATTCATAACAAACAACAGTAAAGCAGCGTCCACAACGTTTTACTAATACTTTGCCAAGACTAACGATTACAAAAAAATAAGAAGTAGTGTTGTATTTTTGTAGTGTTAGATTTTTAACGATTTTTAATATGTGTATTGACAGTTTGTAACGTATCGAGTTGGTTATATTGGTTGTTACTAAAAATAGTAGGATCTTGGTCAACAATTCTGTGTTTTTGAACGGTTACATGTAAAATCATATACTTCAACTCGCTTATACTTTAATCGTTAGTCTTATAGCCATTCGTAGTGTCTCTAGGGTATGAGATATTTTGTGATAAACCTACTTTGATGGATAAGCCTACTTTGTGATAATTCTAAAGCTTTTGAAAGCTGTATTAACATACATTAAGGGGGGAAGGGGTGAACAGATATCATTCCCTCTTTTGTGTACGTTTTATTCTGATGGAAATGAGAAAGACAGGTGATCTTCATGTAATTCGATTACACTCATTATAAGTTAATGAATCCATATTACTCATTGAAGAAGTAATTTGAAACTCATCCTGTTGAATTGAATCGAAACAGGAGTACAATGCAAACTGTCTCGTAATTGAGTAAGCGAGACAGACAAAATGTCTACCCCCGTCTTCTCTTCTTCGTGTAATTTGAATACATGTTCCTTCTCTATCAAATATAACAATACATGGATCCCTATCCCAATTATTTTGAAGTAGGATCCTTGAATGGATATTTCTCCGTTTATTTATTCCTTCAAATTTCCTGTTTTCTCTCAATGATAAAATCTCTGATAAAACGATACGGTGAAGAATAATTTCTATGCCACTTCTACTTCAAACCGTCTGGACGTAGTAAAGTAATCTAAGAATATTTCAATACAGTCATGTCTTCCCACATTTCTTTGAAAAGTCGTAATTAAAATTATGCAGTTCTCTTCTCCTTTATAAATCAGGTTTAAACTGAATTTACCTGTCATTAGTGTAATAAAGATATTCGAGGTAGAACTGCGCAATTTCTTACTTGTAGATAACTAGTTAGCCTACATTAACTCTTAAAATTGTCGTTCATATCTTAAAGAAGCTAGCACAGAATAGTTTTCACTACCGATTTTTACGTTAGCTTGTTTTGTTTCCTAATACTTTATTCGTGTTAACCCGGATTCAACATTTGTTTTCAATTAAAATTTGTTGACATTCTGATATTTCTATATAGTTTTTAAAAGCATCCTTTTAACGTAATGGGGTATTTTTTATTTTATTTTTATTTTTTAGAAAGTAACCCCACCGTTGAAAACAATCCGGCCCCACAAACGTCAAGCCTTGCCGTCCGATGAGCTAATTGAATTGTGTTCCAGGGGCCGGATTCACAAAAAGTCGTAACTTAGGACCGGTCTTAAGTATACTGTACCACAGATAACTAATTAACTACGTAGGTAATTACTAATTAGTTATCTGTGACTGTACCATATGTGCTAGGCCTACTACACAGCCCAATTGATGGCTACTTTCGTGGAAATCACAATGAGCAATTGAAATATTCCAAGGTGGTGTTTAAAGTTTCGTGTTTTGTTTCCTAATACCTCCTCACTTTTTAAAACAGACAAATCCGTATTTCAAAGTTAGTAAACGATATCTATTTATGTTCACACTTTGAAGTCATAGGTGAATTGCCACCATCTTTGAAAAAAGATAAGACCAACTCAGACAGGGTCTAAATTCTGGTCTCAAGTGTTACTTACTTACTTACTTACTTACTTACTTACTTACTTACTTACTTACTTACTTACTTACTAGATGCAATAGTTCAACATTGAACTTTGCTGGAACGCTCTCCCGGGCTGGGCCCTCTAGAACAGATGAAGGAATACAGAGGTAAAAACGCATCAAGCCCGAGTGCTGGGGTGATAATAAAAATTAGTGTGAAGATGAATGGGGGTAGAACCTGCTACAATGGAGTCAGTGTGAAAACGAGAAGAACCGAATTGGTGCTTAGTAGAATTGTTATTTACTAGAGTTAACGTCGAGTCGAGTTTATGTGCATGTCCGTATCAACCAATGGCGTGCCCAGGGCCGTCTGCACAGTCAAGTGTCAAGTTATGTACAGGATTTGTTGCTATGGCATTGTTTTATAACATGCTATTTTCCATAAGAAGAACTAACTCCAAAGCAACCACAAACAAATCACATACTTAACTCGACTTTGCATTTCGCCCAGTGTCCTAAATTTCGGCCTGGCCTAAGTAAGACTTTTTGTGAATCCGTGCCCAGTATATACCAACTGCTCTCGGGTTGTTATTGTTCTATTTGAGCGGCGATACGATATATCGATATAACGCGAGTGTCTCCTCTGTGCTGTGTTATTGTTCTATTTGAGCAGCGATACGATATATCGATATAACGCGAGTGTCTCCTCTGTGCTGTGTTATTGTTCTATTTGAGCAGCGATACGATATATCGATATAATGCGAGTGTCTCCTCTGTGCTGTGTTATTGTTCTATTTGAGCAGCGATACGATATATCGATATAACACGAGTGTTCTCCTCTGTGCTGTGTTATTGTTCTATTTTAGCAGCGATACGATATATCGATATAACGCGAGTGTCTCCTCTGTGCTGTGTTATTGTTCTATTTGAGCAGCGATACGATATATCGATACAACACGAGTGTTCTCCTCTGTGCTGTATTATTGTTCTATTTGAGCAGCGATACGATATATCGATATAACGCGAGTGTTCTCCTCTGTGCTGTGTTATTGTTCTATTTGAGCAGCGATACGATATATCGATATAACGCGAGTGTTCTCCTCTGTGCCGTGTTATCGAGCAGCGATACGATATATCGATATAACGCGAGTGTTCTCTTCTGTGCTGTGTTATTGTTCTATGTGCACAATGTACACTAACGTCGCTACTGACCCGTGAAATTAGCTTCAACCGTTAACGCTAAATGCTGACATTAGTTTCGAAACTGTGTTATTAAACTTTTGACATGATTTACGCGTAAATGTTCAAATTTATGGTTGCTAATTTGTACTCGAATATGCAGTTATAATGCCTTGTTTCAGCTTAACGTGTGGCTATAAATACATTTTTCTTTAATTATTTGATATAACATTGTTACTTGTTTGCCATTACATAGAGGTATTTTTACGACGGACACAAAATGGCTTTTGCCAATTTGAATACAGAAATCATTGCTGTAAGACAAATTATTAATGAAATTTGAAGTGGCTTCCAAACAGCGCAGATAATGGAACGTTGCAACCTGAAGATAATTCTACCCCACAATTTAATTTGTAAGTATGAACGCTACGTACAAAGCTACAAGAAGATTTATAAACGTTTTTCTTTCACAATTTGTAAACTTCTGTCATTCATCGTATGACTTCGTTATTGGCGGTGTGAAAAGGTAATTTTTGGCAATAAGTGCGAAATTACCCACAAATTCAGTTGAATCTGCGAAAGCCTAACTATACATGACAGTGACAATGAAATGGTGCACTGATACCGGAAAGTCACACGAAAAAATTATTATTAATTTATAATGAACCGAAAGTACTTACTTTATTTGTACTTCGTACTTTTTTTACCAATTTAATTCAAAACGATATAGTTATAATATACGTATGTTTAATAGACACTTTTTGTCTCAAAATGAGTACCACATTGTCTGGTAACTTCACAGTAATTTCAAGGAAGCAGGTAATCAAGATAAACATACAACTGCAAAGTCGGAGGAAAATTGATTTTATCATCATGCTTATTCCGTCTCTGTATTGCGGTAAATTTCCTCGTGTGTCAAAACATTTATTTTTTTATATTTTGCTACAGGTTTGTTTTTTATAGCATTGTTTGAACTATTTTATACTTATTTTGTGCCAATTATATTTGCGATATATTTAACCGAGGTGCATTATTCCGTAAATAAAGCATATTTTATTTTGTCTTTGTACCCCAAATTGTTCTGAGTAAACAAAACTTGAAGCCCTCAAAGTGTAAGTGGTTTTATTTGACAAATAAAGCTAAAGAGCTCTCTGTCAGTCAGTCTGTCCATCTCCCACGCCTGCCGGTCAACGAATGAGCTCAGTTTCGAGTGTGGTCACACTTCGGCATCGCTCGTGTAACTTCGTATTGTCCGCTGAGCTCAATTAGTTCTTTGTCCCCGTGTTTTCTATCCGGACTTGATATCCTTCATGTCAAAGGAAAAATCCCTCTTGAGTGACGGGTTGTGGTTGGTTTTGTAGAAGTGCCCCGAGGTAATCTGTTTCATCATACACCACTGGTTGTGTTGATATAATGCCATCGTTTACCCCTGTTATATGATACAACGTAGCTTCATATCAATCTCAAATAGTGATATTAGCGTAACATCTCTCAAAATGTTGTAGCAGAACCAAATTATCTATATTTGCATTATATTTACAACTACACAATTTATCAACGTATAATCGGAGTTGCCAATGACATCATTAATTGGTATTTCGTTTCGTATTACAGTACAACCTCAATAATATTAGTGGTAATAAGAATGAAAATAATTGTATTGGAGTGAAAAAGATAAAAACCACGTGTTTAATTTGTGTTTGATATATATAATATTGAATAATAAACTAAAATTAAACTTACTTGTGTTTACCTTTACACCACAAATTAAACACGTGGTTTTTATCTTTTTCACACACATACATTTATATATATATATATATATATATATATATATAGTTTATTTTAAGTTTAATAACAATATCATCAGTAATAAATTGCAAACTTCAACGAAAATGACCCGTAAGATGGGCAATGATTTATTTCATTTACTACAAGTACAACTATGAATCATTATTACACGTTTTGAATGTATTTAAGTATAAGTTGAAGTTTAAGTTTAAGAATAAGTTTTGATAAGTTGAAGACTCTCCTTAACATTCTTTTTATAATAAACTCACCCATGCAACTCTCCCATTAAGGTAGTTTTATATCGTGTTAAATTATCACTACGCGAAGTAGAGTTGTTAAGTGTCTTATTTTACAGAGTTCACTTCGTTATGTTTGACAGCTTACAACACGTCGCTGTTGTTATCACGCGCTAAAATAACGCGAGACGAAAACGCTCCAGTTGAGAAATGTGGCCATTAAATTGTATTTTTCTTTCTTCATTGATTTATCACTAAACGTTGTAGCGAAGTTGAGTTCACGCAGTGGTGCCAACGGAGCAAAGTCACGCGTGGCCGCCCTTCAAACGTGTTTTCCAATAACGAGACTAGACATGCTAAAAAACAGCAACCTTAAAAACAGAATCGCAATATTATTAGAGTGTATAAAAAAACGTGTCCACTGCATTACTTCGAAAAAGTGAGAATTCTACATAGATTTGTGTTTTTAAATCGTTGAGGGACTAATATAGGGTAGAGACGCAACGCAATCGGCAGTGTGTCTACCGCCTTTAACTGTCCAACATACTTTAGTCGGGTAGTACTTAGTAGGAGTTCGCCAAGCGATGCAATGACGGAGCTTTCGGCTGTCTTCGTATATCTTCGGCGAAGTAGCCGACCAATCAGGCTCCGTCATCGCGTCGCTTGGCGAACTCCTACTACCCGACTAAAGTATGTTGGGCAGTAAAAGGCGGTAGACAAACTGCTGATTGCGTTGCACCTCTTCCCTATATTACTCACTCATCGGTTTAATATTGCAAACGGTAGGGTGGTTATTTTAAAATTAGTTTTGAGTATATAAAGTCTACAATATATTTAGTATTTTTACAAACTTGAATGAGCAAAACGAGATATTTGAGTCATGATTTGTAAAGCCATGATTTATTTATATCATACAATATCACCATGATATTTACGCGATCTCTGTACCAACAACCAAAAACAAATTGTAGCTGTAGAGTGTTAAAAACGCATTTTTTGAACACGAGACAACAAATGCGAAAGAATCAACTACTGAAACTATGCGTTGTGATGAGTTGTATACAAGCCTCAATAATAGCCGTATACATGGATGTTATACATTTTCACGTTATCAAATGTTAGTTTGGGTAAAACCACACATTTTTGGAAAGTGCCAGTACTAAAATGGAAAGTATATATATCTGGCTTTGGCAAGAAGTGCAAGCAAAAAGACTGTGGGAAGACAGAAGTGGATGGCGCGAGCTGATGGGAAGAAAAGAGAGTGAATTTGAAGAGGACATGACAGGCCTGGCAAGCCGGTGTTAGGAGCTTTTAAAATGCCCTAGAATCCTGGTGTCTATAGCCATCCCCTGACCTAACTTAAGTTGGAAAGTATATAAAAATGAAAAATTATAAATCGGTCTAGGAAGTATAATTTAGATAACTTCAAACCTGCCTTATCCATAATATTTTGGATTTACGTCTCATATTTTTGTTAGCATCTTTGCAAAAATATTGTAAGTAAAACCAAAGATTGGTATAAAACCCAAATATTATCATGATCAAAATTATAAATGTTTATGGTGACCAAAACAATAATTCCATAACACAATAATAATATAAAACAATAATTCTATAACAACAAAAATGTAGGCATAGTACTCTAATGAAAGCATGTACTGTGTTTGGATGTGCCAGTCAAATAAATATATTCTACTATATGTATTTAAGCGAGCGTCTCCACTAGACTCTTATGGCACTTCGTTCTGTTTTTTTTTTTTTTTTATCTGTCGATAGCGGTCGAACGGAAAGTCCGATCAACCTGAAATTTGGACCATCCACAAGCCTCGATGTGGATTGAAGGTGTATAGTTTTGAGGCAAAATCGTTCGAAAAGTTACAAAGTTACACCATAGTTACTGCAAAAAAATGTATAATATATTCTACCCGGCTCAAACGAAGTGAAACCCATGTTATGGCGTCTACCAGGCTGCCTTCAAGGCTTCAGCCACCGGAGAAGTTAGCTTGAGCCACGTCCGCACTTACCCTTAAGCCTCGTATAACACACACGTGGTGGCTGCCTAGTGTCTAGAACTCTAGAACTCTAGACTGTGGTTTTGTTGGTCTAACAGTTCTGTGAAATACAAGCTCGCTGCAGCTTGTCACTCGTCTCACATGGTCACTGACTGGTGCACGTGTCATTCCACGTGACCCTCCACGTGCACTTCTGATTTTATTTTATTTGCGAAGATTTCATTCATTTCGTCCTATAACTTTGGTATTGATTGATTTCGATTAATAATAAAATACAACAATGATCGATATAAAACGTTTGTATACCTATCGTGAAAATTTCAATTTTTTAGTCGTCTTGTAGTATGCCCTAATTGTTTCGTATACGTTACAAAAGTGGAAGGTCATGCTTGAAATCGGTAACGTTCCTGTCGGTACACTAGGAACATATTGTAGAGGAATATTATGTGTTTACACACGCATGTCTCATATCTGTGTATATTTGTGTTTCAAAATTTTATTTCCAGTCCTATTTATTAATAATCAATAGTGAATGCACATTTTTATTTTAATATTGTGAATGCTTATTGACGGACTCGGAATAAGATATGCCCAGGGACAATTTGTGATAATAATGTATTTACAATACGATGCGGAAGTTTTCAATAAGATGCGGAAGTTTTAAGCAAAACCAAAGCTTGACACTAAACGGCTCCACCTACGCAATGAGTGACCACGTGACCATGACGTCACTGTTGTTGTGTCTAACTGCCACGTGGCGCGTGATGTGATGTCAGTACCCAGTAGGACACCCAACACTTGTCAAGCAAACACCTACGCTGCCGTGTCTAGTTGTGTCTAGCTCGTAGTGATGACGTCACTTGTTGTATCAGGCGTTGAATACTGTTTGTCTGTCTGTGGACATGTTTGCCGACACGTGTCAAGTTGGCGTTTATCTTGTAATCGACATCAAGTTGTGCTCTGACATGTCTATCTTACTGCAATCTGGCTGACTGTTAGCACATGAAGCAAAAATGCTACTTACTTACTGACTGACTGACTTACTTACTTACTTACTTACTTACACACTTACTTACGTACTTACTTACTTACTTACTTACTTTCTTACTTATTTACTTAATTACTAACTTACTTACTTACTTACTTACTTACTTTCTTACTTACTTACTTACTTACTTACTTACTTACTTACGCACTTACTTACTTACTTACCTACTTACTTACTTACTTACTTACTTACTTACTTACTTACTTACTTACTTACTTACTTACTTACTTACTTACTTACTTACTTACTTACTTACTTACTTACTTACTTACTTACGTACGGTTTCAACCTCTTACAGAATTAAACTTTAAACTTGTGTAAGAATAAGTCAGGCCAGGTTTGGTCACCCTTGTCCCCAATATCGTATGAAATTCTGAGTCTCTGCTCAAGAAAGAACTATGAGTAAAAATGTCCTTATAGGATTTACCTCTGGAATTGTCGGGATATCGGGCCAGATGGAAGTCCCAGTGAAGGCGAGATGCGATATTATTCCCTGGAATGGGATGGGAGGGAAGAGGAAAGGGGAAAGGGGAATTGTCAGATCATCGTTTGGCTGTATGAAAGAGAAATTCAAAGGAGAATGAGGATAGAGACAGAGTTCTCGACTGCGAGGAGAATATATTGAAACTTATGGGGCTTGCAAGGTGGGTCACCTTTGTGTTGATACATTATACATGCCCACTGATTCCAATCTCGCATGCATTGATATCCTTAGAAACATATATGGTATTGTCTATTGAATTTTTAAAATTCGTACCAGTGGTATGTAGCAGATACACATATTGCTCGCTTGTTTGCCTGTGTGTATTTGAAAAAGAGAACGCGGCCATCACAATTCATCAGAAAATGGACCATTGTATAAAAAGTTTTATCTTGTTACTTGTATTTCGATTGTTACACAAGTTGGTCTGCTGTCGGCTGTTTTCACAATATAAACAAAATACAAATTTCATATAATGCCCAGAAGGGCTTTTATAACGAAATAACGTTTCGTGAAGTTATAGTATAGTATATAAATATTCAATACGCACACACACATCTGAGGCAATATATGATTCATTTGAACAGGGATTGGTTGGCAGTTATCCCACAAGCCAAAAGACCCAATAAATAAACAAGTTAAAATGCATTGCTACAGTTTAGTGGTTTTTAACTATGAGTTATCAAGTTCAAGCTGCCATCGAACGGTTTTCGATGTTTCTTGCTAGATATGGTTGTTATATAGAAGCAAACATGCAAGCAGAGTAGCCTATAAAGTCTGTATAACACGCCCAAATATAGTGTTTGTTTGTTTAGATCGCATTAAAAATAATAACATCTTTATAATTACGCATTGAGTTTCAATTTCTTGTAGGGTACTAAAATATAAAATCTTAACTCTCCGGATGGAAATATCCCGCAATGAACTTCATCATCCATTCTCTCAGTTAGACATAACGCAAATTATTATGTTAGTAGACGATGAGTGGGTAATGGAGAAGGATAGCTCATATATGGGGTGTATTCACATAATGCGCATGGCACAATAGCATGTGATTCATTGTTATATAGAATGTTCCAAATTGCGTTTGGTGCAAATTCAACTGTTATTTAACTTTCGTTTGGTATTATTACTTGAAAACAACATAAATAAACTCTTTTGTCCCGATTACTCTTTTAATCGTTTACAATGGTATATAATAACATAATTTTCGTAAACTTTTTCGGGGGATATAGCTGGGCTATAATTCTCATGTTTTGTGGTAAGAATATATTGACAGCTCCAATGTTAACACACATTTTCCTCTCATAATCACTGCTGTGACGTCACGTGAATACTCCCTAAACGCGCCCCTGAATGCATCAAGATTGTAGAACAAAACCTTCTTTATGAACATCTGTTTGAGTGTGTTGTGAGTTCTAGTCCTCGTTGTGTGAATTCAATATGTCTCCTGTTTGTTTACGTCATATTGCCTATTGAAACTTTCTCAAAAGTTTGTATGGGCCTTGAGGGTACCACCATTGAGTGAGTAATAAAGGGTAGAGGCCCCACGCCGTCGGCAGTTTGTCTACCGCCTTTTACTGCCCAAAATACTGTAGTCGGGTAGTAGAAGTTTGCCAAGCGACGCGATGACGGAGCCTGATTGGTCGGCTACTTCACCGAAGATATACGAAGACTCCGTCATTGCGTCACTTGACGAACTTCTAATACCCGACTAAAGTATGAGTGGCAGCTAAGGCGGTAGACAAACTGCCGATTGCGTTGCGATTCTACCCTATATTACTTACTCAACGGTACCTTGTGACTTTGCAATTCTGCTAGTCCATGAGAGCTTATATCCTCAAATAGATCTTATAGCCAAGTGAAACGGATTGCCTAATGGATTAAGGGCGCTCTTACAGCGAAGGTACTTTGTGAAACCTATGGTCTAGCGGCTAGCCTCTAGGCTAGGACTTGAGTATTTCAAACTATAATAATACTTCCAAAGAGCGTATAAACCCTGCAGCCCTTGACGGTTCAATTTGATTAAGGATGTATTGGAAATTTGAATCCATTCAATAACTCTCACGTTTCACAATTTATCTCTCTACGTCAAAAAAAACGTTTTATTTAAGGGAATTACAATTTGAATTATATTATAAAAACAAAAATCGAATAATAAAACAATCTTCATGGGATTAGTCCGCGTCTTTCTTGCCTTTGGGTCATCTTATTATTGTATGTGTAGATAAATGTTACTTAAATAGACACGAGGTATATAGTACGTATAACCTAGCTGCGTTGAGGACCACATTCTATATTTTTATGGTACCAACACACCAGTGGCCTGTTTGTGTACATAGCGTGACCTGTATGTTGCGTCGTCAAGCGTCTGTTATCAATAGGAAATATCCATGTAACGTCACATCGGCCATATTGGAAGCTACAAGTTTCATTTAGCTGTCAATAGAAAACGAATAATATTGTTTACGGGGAAATATGAGAGTTTGGACACGTATATCCCCCGATAAAGTTTACGGAAATGATTACATGTGTGCCATTGTAAACAACAAAAAGAGTGGCCAAAATAAGATAGTTTATTTATGTTGCTTTTAAGTTAGAGAGCAGTTGAACTTCAACCAAATGCCAGCTGAAACCTAGTCACAATGAACTATCAATCACATGCCATTGTGGCCTCCAGTATGGCCACCATGCGCAATATGTGAATACACCCCATACACAATGGAACAATGAAACGTCCTCTAGCAACCGTTATAATACCTAAACCGTCCGCGTTGGCTCATCCTGTTGAGGCCTTTATTATTGTGTATTGTGCTTTTATTATTGTGCAAGCTTGTTGAAGACTTTTAATTCCAGCAGGTTGCAGCCCTTGTCAATAATAACGTTTAAGCGTGAAACAGAGAGCCGCACATTACACAGTTCATTTTCGTCAAACTTATAGAATTCAACGATAAAAAAGTATCAATTAAACCTCACTATTGTAAATTGTTGCATTTTGCTAACAAACTATTTTTGATTCGCTTGTTGCTCTTGAATTCAGCAAACTGTGTAATGTGGGTAATAGAGAATTCCCTAGCAGATTATAGGCGCACATATATTTCAAGTACTCACAAATCTCTGTAATTGACCCTTGACCCGAAGCCGGGTGTGTAGTCGAGTTTACCCGAGGAACTTTATGTCCTTACTTCGTACTTAAATATTGAGAACCCCCGGTTTATTCGTTTAACACAGTTGTCCGCTCGACCGAGCTCGGAGAGTCTTCCGATAACAGTGAATCCGGATATTGGATCTGAGTTCTCACCCCAGTTCTCACCTCTAGAGCAAATATTTTCGTCTCAAACTAGCTTCACTTCAAGAATAGTGTGAAGCGAGCACCACCTTGAATGAACCACAATCCCATGTTCTCTAAAGCCGGGTTTACACAGCGTAATAAGGTTTAAGGTTCAAGATTTAATATTTTGTTCCCGCTAGACAAGTGTTTTCCTAACTCATTTACTAGGATCGCTACCATTGGCCGAATTTATAAAACGTCGCTTCTCATTGGCTGGGCTAAGAATTTAAGGGATAAGAACTAACAGGTTGGAATTGTTTCAACTTTCGTCTTAGCTCTAAAATCTTAGTGAACACCATGATGCTACTGACTTACTTCGTTAACCCTTAAATCTTAAACCTTATTACGTTCTGTAAACTGGGCACAATCTGCGAAGTATCTGACGACAATATCTGTAAGAGATTGTAAATCATACAATTTATTTTGTAAGATGCTGGTGATTACCTGTGTAAACAAATATATAACCATAATAATGAGAACAATGATTGTAGTTGCCAGATAGCTAACACTCGAGTTTCAATACGGTGTTGAGTTGAGCTATACTCTTACTTTCTTTATGTCCTCTTTCTTACCTAATGGCCATAAAACTGTTTAACAATGTGTGCATATGTGCCCATTAGCTGCGTTCAAGAATTCGTCTGATTACTAGTCCAAGTGATCCCAGTGTTCCAGAATCAATCCGACTTTCAATGTGAAGCCTCAGTTTGAACAAACGATTTTTCATAATTGATCTAGAGGGCCGTGATTACTAATGTTACGTTATGGTCTTTGGTTATGGTGCATTTTTCACTGTGTGCATTTTGTTGTCATTCAAGATCTAGAAGGCCGTGATTCTGAAAATGTTCTATTGGTGTTCTTTTAAATGATAACTATAACTACTAGTTATATATTTTACATTGAATATATAGGGCCTACTCGATATTATATAATGACTTAACCAAAAAATTCGCTTCCCTGGGGATTTATTCTCGGATTACAAATCAGAAATGAAGGACTTAGCGAGAAGCAACTTATTCCACAAGTGCTTCTAAAATTCTAGGTCATCCAATCCACCCTGACGTTATAAAAGGTTATCCGAGCTTATGAGATGAATTCTACTGGAACGAGCTTATGTGTGGTCGCTCATCCCTCCTACGTCACCATTGCAGTGTTGCCAATTAGTGTTCACGTCTCGTTCAACTGTGGTCGCGCATCCCCTGGTTTCAATCGGTGGATCGAGTAGAATTATGGTTTTCCCGGACAAACATCAAACCTCACATATAATTCCATTAGTTTCAGCGGTGATCCCTTTGTTAAAACCGCCAACGTTATGTATGCTATTGATAGACGCCATTACAAATGCAACATCCCACTTCTGAATGCATGCTTAAGAGGATTATACCTACCACCAATTACGTCGTTCAGTTTATTTAGGCTAGGTTGCACCATAATTTTGCCCTTAAGATTATTATCCGTTAATCGGAGATCAGCTTTGAACGAACACGGTGTTACACAACCTAAAATGGTGTCTGGTAGGAAACACACATAGCCATTTTGTATGAAACGTTTGTTGAAACCGTGCTAGATCTAACCAATTCATAGTTCCCACGTGATGTCACAGCGGCCATGATTGCGACACAATTGATGCGGACCAATCCTAGATCATTGGCGAATACTATTGAAATTTAATAAATAAGCCTAATTTAAAACTTAAAAAGCAAACATATTTAATAAAAAAATAAAATATTAGCACACATACCAATTTTATCTAAAAAAAACAGAATGAATTTTAAAGAACTAAGAATTGTTGTGTTCTACCACAACAGCCGTCAATTGTTTCTCCTTGGTAACGTCAAAGTTTGATCACAAATGTGGCCGCTACGCGCAAAGATGTGACGTACGTGCAACCTATGAATATGAGATTAACCAAGTTTGATGCATTCAGATCACATATAACATCTTTGCAAAATATAGGCATCAAACCTTGGGATTCGTGCTTTTTTCGGACTCGGCCCCGATTCGCACCAAAATTCGTGTGTAGATAGTTGCTCATGCATAAAATTTAGTACAAGAACGCGTAGCCCTCATTCACGAGCCAGCAGTGATAGAGTAAGGATGTGTCGTTCGCTGGCGTGTCCTTGCTATTGACGCGCTATTGGCTAGCAGTCAATCTCCACAACTGAAATGAAAGGTTTTAGACTTGATAGAGTGAGCTATGCAGTTTCAATCTCCCCATTGTAGCACTCCTCCCTCCGTACTAGCATAGTCGCGTCAAATTATCTTGCAAGGTGTTGACGTCACGGATCATGTAATAGAGAAGTGACGCGTGTGACAACTACCAACCTAAATCTAGTTGCATCCCGTTTTCTTGCCTAAAGTTTTGTAGTGATAATATCGCCAGTCTGTTGTCAGACGTGGTGGGGTCGCATTCCATTCACGGCTGGTGCAGTCAATCCAGTGGACAATAACAATACAGGTATCGGTAAATCCTGCGGTGAATACCGTTGAATAGACCGTGTGGAGCGACCGTTTCTTCTCAGAGTTTTAGGAGACACCTTGTTCTTACGGCGTCGCCAGTATAGAAACAACACCACTCAGTCAGTTTTCAACGTACGATCATGAAATAACTTGTGAAATGCTCACAAAAGATGGCTTATGAAGGAAAGACTTGTACTTTGTACATATTATTTGCCGTTTTAAGTGTTAAAAATATTTTATAGTTGGACTAAATTTACACCCAATTAAAAAAAATCATTAAAAAAACAAAATGCCTTATTGGAAAAAATGGCATAGAAGTTAGCTGAAAACAAACCTTTGTACTAAAAACAAAATCTCGCACTGAAACACATTAGTCTCTTAATCGTGTCGTTCCTATAATATTTGAGCACAATGTGTACTACCACTTGCCCAAAAGTGCCCCAAAAAGATTTGTTTCGTTTATATGGTTTTAAACGATGTATTCTTAACGCTTGGCAATAGAAAATATAGATTTTGTGTTATGACTTCAGTCTAGGGACTCCCCTTAACTTAAACCTTTATTAGTTGAGATGTTTATTAATTTTAGAACATGGATTTAATAATAATTGCCTTTCATTTTCATTTTCCTAATTTAATCACAATCTCTCACAAATTACAATACTGCAACATTTTGTTCTTAGTCTTTCGGTGTTAAAGAAACGTCTCGATTTTATATTTCACAGTTTTGCAATGTCCGTTATATCAAAGGGATATGACTGAAACAATAAATGTGGCGTGTTTTAATATCTACGTTAGTCTCGCAAGACAAGAGTTGTGTGGCTGATGCTTTCCCAACATTACCTTTCAAGTCATGCGCCACGAGAAGTGAACACTGCGAGTTTTATTAACCCTGATTCAAACGCTCCAAAAATCGCCTCGAGGTGGGAATAAAAATAAAAACCTACGAGTGTCAAAAGTTCCGCAGCGAGTCTATCAGACTTGCACGATTCTCAAATATAGGGGTGTACAAAGTTATGCATAATATAAGAGTGAGAGAAGAATGTATGTTTGGAGTCTAGGGTATAAAGGTGACCATATTTCCTAAATTCCCTAACGAAGGCTCGTCGAATTATTATCTCGTCATCGCAACCATTTCGGCAATGTTGAAAACCATATTTTTTTAAATGGAAATGCGGGGATTCGGTGATGTTATGTAAGTTCACCAAAACATCGGGCGGTTACTCCTAAAAGTACAGGAAACGTGTAAAACCATCACAAATTATTTACCAAATCGCGTACCGAGGATTTTTTGGCAATCAGTATCACATTGAGTTGTTGGTATTTAATCTCTACATGATATGTAACAATATAATAAACCTGATTATAATATACCAAACCTGATTATAATATATACTGTTAGACGTATTCTTTAGCCGACGGAAGAGAGACAAAATTAATCTTTATTAACAAAAACAAATGGCTCACCAATCCACATTAAATGTTCTCAGGGCTCCAGTGTACTAATCATTATAAAAACATAAATAATTTATAAAACAAAATTACAACTTAAAACTAAAATGTTGGGGGGGGGGGGGGGGGAGAATATAGTTTAGGTAAACTAGATATAATTCTTCATTTTGTACCTCTACGTTCGCTAATTTAAAGGAATGCATAGTTTTTAACCCACCCTATAATGTAAATCCCTGAATACACCACTAGTGCATTATGTATTCTCTCTTATTTTATCCATTGCTTTAGGCTGCTTCTTTACATTTTCGGTAGCTAAGTTTTCATGAGATTTCCTACTGTTTACAATACAGAAGATAAAGTCTTGGTAAACATGGTTTGGGAGCCCAAAAGTCGGGGCTTACATTTTCTGTGTGCCTGATAGTTGCGATAACCACGTAGACAAGGGAACCGATTACTGAAGAAACAAGCCAGCCTTGAATTGAAGGCAAGACATCCATTATGTCCTGTGAGCCTGATACTTGCGATAGACGAATATCTTCATTTCCGAGGAAGAGGGTATGTAGAATGATGATGATTGATATATTTGAGGTTGATGAATGAACATCAGGGCCCATGTTCACAAAGACGTCCTAGTTTAGGCAAATCTTAGTGATAAATCACGCATATCTCGTTCTGCAATAGTAAAATATCAACAGTTTAACTAATTTTGTGTTGAATGTATAGTACCGGTAGTAATACCCAGATACAATTGATCTTAATTTATCTAGATAGGATTTGCCTAACTTGGGACAACGAGTTAGGCATCTTTGTGAATCCAGGCGCAGAAGTCCATGGTAAGAATATATGTTCTTTGCTGATAGATTCTACTATACAGAAGAGAAGAAGTTGACACAAAGCTGTGGAACGAACATTTTAAAAATAAGTTATTGATTGTACAAAACGTTTAGAAGGTGGGAACATTTTGAATTATGACTGGTTATACTGGTAATATATTGAAGGGAAATAGAAATGGTAAATGAATAGAGAAAACTCGAAGCTGATCTGTGAATAAAATGCAGGTATGAAGAGAAAGATAAACATGAAGGAAAATCTGTGGCACAGGAGAAATATTGCAAACATAATGATGACATTTGATAGTTTTGTGAATGTATTGATTCAGATCGATACTACCCCGCAGTGGATCACGTCTCGTCTACGAGCCCCGCCTAGGTGTGTTGCCAATTCAATTATACTTCTCAGCGCGCTCTCTCATCCCAGACATGCACAAGTCCCGATAACAGCGACTCTTAATTGTTTCATCTTGCTAATTGTTTCCTTTACAGACACAACGTTTTGTTTGATTTCCTTCTCTAACTAAATGCCCACTTTGTGCGGCAATACAATGTAATGTATAAGCTGATTATCAGAACAACGAATAGGCATGACGGTGCTTTCTCAGTCTGTAGTCTGATATAAGCCTCGGCTTGCAATGTACGCATCAATAGGCCTATACTTTTGTGCCATCGCACTATACAGCTCCTTACGTCTTGATGCTAATATGATTGTCATACGACTGTAGTAACTCTAATTTTACTTCATGTAGAGAATTATAACAATATATTTCACGTTAAGTCAAACAAAACGTTGATATATGTCTCTCGACGTATCGTCATAGATGATGTAATAATTACGTGACTTCCATGTTGTGATAATACCAATCTAAGTTAAGTTGCAATCGTGATTTGTATTCGGTATTGTAGTGATGCTATCAGCGCATCTGTTGGCAGGCGTGGTCAGTGTGCAGTTCAGTTGACGCAGCAGGAGAACAAAAAGCAGGTACCGTGAAATAGCGTAAAAATAGACCGCGTGGTGCAATGCTGTTTTTTCTGAGAACTCGTCTGCTTTGCAAAATACGCTTAATTGTAACAGTAAGTTTTCTTCAAGCAAGACATTTCTATGAAGCTATTATTGACTTTTTATTAACTACTATTATATGATGACCATTGGTGTTGCCAGGGCATTCCGTAAAAATGATGGTAATTCAAGGTACTAGCATAAACATTAATAAATAAATGCATTTTTGCGATTATATAATTTATATGTGCATAATTTGATGTATGTTTTGAGCAAACAATTGCTCAAGATTTTGACGACTCCCAAGTAAAACTGTTTATACCCTTTTTTTCATTTGCTTTTGAGATTTATCAAGAATGTTCCCTGCTGTGTTTTATATTGTGCACAAAAGTCAAACTTTATATACTCTTTTTGATTTGCTTTTGATATTTATCAAGAACGTTCCCAGTGTTTTGTATTTTATATAATTGCACCAATATTAAGCCTTTCATATTTTTTTCTTTTTTGATGTCACCCAGCCTATTATTATCCGACCTAGAACGAAGTGTCGTTGACACTCCCCACCACAAAGAGAGCAGTGGTGTTGATGATATCTTTCTTGCTTTGCGAAGTAGTAAACAATGGGTTCACGCTGGAGAATTATTGGCTTTTCCTTTCAATTTCTCGCTCCCTCTTCGTTGAGCAAAGAAAAACTTATCGCCCTCCTCAAAAGAAAAAGAAATTGGCCGCAGGAACATTTCTAAGGGAAAAAACTTTACGGACCCAACGAAAGAATGTCTGTGAACGTGAAAAATTCATTTTAGTGAGAATTTGGAACCTTTTTTTGGAGCCTTTCAACTGGGAATGAGCTTTATTTCTAAATAATATTCGTTTGTTCATCAACATGTATAATTAAAACAAACTTTGTGGAATGTTTACAGAGGCGTCGTTTGATTACTGGACAACGTTTTGTTGGTCAGTTTCCTATGGGTAATAACTCTGTAGTACTTTTATCTCGATATCATTTTGCGATGCTCGAGAAGAATTGATATTAATGCCCGTCTTATTGTTGTATTTATTGTGAGAGTTGTCAGTACAGTTTCCTTAAGTTTCGGCTTCAGTTGGTCGATGAAACAAAGTAACGCAATTTTGAAACAGATGGTCCGTAAATCATGTCTCGTAGCATCAAACACACCCTATATATCTTTCATCATATCTCAGGAAACAATGAGTCATACGGTAAAGAGGTTTCCTTAAGATCATCAGATTTAATTAAGAATCTTTCACACATTGTGTCAGGTTAGGATAATTGCGATATTTTACCCTATGTTGCTAATTGAGACGACGAGTGGGTTTCAGTGGACTTAAAACACGCCACATGACATTCATCCCCAAGTTAGGACTCTATTGTTACCATGATTTATTAGGCTAATGTAAAATCTACCATGCGGCAACTGCACCGCCTTTATGAAGCCTAACTGCAACGTTAAAAAGTGTGCACAGATATTTTATTAGAAATTGATTTACTATTTCACTCCCCCTGCCTCCCATCCTTCGTGCTGACATACATTCGCGATAGAAACACAAATTACATCTTTCAGAAGCAATTCAATTGACCTGCACTGTATTCATTCATCTCTTTCCTATCTTCTTCACCCTTTGCAAAAACTATTTGATTACATCATTCAACTCAAGCTTTTTATAATGTCAAAGAAGATCCACTATTACTCAAGTCAACTTCAAAACTAAATCTTGTTTAGATCTTATAAATGTTATTGAAAAAGCTCTTGTCGTACAGTAGCTTGTTTTAATACCGCATCTGTGTAGTACAACGGTTGTTGGCAGCTTCGAATAGAAACGAATAGAATAGAAATCGTGTTTAGAACTTATAAATGTAATTGACAAAGCTCTTGTTGTACAGAAGCTTATTTTAACACCGCATCTGTGAAGTATACAGCGGTTGTTGGCAGCTACCGCGTCGTACCGGTCAATATACTCTAGTCAAATAGTATAAGTTCGCCGTGCATGATCGCTACGTGTATAATGTGCAGGTATCTCGCGTGCGGGGCGAAATTGTACTACCCGACTAGCTAACGTTGCGTGATACGAAACAGTGGCAAAACCATCGCTAGCGTTGAGATTCAAAGCAAACAACTAGTGGCTTTGTGCAGAGGTGGGTAAGTTCCCCTAAAAAAGGAACTTTTAAAAGTTAAGTTACTCTTCCTTTAAAAGGAACTTTTAAATATTAAAGTTCTTCAGAAAAAAAGGAACTTTTTGAGTTACTCAAATATTAAAAGTTCCTGGTTAAAAGTTTCTTTTGCGGAGAAAATCTGGAATATATAGGATTTTCGCCGTGGGTTTTGTCCCACGTCATCGTGAAAAGTAAGACACATTTATGAAATGACTCATGAGGTATTTTGTATTTTATTAATGCCCATCACATCACATTATTACCCATCACTTCTCCATTAGACCTTAATGGCACTTCGTTCTGTTTTTTTTTGTCTGTCGATAGCGGTCGAACGGAAAGTCCAATCAAGGTGAAATTTAGACAATCCACAAGCTTCAATGTGGATTGAAGGTGTGTAGTTTTGTGACAAAATCGTTTGAAAAGTTACAAAGTTGCACCATAGTTACTACAATATATCTTTCTGAAACAAAATGGCGGCAAAATGTGAGCTGGACATGTTTTTACACAGATTACTAGATCAGTTTTCAAATGATGCGGCAATGGCGGATTTTACGAACGGCACGAAAGATGAAGGGAACTTTTGAATTATTTTTAAAAGTTACCCGAAATTTGTAACTTTTGTTTACAAAGTTCCTCTCGTAAAAAAAGGAACTCGTTGCTGTAAAAGTTCCCGAAAAAGGAACGCGTTCCTTTTAGAAATTTCCTTCTCAACTCTGGCTTTGTGTACTTTGCTTAGTTCTTTAGATTTGTGTGGTTGTTACCTTCAGATTCATGCGGAGTGGTCTCATACATACCACGCTACGTTCTCAAAGCTTACAACGCAAGAACTTGCCCTGTTATTTGAAATAATCGTTTGTGTCCATCATTAAGGTCGGTTTACACACTTTTCTAAGATGTAAGATTTAAGATTTTATTTTCCTGTTTTACTTAGGATCACTACCATTGGCCGGATTTATAAAATGTCGCCTCTCATTGGCTGGATTAAGTATTTTAAGGTATAAGAGCTAACTTAGCTATGGTTTTTTAATATCTTAAATCTTAGGAATGTGTGTGTGTAAACGCCCTAATGCTTTTTGCTTGATAAGATTTTTTTAACCCTTAAATATTAAATAAATGTGTAAACCTCAAGTAAACAATTGAACCGAAAACAAAAGAAACAAATATATATCAGTACAACGATGCACCAGTGAAACTTCAAAGTAAAAGATTAACTTATTTGCTTCAGCTTACGTAAAGCTCGTTTTAATGACATTAGGATTTCAAAAAGAAACATAATCTAATTTTAAAAAAACGTAGCTTATTATCGTTTGAGCTGAATTTTAATTTCCTGCGGGAATTCTGTTTCAGCAATAATAGGAAATTGTTGTCATTAATCCTGACAGCGTTCTGTAATTAAAAGGGTTTTGTGTTTGAGCCAGCTTAAAAGGCAAGCTTATTGTATAGCCCTACTGTTTGTTCGTATCTGAAAACTGCCAATTTGTTGTAGCTTCTGAGTTTTCGACACAAGCCTATAGTCTACGGAAACTGTTGTTTTTTTTCGTGAAAATTCTATAGTTTACAAGTTATAAATAAGCACTTAGAACGTGTCCGAATTCCTCTTTATCATTGCTAACTCTAGGTCTAAGTCTAAATTTGACGTCATCAATCATCGGTGACGTATGAAGTACTGTCCGAAATCGTTAAGTCTAGGTCTAAATTGAAGTTTAGACCTAGCAATCGAAAGTGCACGCTCGTTATAAGTCTTAAAATGGCGGACGAAAAAAACAGCTGCGAGAAGGAAGACGAAAGTGAAATGTTACTTAAGTTTATTATATACATACCTCTAGTATTATTTTATAATGTAAACAGTGATAGGCCTACTCTAAAGCCTAAAACCTGCATCAATACTGGAAAATGAATACTTTTACATTTCCTAACCTCCAAAGGCGTCGGTACAATTCGCGGATTGACCCGTCGAGAAGGCTGTGAACCAATGCTTCAACTCTAGGTCAAATTTCTCGCAATAGGTGGCTCTGCAATAGGTTTAGTACTGTCCGAAATCTACTAAGAATTATAATTAGAACATGCTAAATAATTTAAACCTAGACTTAGACCTAGACTTAGACTTAGACCTTAGACTTTTAATTCGGACACGTCCTTAGATGATAATTGAATACCTAGTGAAATTAAACATATTATTATGTCGTTAGTAGCGATGTCAAAAAGAGTTATTTTTCACTAAACAGTTACATCTCGTCCACCATAACGTGTACACGTGTACACGCGTAACGCTACAAGAAGTGTAAAACAAATTGTTCATAGTATTTCTACTTGTCATTAGTCATACTCGTTCACTGCATGATAATTGACACCCGCCAACTAATCAAGCCCTTCCTGAGGCCCTATTGACCCTGGTTAGTATAGGCCTACGGAGGTAAAATCGCAGGCCGAAAAGTTTCTCAAAACTAAAGAACTAAAAGAAGAAACTTCAGAAAGACAATTTAATGAATCGTTTACTGATCACGGAAAATCGGTAAACGTGTACACGACTCACTGCGTGTACACGACTCACCACGTGTACACGGCTCACTGCGTGTACACGACTCACTGCGTGTACACGGCTCACTGCGTGTACACGACTCACTGCGTGTACACGACTCACCACGTGTACACGACTCACTGCGTGTACACGACCCACTGCGTGTATACGGCTCACTACGTGTACACGACTCATTGCGTGTACATGACTCACTGCGTGTACACGACTCACTGCGTGTACACGACTTACTACGTGTACACGACCCACTGCGTGTATACGGCTCACTACGTGTACACGACTCATTGCGTGTACATGACTCACTGCGTGTACACGACTCACTGCGTGTACACGACTCACTACGTGTACACGACTCACTGCGTGTACACGACCCACTGCGTGTATACGGCTCACTACGTGTACACGACTCATTGCGTGTACATGACTCACTGCGTGTACACGGCTCACTGCGTGTACACGTCTCACTGTGTGTACACGTCTCACTGTGTGTACACGTCTCACTGCGTGTACACGTCTCACTGCGTGTACACGTCTCACTGCGTGTACACGTCTCACTGCGTGTACACGTCTCACTGCGTGTACACGTCTCACTGCGTGTGCACGACTCACTGCATGTACACGACTCACTGCGTGTACACGACTCACTACGTGTACACGGCTCTCTGCGTGTACACGGTTCTCTGCGTGTACACGGTTTTCTGCGTGTACACGGCTCACTGCGTGTACACGGCTCTCTGCATGTACACGACTCACTGCGTGTACACGGTTCTCTGCGTGTACACGGCTCACTGCGTGTACACGGCTCACTGCGTGTACACGGCTCACTGCGTGTACACGGCTCACTGCGTGTACACGACTCACTGCGTGTACACGGTTATCTGCGTGTACACGACTCACTGCGTGTACACGACTCACTGCGTGTACACGACTCACTGCGTGTACACGACTCACTGCGTGTACACGGTTATCTGCGTGTACACGACTCACTGCGTGTACACGACTCACTGCGTGTACACGGCTCTCTGCGTGTACACGGCTCACTGCGTGTACACGACTCACTGCGTGTACACGGCTCACTGTGTGTACACGTCTCACTGTGTGTACACGTCTCACTGCGTGTACACGTCTCACTGCGTGTACACGTCTCACTGCGTGTACACGTCTCACTGCGTGTACACGTCTCACTGCGTGTACACGTCTCACTGCGTGTGCACGACTCACTGCATGTACACGACTCACTGCGTGTACACGACTCACTACGTGTACACGGCTCTCTGCGTGTACACGGTTCTCTGCGTGTACACGGTTTTCTGCGTGTACACGGCTCACTGCGTGTACACGGCTCTCTGCATGTACACGACTCACTGCGTGTACACGGTTCTCTGCGTGTACACGGCTCACTGCGTGTACACGGCTCACTGCGTGTACACGGCTCACTGCGTGTACACGACTCACTGCGTGTACACGGTTATCTGCGTGTACACGACTCACTGCGTGTACACGTCCCACTGCGTGTACACGACTCACTGCGTGTACACAACTCACTGCGTGTACACGACTCACTGCGTGTACACGGCTCACTGTGACTCACTACGTGTACACGGCTCACTGCGTGTACATGTTTACAATTACCATCCCTAGATGTTAAATAATTTAAAACTCATCACAATATATCATATCTCGTTATAATTATGTAGACTATTGTGAATCCGTCAAGAACATACGAACAGACTCGATAGCGGTAATCAACTCAACACTTGTCTGAAGAGAATCTCATTAAAGTCTTCAACAGGTCTCCTCCAACATCATCTACATTTACACTGTTATTTTAGTCGATTCTCAGATAAACACTCAACTGAGATGGGTGGGGCAGAGTTTAACAGGTGGCCGTGTTCTTTCTGTATAAGCTACTTGCTAGAGTGGAAGTTTCGGCATTTATGTAACCGCATCGTTTTCCTCCCCATTAGCAGCTTGTTAGCGAGAGCTGGTGGTGGATTGTCTTAACGGATTTCACGTGGCTCTTTTAAATATGAATAGATAACACATGTAAAACACAAATATTACAGCACCGGTATGAGATTTTTACGTTACAGATTGTAAATGAGTCTTGTCAACCATACTTGGTATAACCCGAAGACTTTACTCGAGAATCAATATTTATCTGTTTCATAAAGTAGGTAGCGATTTATTACGAACAATATAAAAATAAATTTTCTAATGACGAATGAACACGACTGATGTAAGTTAGCTAACTTATTTCCAAAAAGCATTGAAATATAGGATTTCTAAAACCCACCAACTTTGTGGACAACTTGATTGGTTTCGTTACGTTAACCTACACCTCAGATCATAATTATCTAAATAACATAATGTGTAGTTATTACTTATGCAACATAAAATATGAAAATAAATAATAATTATAATAAAACTCAAAGTACTCCACAAGTATGGTTGTATTTTTGAAGAAGTTTGACTTATGGAGTTGGACAACTCAGATCAGTAGTGTGCACACGGATGTAGACAACTATAGGGCAGCGAGGCCTCACTGATGATAAGTACTGAACACGATATTTGTTACTAACTTTTCTGATGTCTTCAAATGAGTAGAAACTGTGAACGGCGTATAGTATATATATATTTTTATTTTTTTAATTCAGAAAAAATCAGAAACTGGCTCTTTGGGGTATCTCTTTGATTTGAACCTACAACCTCTCGCAAATGCCGTCCATCCTCTTGATTACCCTTGCTGTACGATGTTTCGCTGCCATCGCTCCACCCGAGTGTAAAAATAAAAAGCATGGAGGGTCCATAGACTGGTCTCAACAATTATATATATTTTGTCAAGTTAAGCACAGTGGTTCAACCTCCTGACATGCACCAACATGTTAGCTAGCATGACGTCAAACAAAGACATGTAATAAAAACGAGCAATTGAGGGCAAAGCCAGAGACGATTACTAAACGAAAGTAAATCCAAATCGTAAACGTGAACAAACACATAACTATTAAGGGGTAAAAAACAGAAACATTAAAATACACTTTGTTGATTGCCAGCATGTTAATTCTCAAACTATAGACCCGATTGGGAAAGTGCGCTCGAATTTCTGTTAAACGGTTTAGTTTGCAACTAAAGTGGATTGTGTGTGGATCCCCTGGATTAGCGGAGTGTGGGTCCTGTGTCTTTTTGTAGGGAAACCAGACAGAAAAGTCCTGCGTGTGTATGGAAATGAATGATTTACAGCTGAACTAATTTGGCGCGAAATGTCTTCATTCATCCAATTTGCTAATTGCGGAACGGTGACGCTTCAGATTGTGAAGTTGTGCTACAGAAGTGTCTAATCGTCTGTCTACTTAACCACAGACAACTTGTCTGCGACCATTTAATGAGTTGAGTCTCGTTTAATTAAGTGACATGTTGGTTGAGTCTAGTACAACGCGCTTGGAATAACAAAATAGGCCTAGTGAACCAACACATCATCCATCAGAAGTGTTCGGTTCAAAACAAGAACCGCCTACATGAAAATTATTAAAAACTCGATCCCCGTCTCTTGAGCTAACCTCAACAACGTTGAAGCCGCAGTAATAACTACAAAATTGATTTTATTTACCTATCTCGATTATACAGTAAAATTAATGATGTATACAAAATAGTACACATACATCATACCTTTGATCGATGTGTACTTTACAACTGGTTGCATTCAATGTGAATATTTACCCAGCTAAGTTGTAATGGGAAATTTATTGAGTTGGTTATTGATTTGGGTCATAGGCGCCGACTAAGGGGGGGCTTGAGGTCTAGCGCCCCCCTGACAAATCCCAGGGGGGGCTGAGCCCCCCCTGAGATTTGAAGTTTGTACTTTTTTGTTTGAAGAAAAAGTTCATTATAATAATAATAAAAATAAATGAAAACGATTTAGTCATCAGGTCATAATTCACTGAATTTAAATTAAATTTTTTGTTATTGTTTTTCTGAATTTAAATTTTAAAAATATTGTGATTTCTAGCTTGAAATATCAGATACTTGCAGTCCAGAACATTCTCAGGTATCAAAATCCAAAAGCAAATTAGGATCAAGTATTTAAAAAAACTTATATTGAAGGCAAGCATTATCTTGTAGAATCCCAATTACTTACTCCCAACTTCCTAAGCCCCAAAATTAATTACTAAATAATTCTTGTCATCGTTCTAATTTTTGCTGGTGGTTTTTTGGTTTTTGCACTACAAAAACGACAGTATTTCGGTATTGCATGCAGTACGGTATTTTTTTCTGAAACGCTCAGAACGCGCTCTAAAGGCCTGTTTTTTTTTAATTTTGCCTGCGGCGCTATTATTGGGGGCCTGTGCCCCCCAAACCACCCGTGTTTTTTCTCCTCGATAGATAATATGAATTATAATAATATGAATATGAATTATAATAATATTAATATGAATTTTGAAATATGGTAACCCTAGTTTTTATGAGAGTCCTTTCTGAGCCCCCCCTGAAATGTTAACAAGTGGGCGCCTATGATTTGGGTACATAGTGCCAATTTTGAATAACTGTGAAGTGCTGTAAGAGTGAAAGTTTTTCTTGGACGTATTATATAGTCGTCGTAGAACAACTTCGGTAATGCTTCCGTCACGGGTGGGTGAGCGGCAGCCAACCAGCGGCCGGGGACAAGTATAAAGTCGTCGTACAACAACGTAATGCTTCCGTCACGGGTGGGTGAGCGCAGAGAACCAGCGGCCGTGGCTATAATTCAAATACCTTCTCGGGTTGGTCGAGACCGTAACCACGTTATTGATTGATGACGAAAGTATTACCGAAGTTGTTGTACGACGACTATATTTAAGTGAACATGATTCTTGAGACTGTATTAGTGGTGACGTCAGATTAAATGGAAGACGAACTATCTGACTCCAAACAACTTTCTGAAACGTAGTTATTATTAAATGTAGTAATTTGTAGCATTAAAATACTTGCCTTATTTTAATCAACTTCTTTTTCATTGTTTCATCTCCAAGCAAACGAATTATCGAAATGGATGATCCTCGCTATTCTGTTTGCAAACACATAAGTGTCAACTTACTGTCGACTGTCATGATTGTTTGGAATCAGAAATAGGGTTCATGATTGGTGTTTCATCTTTAGGCAAACGAATTGTCGAAATGGATGACCCTCGCTATTCTGTTTGCAAAAACATTACTATCTGTCAACTGTCGACACTGTCATGATTGTTTGTTTGGAATTAGAAATAGGGTTCATGATTGGTTGACACGGGAGTCATGACGTCACACTAATAAACTCTAGTGCAGTGGACAGGGTCACGGTAGGTTGGTTTTGTCGAGTGAGTTTCTGAAAGCTTCAAGTGAAGTTTGTCATGCGGGCGGGCGGGTCACACACAACTCCTTGCGTGAGAAAGAAAACATTGTAATTCAGGGCGGCCGAAATGTGTCAACTTTCCGTGAACGATGCTGGCTCTAGAATATCAAGTGTGCGTCGGGTCTTCGAGAGTGTAACTGAGCTAGACTAACTTTGTAAAGTGGTTCCACGCCAACCTTGTGAAAGCTGATGTCATAGATGAGTGAGTAAGTCGAAGCGAATCAGCGGTTTTTTTTTTCAAGTATACTGGCATTTGGTTGGCTAATGCCTCACTTACGCAGTGGCGGCACTATGGGTGGGGGGGGGGGGGGGGGCAAGGTTATCTTGCCTACGATCTTGCCCACCCTATTGATACCGATATGTTTTCTACCAAGAAAAACAATCTTGTGATGATAATAATAATCGTGATTCAATCTATATTTGTTTGTCTTTTTTGTTTAATTCGCACCAGTCCTCAGTTTCCAAAATGGGTCTACTTCTTTCTCGTGGCCTCCTCACCCGAGTTACTAACTTACTCTCAGCAAATATACTGTAAGGTGTAAAAAAGTAAAATGCGAACATTCCATTCCCTTTCACAAATATATTGGAGTTCCTATACTATGTAATAGTTTGCCCCATTTGAAAATTATATTATTGCCCACGCGATGCCCACCCATGCAGTTTCCTCAAGTGCCACTACTGCACTCACCTATGACGTCAGCTTCCACCAGGTTGCTGTGGAACGACTCAGTGGAAACGAGGTTAAAGGTAGGTGTGATGAGCTTATCCAAGGTTCCACTGCATAGTGTTTAGTGTATGGTGTGTTTGTGGCACAGTTGGTAAACTGTTTAGCCCGTGATTAAGGTGGACGATTCAATTACAACAGATTAGTGTGACCCACCCAGACAATATCCTATACAGAAGATCCCTTCTATTGTGCACAAGACGGCATTGTCAAGCATTGAGCGTTTGCGGCAACCTCTTCATTTATGTATTTATTGTTCTTGTTGTACGAGGTACGGTATACTCGACAACTAGCTCACACGACGTCGGCCTTTTAGTCGCCTCTTACGACAAGCAGAGCTACCCTGCACGAATGCTACCCGGGCCTAGACGGAGACCTCTTTATACATGATATTATTTTCAAAATTTTCATTTTTCAGTGTTTACATGTTCTATGACTGCACAGTAGTATGGGTCTCTCACATCAAGAAGTAAGATCAGGACCGCCCACATTTAGTTTTCAACTTAACAAGCGCGAATCACTGACGTTTTTTCCGATTATCTAGTAGAGTTTGGTTGCGGTAAGTTTTTTGACGGTGACGCACAAGAAAACGCGCAAGCAGGTTTCCGTCAAAAAACTTAACGCAACCAAATTGTACTAGATAATCGAGAAAACGTTAGTTTTTCACACTTGTTAGTTGGAAATTAATTATGGGCGGTCCTGACTCCCCTGACACTATCTTACTTCTTGGTGTGAGAGACTTTTAACATTAAATAATAATAGTGCATTCTGCAATATTTAAGCCGTATTCGAGGCCGAGTTCCGTAATTCAGCAAACACAACAAAGTTTCAGAAGTTTCCAAGTGATAAGTCAACGGATTGGTGCCAAAATGAACGACAGCTCTAGTAGGTTCAACAAAGATTCGTACATTCGTACATTCGTACGTTCGTCGTCGTCTTTGAGTCCTCCCGGGCCGGATGTGTTGATAATGTGACTTTCCTAGTCGATCATCAATCTTCTCCAAGTCAAGTACATCACCGTCTATCTATATCATTACACTTCCATCCCTGAGTCCCCGGCTAAACCGCGTCAATGCCAATCAAATCGGCCTAGAACGAAGCGAGTTTAGCGTCCCTCCCGACTGCTCGTCCGTAGATCACAAGGCCGCCATAACCCAACACTAACACCGTTTGATCGAGGCATCGGCTAATCTCTGCCAAATGTGGGACCCCTGCCATCCTAGCAACGAAGCACTCAATAAATTCAAAGTTGTTCTGAATCGGCCTTGTTGATTCTGGCATTTGTTCGCAGGTGTTCGCACTGTCCAATCACTGATTCATATGTTTCATATTTGAAATATCGATCTTTGATTGGTTATCGCTCACTCGTCGATGGTGTTCGAAGCCTACAGGGTTGGTTTAGTCACTTTCAATTAAAGTCCCCCACTGCAAATCAGTTTAGTTACTGAGTGGGTAGACTCTAAATGTGAATTTATTTATTTATTTTATTTATCCTGATGATAACACGGTAGCAAACGCCAACCAAATCACTTGCCTTCAATTCAACCCCATTTGCATAGAGCCATCCACCGCACCACTCCAAAGTCGTGCACGGCTTAATCTGCATATTAATGATGTAATGCCGTACTTCGCATACTTCTTGCTTACACATTACCCCTCCGTTCCCAAACAAGATTAAACGTTGATGGATTTGTGTGTTTTGCTCACTCCGATTATGTAGTGTCTTAACGATCGCATGTTGACTACTCAGCACACTTTCCATTATTTTCCTTATTGAATAAAGATGTTGTAAGGTAGATTGATGATGAATATACATGCCGTGGTAGCTGTGGAGATTGCAGATAAGAGGTGAGGCCGTCATTTAGATGGCACGATCCAAAGACATAGCCTTCGCGTTTTTTGAGGGTAAATCATTAACGGCTTCAGCTATTTTTGGAATAAAATTGAGCAAAAAGAAACTGTTTTCTAAACTATCTGAAATCAGGTTAATGAAAGATTTGATTGATTGATATCTTGTGCTGCAGACACTGGTCTGCTTTCCAATATATTCTGCGTGCCAACCTAAGAAGCACCCTGCTAATCACTACACACAAAGGACGACGTAGAAGTCGCCTCCTTTGTTGACAGTTGTAAATGTCAATCTTGTCTAAAATCTCATGCGGCTGTCAAGGGGGTGTAAAGGGGACCTTCCTGTATATACAGGGAGCGATACCCGTCCGAAGTCGAGTCGAGGCGATATTCTTCACATTGAGCTGTCGGTACCGGCTGAGAAGGTGAGTGCTTTGCTGAATAATGGGGATGATGGACATTTATGATCTCCACAATACTATCGCCTCCCTTTGAGGTTAGTGATTGGCAGGGTGGTTCTTAGGTTGACACGCAGAGTAATGGCTACATTCAACATGCACACTTCCGTACTACTATTTTTTCTATTGGAATGTTTGGCCCTTGTAACGATTTAGTATTGAATATTTTTGGTACTTTCGCATGTACGTGTCTCAAGCTATAGACTAACTTAATTTTTCGGAGGTTGACGGCTGACCTCCATTCGTGGCCGTGGGTAAAACTGAGTTTTCATCGGAAAAGTTAGCGTGAGCCGCATATAGTAACTAAATTGTTGTAGTATAAAGTCGAAAAGAAAACTTGTGCCCGAAGTTGTCTCGTTTGGACACGACCATCACAACTGACTCAACAAGTGTCTTGTATTGTGCTAGAGCAATGATTTTCAACGTCTATAGTAGGCTAGATCGCCAGGCTAGCAGCAGCAGGCGTAGCACTTTGATGCCATCTTGAAATGGGCAAATAACACAGGCGGGGATAGGACTTCATAATGCGACTTTCTGCCATTGGCAGCGCTAGCAGTACTAAAAGGTCCAAATTAGCATGTTAATTGCCAGTTTCAAGATGGCTTCAAATCGCTACGCTTGCTACTCAGTGGAAGGTTGGGGGACTGGCGATCTAGCCTACTATAGATGTTGAAAATCATTGTGCTAGAGTCATGTCCAAAGCACTTTGTCGTCTGACTGAAAGACATCCTTACGCCTGGCGGCGAGGCCGCTTACTACAGCTCATTGACCCTTTAGTCTACTGCAATGCTTGCTATTGGTCGACCTGTCTTGCTCCGTGATTGGTGCTTAACGTGAGGAGATAACAGGGATGCATTACTCTGATGAGGTAGCATTACCCCTTCTGTAAGTTTGTTGGGAAATTCGGAGACACTGACTGAAGCAAATACGGGTCGAAACTGGGCCCAAATCAATAGTCGAGCTTATACTAATATAAACTTCGGGACTTAATGGAAATAATACATTCAATTAGTTGATATCACTCCCGTCATCACGGATTATTGGAATATTCAAAGGCTGATCAAATGATTTGTAAAAGGAGCCTCTTCTTGGGTGGAAATATTTTAAATAAGTTTGGATTTTGCTATATAAACAAGTTTGTTGGACGATACACTGTTCCAATTGTCACAATTAAAATTAAACCGCAATATTTCGAGTGCTGATCAGCACTCTACTACATACTATGACCAACTAATAGCTTTGAATAATACCAGCGGGATTTTGTCATTTAATACAGATAATCATCAGTGTTTCATATTTTTGTCTTTTTACAATAGACATTTTAATGGTGTTTAAGTTATATTTCTTTAATGTAGAACCATGCCCTGTCACGAACAAACATATAGCATGTTTGCCAATTATTAATGTGAAGTATATAAGCCAAGCAAGACTCGTTTAACATTCGTGTTGTGTGATTGCCAACTAACCAACTGAGTATCGACCACTACGTATCCGAGTTAGATTTCATTCACTGGTTTATTTTCATTTCTAAGCCTTGCCTTAGGCAGCGGAACGTTTGAGTATAAGGCAGATATCCAACGTCAGTGGCTGTTTATCTAGCCTTGTGTATTTTCTAGTTGACCAGCACAAGTTGGGTAGTATGAGGCGGTAGACAAACAGCCGTTGGCTTTGGGCCTCTACCTACCCATCATAAGTGGCTTCATACTCAAAGGTCCAGACCATACACATTTACACCACCGTTATCTTCTGTGACGCAACACGTGTACATAGGTAATATGGATACCAAACCAGACCATTAGGCCTACCTGTAACTTCTAAATAAAAATATACGTTACAGACGTGAAGTTTGGTTTCCAACCCCATCTGGAAGCTTTGAAGTAGAATCCGAAAGTATATTTACATACACAGTCGGATCAGCAAGCTAATACGCCGGGTATACATTATACCCTCTCGGGATTTAATGGGTATTTTAATCCCTTCCAGGATAACTTTAGAGTTTTTTGTTTTGTCTTCCTGAATAATCCTGAGCAGGAGAGTAAACAATGCTTGTAATATGGATTATCTCTTAATGTAGAAGCGTATTTTAATGCAATGACGCACAAAGGAAGGCTTACATCAAAGTCTTATAATATGGCATTTCACTGAACCAACTAATATTCTGTTCAATGGAAACTCTCTACTTCCAATTACCAATATCACCGTCAGGCCTAAACAGAGATGATAAGGCTTAACGTGTTCAAGGGGTGTTATTAACATTCGTAGGAGTTGGGAAACCAGAATGATTAAACGTCCGTACTTTTATGCCTATTACTTTAGTACTTTGTTATTATTTGTATTATTATTATTTTTTGTATTTGTATTTGTATTATTTTATTATTTGTATTGTTATTATTTGTTATCATTTGAATGCGAGCATGTAGGGCTTTGCATTTATAACGGACGACTTTAATAACTCTTGTTATAGATTATGATAAGTAATAACACTCTCTGAAATGTAAGCGTAAAGTTGTATCTGCTCTGTAGGAAAATTTCGAACTATTTATTTATTTTATTATTTCACATTCACAGTGGGCCTAATTTATTTCTGCTTAAATCAACTTTGTTTTAATACTAAGGAGCGAAGGGTACCTTTACGTCAAAAACCCCAAAAGAATTCAATTTTAAACTATATCTCAAGAATGGATTTTGAAATCAAAAATCTGAATCAACAACAGCGCACTGCGGTTTGGTAAGCCCTTCATCCTACTGAATTCTTTAAATGTGTCTTACATTATAATAATTAGTGTGATTTTTATTTATAGTTAATTGTTTACGGAGTATCAATTTAATAATCAAAATAACTACGCCAATGGATATAATATTTCATTCAGTCTGTAGGGTTTACCAAACCACAGTGCGATGTTGACTCAGATTTATGATTTCGAGTAAAATTCTTGAGATATAATTAAAAAATGAAAATGTTCTGCAGTTTTTGACGTAGAGGTATCCTTCGCTCTTAACAGAGTATAATCCGTAGTATTGATATTATATATTACATTAGGTCTTCATTATGATTTAATGTGATAAGCTCGTCCATGTGTTATTTGGTTTTACCTTGCAGGTGTGAGTTCGTATGACCCTGCAAGGAATTTCTAAATGAATATTCAATTGAAGATAATCATGCATTCCATAATGCTCTTATTTTAATCAGCATCTCTGTTGTATTAATAAGCCAGGTTCAGGAAAGTGACCCGTTTAAGGCGTTCGTCTCCGCTGGTGCTAAACTCAGCGCCACAAAGAGTTGGAGGGGGGGGGGGGGGGGGCGGGGGGGAGGGGGTTCTTACTTGAGTTTTGAATAATTAGCAACCGTAACCCTCCCCCACTCTCCTCATCTCGCTGAAAGACGGGATGGAATTAATTTATTGAGATTAATTATAATTTAATGCACGGAGCCCGGAAATTTATATCAAAGGTGGCTCTGGTACATTTTTTTTTTGTAGCAAAAACGTGACGTGCTACAGAAATAAGTTTTTGGCATTAAGACGTTTTACTAAAATACGCCTACTCTCCCATGAAAACTGTTTGACTTGGGACGGAGGATAGTCTAGACAATTTCAACTAGGGGTATTAAACACTGTACTTACAAATTTTTAAAATAATAACACTACATATTTTTGGAGCTTCTGTAGTGAATTAATAACCCTTAAGTAATTCCCCCTCCGCCAAAGTTAACTAATTAAAATACTAAATTCTACGATCCTCACCTTGTGTATGAAATTAGTTCAAGCTCTAAAAGTACCAGTCTGTATCGGTGTAAACAAGCGTGAACATGCTGTTGGATTTCTTTACCTAACGTTGCGTGGATTTATTCTAAGCCCTTCAACTTTTAATTATTCCAAACAACTTACTCGTTTCGATTTGTTTAGGAGATAGAGAAAATATTCGTTCTTATTTAACGTACGGTATTTAAACAGTTTTATGACAGTCAGTTGGGTTATGAATTTTAACTAATCCCTTCCTCTTATTTTCGCTTGCTGGAAACAAATTAATATTATTCTCTTGGAACTATATAAACACAGCCAGTTTCGTTCTACTATATTTCTAGTTACAATGTTTGGTATTTTCCCAAGTGGGCATTCAACCCATACTTAGTACAGAATATAGCTATCAAAATATTTATAAAAATTTCAGTAAAACTAACATGGCAGTTTCTTTCCCCACTTCTATTCCGTTTAAAAGAAAACTCACGCGGTTTTTTGTGCACTAAGGAAGTGAGATCTTCATTTCAGATTTCCTCCCTGAAAATGCAGAGTAAAACTGTATTATAATATGGATGCTAAAGATATCGCCTCTAAGCGCATCTCACCTCCAAAGCAACGTGGTTCTCGCTATTGTGCAAACTTTTAATGGAAGATATGCCTTAGATTAGCCGGAGGGGTTTTTGTTCATATAAAACAAAGAATGTAAGCCATGGTATATCTCTTTGAAGTCTTTGCAACTCCTAACGAGTTGCGGTTTTGATTCGTGCTACTCACTGCACCGACATGTTCCAATAATCTACCTTGTGGTTGTAGAAACTTATATGCTGGTGTCTGGATGCATTAATAGGAAGTAAACTTAAGTTGTTATAGTATGTATAGTATGGTTATGAACGCAAACAAACAAAAAGACAACCGTGATGAACTATATACCTAAGTAGTTCAAGTAAGGTAGATTACTCGTGTAATACCAACATGTATATTCATTATTCAAGTTGGGGACTTTGAGGTAAAATGAGAAACAAAAGTATATTATATAAACACTATACAGTCACACCAGTTTGTTTTGTAACTAACATTATACAATCATATCAAAAGTAGTAAGCCTAGACTTTGGTTTTAATTTAAATTTTATAGATGGATAATCTTCCATTACCAAACGCTGAAAAATGCTTAATTCATGTGATATCGTATAGACAAACGTTTTTTTAAAAAGAAGTTTAACATAATGTTATTTATTTTGGAAAAACATAATGTTATTTATTTAGGAATAACATAATGTTATTTATTTAGGAATAATATAATGTTATTTATTTAGGAATAACAATGTTATTTATTGAGAAGTAACCGTATTGGATTCACAATAATGATTACATATTTCTGTTCGTTATTATATATTGTTTTATAATTTATAATTTATTGGTAAAAATTGAGAATTGTGATGTATAACTAATATAATTTACATTGTTGCATTATGGTTATGGCCACACACATCATCACTGTTGCCCTGCCCTGTCACAAGCTTTACTCCTTAGGACAGGTAGTTTTATTTATGTACCGAATGAAAATGAAAATTATATTATTATTATTATTAATTATTATTATTATTATTATTATTATTATTATTATTATTATTATTATTATTATTATTATTATTATTATTATTATTATTATTATTATTATTATTATTATTATTATTATTATTATTACTATTATTATTATTATTATTATTATTATTATTATATTATTATTTTTGTCTTATGTACTGTCACAATTATAGTAAAAATAAAATATATACTCAATGTACACAACATCGAGTCAATATGACTTACCAAGAATATAAAATAAACTGCTGGTACAGAGTAGAAACGCATAGAAATAATAATAATAATAATTATAACAATAATAATAATAATAATAATAATAATAATAATAATAATAATAATAATTTTTGTTTTTTTTTCCTTTATTATAAGAACCTAGTTAATTTACATTCGATACAATCCCACAAAGCTACACACGTAGCTTGTCTGTGGGGATAACAAACAAAACTAATTGAAAGTAATCTAGACTCCCAACACCTATTACAACATTAATACATTTCGTAATACTAAATAATTAAATAATAATATAATATAATACAAAATTCAAAAACATTTAGCACTCTTCGAATGCTATTAACAAAATGCGATAGTATCACGTAACAAAAACATTTTTAATTCCCTTTTCACAGTACTTATACTATCCAAGTTCCTCAGGTCTTTGGGAAGCTTATTAAAATTAAATGGCACACAATATTCCAAAGCACGCTTGCCGTACTTATTGTCAAACTTAGGTACTTTAAAAAACTCGGCTTTTTTGGCACGAGTATACAAACTATGGTCTATTACGTTTTTAAACATTTCCTGGTAGTAAAACTTCAACACCAATTTATATATAATTTATTTATATATTATTATTATTATTATTATTATAATAATAATAATAATAATAATAATAATAATAATAATAATAATAATAATAATAATAATAATAATAATAATAATAATAATAATTATAATAATAATAATAATAATAATAATGCCTTTATTTACAACAGAATACAAACTATTCCACCATTGTAAATATAATAAAACCTGAGAAAACGGATAACAAAGGGTTGTATCCGATATCTTCGTTGTACAGACGTGTCTCATTAAATTATTTGTATCCTTCATTTGATGAATATTATTACTATACAAACATATACGGGGAAGGAGCACGTGAACCCTTGATCTTTATGGAACGAAGATGGATAATCCAATTTAGAACGTGTAGTCTTCATACTTCGCCGTTCTGCCTTCATCCCAATCCCAGTAAAGTAAATCTGAAAAATCAATTACGGATGTGAAACTCGGAAAAACATCTCTGTTGATCCAATAACTCGGAAAATGTTTTGAATGTGGATCTCCGGAGCTTCTTCGATGGTCTATTGACATGCCGAATGAATGTACTCCCGTGAGATCTAAGATCCTATTGGTTTGCGACATCGTGACGTATTCTAGGAACTAAGTCTTATCGACTGAGTCTTGTGCTCTATCTCGACAGAGCCAAAGAGACCGGTCGAACCCATATATACAGTGGGTCCATGGCTTAGTTGAGAACAAGAAAATCATTAACTCTTTCTTCGGTTTTGGCATTTCACAAATTATGTACACCCCTACTACCTGGCTAGCACGAACATGGGGCGAAGTCCCCGAATTCATTACAAGAAGCCATAACAGAAATTCAACCATGCGTATATTTCTTGCCCAACATCTAGTCAAATAATAGGTGTCCACACAACAAACAAATGATTACATTTGATTACTTTTTGACAGTTCGGACCCAACAATTTGAAGGAAACTGGGGTCGCACTCGGTCTGTACAAACAACTTATTATAAATGCAGTGAAGAAAATGTCCTGCGGCGTTCTCAGCTTTGCCTTGGACAAAGTTTACAACCCTTATTTTCAATTAGCAGTTAAACCGTTATCGATGACTTTATATATAAATGAAACCGGATGGGGGTACATTAAAATCGTTTCCATGTCGATGGAGAAAACTTGTGACACGTGTGATAAAATAACAACTCGGATTTGTTGAGTTATTGCCGCTTTGATGGTGATGGAATAAAACACCACTTTTGAATGTTTAACTTGCAAATTGGATTTTAAAATGCATATATGAATAATTCTGGAAATTGGTTCACGTTTTCAATAACAACCTTTAGTGCTTCTATGTAGAGATGTTTGCTGGGGAATTCTTTTAGATTGGTCTACGGTAAGAGGATTTTATAGATTTACCTTTATGCAGGTTTATGTAGTGACTACACTTTAGAAGGCGACGTAAAATTACTCAGTGTTTGAATTATTCTATTAAATTTGCATACAAAGTTTTTTTGAGTGTACCTTATTTGAGCATACTTTGGTGAATAGTAATAATAATAATAATAATAATAATAATAATAATAATAATAATAATAATAATAATAATAATAATAATAATAATAATAATAATAATAATAATAATAATAATAATAATAATAATAATAATAATACTAATAATAATAATAATAATAATAATAATAATAATAATAATAATAATAATAATAATAATAATAATAATAATAATAATAATAATAACAACCTTTATTGGTCTCTGCAGCCATAGCTGTTGCCGTAAGACATAGAATAACATACAATTTATATCAAAACGAAAATAGAAACAAAGTACACTTAATACAATTAATATATAAACTAAACAAAATTAAGAACAAAATGGTGCCTAAAGATGAAAATAGACCATCGTAATACGGCCAGAACAATTTCTTCGGTGAGACTTGATGGTAATTTGAACGTCTTCCGGAATTCCTCGAAACAGCCGGGGATTGTACCCCTAGCACCTATCATAAGACCCATTACTCTGATACGTCTGTATTTGGTAAGATCCACCTCATTGCAGTGACACAAACTAACTAAACTTCATAATCATCTCCATCTTGCGTAGATGATTCTTTTGGCTGAATCTATAACATGCTTGTATGCACTCTGTAGGTGCGAGTTGCATCTTGTCCTCACCTCTATCTTTGTCTCTGCAGGTGCTGCTGTGGCCTGTCTTTCACCTTCCACTGCGGGACAGGGGTGGACGTTGCGCCCGAGACCGGCGAATTATGGAGCCCCTCGCGTCACACCCAACCATCCCCCACAGACGCCTACGGGACCATCGAATTCCAGGGCGGGCCACATCCCAACAAGGCGCAGGTAGGAACATTGTCTTGTCTTTTGTTTAAAAATTTTATTGAAATTAAAGGCCAATATAGGGCACATTATCCTCTTTAACCTGTTGATTGATGAATGATGAGGGAAAAGGGAAAAGGGGAAGCCTGGTAGTGGCACGTAGCCTACTTTTCCAATAAACTTGAACTTGGCTTTTGGGTATAGCCGCGTCGATTATCGCTTAAAAGCTGACGTTTCGGGCAGCTTACACTACTCATCTTCAGAGCTAAAACTTGAAAAAGTCACAGAATGAAACCTACTCGGTCCAGCTCCACTCTGTGACGGACGTGAGTGTTTAGCCTACTCTAGTCAAAAAATACCAATGATACCAGCGGCTATACGTTCTATCCGAAAGGACGGTGTAACTGTGACCAGTCATATAGGTTCCTCCACTGACCTGGACTGCCAAGCAGTTGAGGAGAAGAACGAAGCAGTTACATAAGCTTTCGAACCTTCTCCTGACTGAGATCGCAATTAACTTCGGTGTTGTGTTCGTATGGGAATCGGCTAAGCGACCGCGTCTAAACCGTTGGTCATTGTGTTGTAAAATAACTACGACTACTAATACTACTACTGCAGTTAGATACAACGAACCTAGTTTCAAATTAAAAAATTAGTGTCTCGTAGGAATTTCTATGTATACAAACCAAGGCCGTGAATTATTTCTAATGCACCCATGCTTCAAGTAGATGTTAGGAACTACAGAAGCAGACAATTAAGTTTGTGCACTATGTGAAGGTCTCTCACACCAACAAGTAAGATAGTGTCAGGGGAGCAAGGACCGCACACAATTAGTTTCCAACTTAACAAGTGCGAATCACTAGCGTTTTTCCCGATTATCTAGTACAATTTGGTTGCGTTAATTTTTTGACGGAAACCTGCTTGCACGTTTTCTTGTGCGTTACCGTTAAAAAACCTACCGCAACCAAATTTTACTAGATAATCGGGAAAAACGTCAGTGATCCGCGCTTGTTACGTTGGAAACTAAATGTGGGTGGTCCTGACACTCTTACTTCTTGCTGTGAAAGACCTTAGTTTGTTCAATCTATGTTGAACAGCAGACAATAAATTGTTTTTTTCTACTCGGCTAATTCGTATTGGGACAACTTTAAAGTATTTGTGTGTATTTTATGGTCGTCTGTCTACCCTGCTTAGTACTATTCAACATAATCTAGTCGGTTAGTAGCTGAACGCAAATCCGTGAACGATGACAGCGCACAATATGGTACGGATCAGTAATTCGTGCATGCGTTCAAACTGTGTCCGTGGCAAAGCTGATAACGCCGCAGGGCATTTTTTCCACTGCATTTATAATATATTGTTTGTACAGGTCGAGTGCGACCTCAGTTTTCTTGAAATTGTTGGGTCCGAACGTTAAAAAAATAATCAAATGTAATCGTTTGTTTGTTGTGTGAACGCCTATTATTTGACTAGATGTTGGGTTTTCAAGAAATGTGCGCATGGTTGAGCTTCTTTAATGGCTTCTGGTAATGAATTCGAGGATTTCGTTTCATGTTTGTGCTAGTCAGGTAGTGGGGGTGTACATCATTGGTGAAATGCCATGGTCGACAAAAGATCGACTGATTTACTTCTTGTTCGCAACTAAGCCACGGACCCACTGTACATTCTGCTACTAGCGGACTAGCGTCTGTTGACTGTACGAAGCGGTAGACAAACATCCGCTAGGGTTGGGTCTCTAACCTATAAAGCACACTCAAATGTTAAAGTGCTCTCTCATACTGGAAACACCATCGATATATTGAGGATGGCAATCGTTTTAAACGTTTAGCAAGAGGAAATATATAAAACACACATCTTTTGTGGTCGATATAGTGATTTGTGTGGTTTAATAGCGGATGTCATTGGAAAGAAATCTACCTGGCCGGCTGTGCTTTACCGGCCACGCCGTAAGAAAAAAGGTGTCCCCTAGAATTCTGAAAAGAGACGGTCGCCCCACACGGTCTATTTCAACGGTATTCATTCCGGAATTTCCCAATACCTGCAATGTTATTCTCCACTGCATTGACTGCACCAACCGTGAATGGAATGCAACCCCACCACGTCTGACAACATGTGGGCGATATTATCACTACAGTACCACAGGCATGAGAACGGGATGCAACTAGATTTAGGTTGGTAGTTGTCACACGCGGTACTTCACTGTTACATAATCCGTGACGACAACACCTTGCAAGTTAACTTGACGAGACTTTATAATATTCGTGGTTGCTTCTCTCCAAGTGACGTCACTGGAAGGAAATCTACCTTACCGGCTGTGCTTCACCATCTCTCCAAGTGATGTCACTGCTGGCGCACTGGACTACGTTCAAAGTTAATTTAATCAGGCGTCAGTCGTCCTGTCAACCTGAATCAAAGATAGACTGTCATGACGTTGGATTGTTCTTTATACTGCATGAGCTGCGAGTTAGGTGAAATAATCGCTTTAACATATTGACCTGGTAACCACATTTACAATTCGTTGTAATAGATCGTCGAGTTGGCCAGTTAATTAATGTGTATTGAAATCGCTGTATACGCTACACTGAATTCGTTATTTGTTTATTTTCATTTGTCAAGTCTACGATTGAAAACACTTTCGAAGAGGAAACAAAAGTTCTATTTTGCTTATAATTATTAGACATTGTCTCGATATAATGCACGTTGCATCCAAGCAAGTTGACAGCCTAATTAAGTTTGGTTATTAAGCGCTGTACCTCGATTACAATTGAACGTGTCGACAAATGGGATTCGCAAAGTGTTTCACTTGAACGTTCATCGTCGCGATACTAACTGGTAATTTCCTAAATGTCTGTTATCGATGCTCCATAAAGTTTAGTTCAAATCTCTTCCACCAAATGGGAAAACAATATGCAGAGAGAGAGAGGGATAGAGGTTGGGAAATGAAACGTTTTGCTGGCACTGAATAAATGATTCCCTTTCTAAGTTCCCAAGAGAGAAACAAGGAAAGAAAGAACACTATTAATCTGATGGCGTGTGTGTGTTCAGTGCATGACCAATCTTATCTTGGTTGAAGCAACAAGTGATGGATGATTTCCCCAGTACCTACATAACGTTATTATTCAATAATAAATAGTAATGGTACTTTTTTCTGTGCAACATTTATTTGTATTTCTTACAAACTAAAGATAATACTAAAGAGTGAAATCGTACTGATACTTCTTATTGTATTTTATGGCATCTTATTTGTTTTAAATTATTGCAATTTTTTTGTTTATACATTTTCCAAGTATATGTTTGTGCTTCTCACACAAAATTTCTTCTCCAATTACAACCATGTTCGGAAAATAATTCTAAAATGGTTTGCGATTGTCTAGTCATATTGATGCTAAAGTCATGAACCATGATTTATTTCACATTTAAAACTGTTTTATGATTTTCTGTACAGTATAGACGGCTATGTTTGATCACACAACCTGAGATGAGGATCCGTTAGAACCTGTGATCTATTAACATCAGGTTATTTGAAAATAGAACCAATTATAAACGTTTTATAACAAGAGGACATTCCACAAAACACACAGTCATATACAAAGGATAACTCCTCTTTGATATTTTACAACATACGTCATTTAGCTTTGATGTAATGCAATTTCCTGTCTGACTACGCTAGTTTTTTTAAAGCTTTATGAAACATTGTTTTAAAAACCAACGTATATTAATTATTCCCCTTTGGTATGTGCTAGCTAGACTATACACATGGGATGACATGTCTGTAACACTTTGCCGCTGTCAAGTACATCATACAAACGTTTGGTACTCATCTACTAGTTTAAGATATTTTTCATACACGAGATAGTCGTTGACATGATGTTAATTAATAAGTTGTCAACGCATATTTCGTTACCTTAGTTTGCAATTACAAACCCTCAGTCGTTGAACTGAAATATAATTACGTTTTAGATTTTAAAATTTATTTCGTGTGCCATTTATAGAGTCGTTAGAGTGACCAGATGGGTCGAGCAAAGAATTCAATAAAGTAGACAACACACGGGAAACATGTTTTGAAAACGAGTTTTAAACACTAATTTCGTTGCATTACTTTATCGTGGTGTGTTATTCAAGTTTCAAGTTGCATACATTCTTTAATCATTTTTCCAAAACAAAAACTTTCTTCTAGAAACATATTGCCAAGACAGTATCTGTGTTGGCGGAGAATACATTTTTAAAGACATTTCACTGCATATGGCCAATATAAGTGATGAGATCGAGATCACGTGATGGCACCAATACTGGCAACATTTTATCCGTGTAGCAGCAAAGAAATTTATATTTTCAGATCTTATTTTCGAAACATGTTTCCCGTGTTCGTTCTAGAGATAAAGTAGACGTAAGGAAACTGTAGAGCGTTGATCGCGAAGTGTTAGCTACGTTACGTGTGTTGCTCGCGTCGAAGTGTTTTACAGTAGCGCGATCTTCGGTAGACGCAACGCGAGCAAACAATAACATGACAGCTGTCGTAACATGTTCATAACCTAGATGTATATGTGATGGAAGACTATAATCTACTTACTTACAAATGCAATTTCGCTATATGGCAGAGACAAATTGCAGCTCTTGTTTATCTCGAAATGTTGAAGAGAAAATGTTGTTTGTAGGTCATAGATTCCGTCTTCGATCAAAACACAGGATATAAGCAAGCTTTGCATTGTTGCATGGGTTGGTTTCACGAGCACCGCGGCTGAAGCAGTAGACTCGCAATCTAATTGGTCGACGCGCCTAACGCGTCGCAAGCAACGCTCTACAGTAACGACAGAAACGACAAACTTCCGATGGCGTTGCGTCTCTACCCTATATTACTCACTCAACGATCGTGTTGTGATATGCAGTGAACTCTGCACAAAGAGGCTGCACAGCTGATCTACGATAACATTAACCACTTCACTGTGCTAATCGATCGCCCCAATCGTTTCGTTTAAATTTAGAACAAAGGTATGTTAATTCTGACCCTCACAGCTCATACCCTCATGTATTGTATTTACGTGGCTAAAACCACAACACCTCCACTTATGCATCCCATTGTCAAATAGGTTATACAATACACTTAAATTATACAGTAAATTGGTTCAATGAGTGCATGAGGCACTCGCAGGTAAGGAACCTTCATGTTACATTAGGTTTGCTTATGGCAGGAAGTGGTGATGTACAGTATGAAATACAATAATTAGAAAAAATATTAAGTAGGTACCATGAATAGCCTGTTGGAAATTAACTGGGCCCTATGTATCGCTTGGTTACTAATGGTATAGACTGTGACATAAGGTATTGTCAAATCCACAAACTACTCTGCGTGCCAACGTAAGAAGCGCCCTGGCAATCACTGACCTCAAAGGGAGGCGATGGTATTGTGGAGATCATAAATGTCAATCATCCCCATTATTAAGCAAAGCACTCAGCCGGTACCGACAGCTACAAACCGCGTGGATCTTTGGATCTTTAGCGCACTAGAAATGCGACAACCACCAGGGGAAGGTCCCCTTTTTGTAACAGTTTATACACCCCGTTGACTGCCGCTTGAGATTTTAGGCAAGATTGACATTTAGAACTGTCAACAAAGGAGGGGGCGGCTAAGTCTCCCTTTGTGTGTAGTGATTGCCAGGGTGCTTCTTAGGTTGGCACGCAGTATAGTCGTCTCCATACAGTATTTTCTTATCTCAACCATATCTTATACAATTTTTTTCTATTATATGTACTGCTTACTGATTCGTTCAGTGCAATTCCTGTGTGCTCGTCCGAGATCTCATCTGCCCCGATTTCCTTTCTAAAGTCGCACCACAGCAACTTTGAGGCTGGTGACGTCACAGATGAGTGAGGATTGATCAATCAAATGTGAGTATTGGTGAAAGCAGCCCGCTGATTGGCTCCGACACGCCCATCTGTGACGTATCCAGCCTCAAAGTTGCTGGGGAGCTACTTTACACCTCCATCCATATCTTGGTTTCGTCAGTGTCTCCAGTGGCGTTTCCCTCTCGGGAATATATCCACACAATCCATCACTATGATGCATGTCATCACAATAATAACATAATTTATCGTCTCGATGGATTCTGATGCATAAACGAATCACGTAAAATCCGACCAATCCGAGCGGATCATCTTTTTCTTTGCGAGGTAACATCCACAGTAACAATACCATCTATAAACAAAACCCGGCATGCAATGAACACATCTTCTCGTGCAGGATATTATGTTTCCAGTACAGGAAGCAAAAGAGTATATTAGTGTGACGTCACGATTCCCGTGTCAACCAATGACGAACCGTATTTGTGAATCCAAACAATCATGACAGTCGACAGTTGACAGATAGTAATGTTTTTGCAAACATTGTAGCGAGGGTTATCCGTTCAGATATTTCGTTTCCCTTTACACGAAACAGTGAAAAAGAAGTTGATTAAATTGATAAGTAAAGTATTGTAATGATACAATTACTACTTTAAATAATAACTACGTTTCAGAAAGTTGTTTGGAGTCAGATAGATCGTCCGCCATTTGATCGTTACGTCATCACTAATACAGTGTATTAAGAATCTTGATGGGACCTAACTTCAGATATCTCTCAGTGTATTTAACAAAATGGAATTCTTCCGCCATATTTAAATAAACACCTTCTGTATAAGAGAATCATCAACGAGGTTTAAAATTATGTAAATTGGTTTTAAATTACAGCGTTTATGGAACATAAAAACATGAAATTTATTCACAAAGTGAGTCGTATTCTCCAGATTAGACGAAACTCTTTTGTTTTATCTCTCACGATGTATGAAAGGAAATGTAGGTCACGAAATTTAGCGAATGTGGTAATAAAAACGTATATTAATCTTTAATCACACGTTATCACTTCAACGCCTAATACGAGAGGTCGTAAGGGTCTCATTCGTACACTTTTCACTATAACAAAGTTCTCCAGGAATAAATCCCTCTTTCTTCTACTTCCAGCATGTATTGTGGCCTAGCGGCTAAGTCAGGAAACAGGGTAGTTCGCCGTTATATGCGCGACGTTATGAAAACAGCGCTGCCAAGCGGAGCGGCTCTAGTTAACGCTGTATGTTCACTTACCTTGCGGAAGATTTTGCTCTTTTAAATTTGCTTAAAAATAGTTTTAAATTGTGGCAAAAGAAAATTAATCGTCCTTTAGAGAATTTAATGCTCTTTCTACGGAATGGTTTATTTTTTCAATAAATATTTCCGTTATGCAGATCTTCCTCTTATTAGGTTTGAAAGGTGTCCGGCAACATCACATTAGAAGTAGTAATTAAGAACATCTGTAAAACAGAAATATTGATTGAAACAAAGAAACGTTCGTAAGAAAGAGCACTAAACTCTTCTGAGGATGACATATCTTGATTTACATTTGAGACAATTTAAACACATTTAAAATTAATTTTAACAGACCGAAATCAGGAGATCCGCAGGAGCTGCGATTTCAGTCGAGGATGTGCTCGGCGTGGCGCGGCGCGGATGAAGATTGCAGCCAATCAGCGTGCTCTATTTCTCAGCCGAGGAGAGCCGCGGATTTCTATCCGAGGATTGAAAATATTCAATATTTCAGCCGGCGAACTCCACGCCCGGCATGACGTCACTTTGAATGACCAATAAAAAATCGGGATTACGACAACAAACAAATGACTGAAGACTTTGCCGAAAGATTATTGTTGGCTGTCGAAAAGAGAGAAATCGTGTATAATATATTCCACAAACACTATAAAAGTAATGTTTTGCGTGTTTAAGCGTGGAAGGACGTGGCGAAAGATTGTAACAACACAGGTAAGCAAAACGACTAGGCCTAGGCTAGGCCTAGGGCCCTAGGCCTAGGCCACAGATAGCGCATCGTGCAATCTGCAAGTGAAATGGCTGGCGAGGAGAATCCGCGCCACGCCATGCCACGCCGCGCCGAGCACATCCTCGACTGAAATCGCAGCTTTAAGGTCCGATACGACCAACACGTTTCCTCGTCGTGAACTTCTTTATCGTCTTTTGTAGAACCACAAGACTCAGATTAGAGCCTCACCGCTAGGATCGCGACTAGAAATGATACAGCCGATAAAAACATCGTGTCCCAGAGTCGATAAAGAAGTTCGTCATCAGAAAATTCTTTGTCGACTCTGACAATACTCTACTTTATGAACGATTCTGAAATACTAGGAGTAAACAGTACTTACAACACAGTACAGTAGTCACGTAACTGGTCTGGTCACAAGCTGTAGTTCCCTCACAAGAGACAAGTTAGCATAACTTACGTATATATATATATATATATATATAAAGAAAGGATACATTTTACGGTTAAACCAATCTAAATTTTATTTTTAATGATAAGTCAACGTTTCGACGACTTTAGCGTCGTCTTTTTCAAGACATACAAATATACAAAAACAAATAAATAAAAAACCACAACAACCAAAAAACACTTGCATATAAAAACGAAAACACTGCCACAGCGATACATCACTGGGTAGCTGCTCTAGCAAGCTCCTTGAATTTGCTTCTGGTTATGGGACCCCCCTGAGACACTGCTGGAACTCTTTGTCTCTGAGAATGGTCAGCAACAGGCTGATTGATGGCTGGGAACACCTGCTGGACTTTAAGGTTAGCCACAATCGGTTTCCAAGCCGAAGGTAGTCTTTGAGCGTCATCTCGCTTGTTCAGGTTATGAGGCCGCTTCTCAATCTCAATTGCTTCCCGGATTAACCTCGCTCGAAGATTGTCCACTGAAGCAAGAAGCCGTACCCCGGCAAAGTTAATGTTATGTCCTTCCTTTATTGTATGTTGTGCTAGAGATGACGTTGACTGGCCTTGGTCCACAGCAAGTCGGTGTTCTTGAACTCGCTGCGATAATTTTCTACTTGTTTGACCAATGTAACTGTGATGACAGCCATTACAGGGTATCTCATATACTCCTTTGTTTTCTAAAGGAATCACATCCTTACAAGTTCCCACCATTTCGCCAATTTTCTTCTCGGTATTAAAAATCGTCCGTATGTTTTCTCGGCGAAGCCGTTGACTGATCAAGTCTGTCGTCCCTTTAATGTATGGCAAATAGGCAGTATACTTGGGTGGTTCTACTGGTTCTACTTGTGACGTCGAGGTGGAAATAGGCTATTAAAACTTGGCTGTCGGGTTTCGCCGCGTCCATGGATAAAAAAGTCCTGACGTTTCGGGCCGATTGCACGGTCCATCTTCAGAGGAATAAAAACTCTAGAAGAGTACACACACGGAACAAACCTACTCAATCCAGCCCGTCCGTGTGTGTCAACCCAAACCAGTCGTGCAGTTAGTTTTATTCGTTAGCTGGCGTCTGCGCACTGTCTTCCCGCCCAGCTATTGACGTCACTCTGTTCAAATCCCGTTTGAGCCGCTCTATGGTCGGTTTCCACGTTCTACTAAGTTTCAAACCATCTTCACGGTTGAAATTATCCGGGTGCTTTTCAATTTCCACCGCCTCCCGGACAAGACGAGGCCTGTAGTTCTGAATAGCCGCCAATACCCGGGTTTCTTCAAAGTTGATGCGATGACACTTAGTAACGCTATGCTCCGCCAACGCCGACTTGTCAGTATGCCCTAATCTTGTGTGGCTCATATGTTCTTTAAGGCGAGTGGATATTTTTCTGCCCGTTTGTCCTATGTATACCTCATCACAAGCGCCACATGGTATTTCATATACCCCCGGTACATCTAAACGTGGGAGCTCATCCTTAACCGGATTAAACATCGTGGAAAGCTTTCTGTTAGTACTGTAAACAGTATGAATACCTTGTTTTCGTAACAGTTTGCCAATACGATCTGTCGTATTCTCAACGTACGGCAAGAAAGCACGAGAAACACGTTCCGGCTGTACTAGTGGCGAAGCTAGAGGTAGGGCTGGTGCACACGGTCTCTTTCGAAATGCCTGTGAAACCTCACTATTCGTATAGCCATTCTGTAGAAGCATTCCACGAAGTGTACGGCATTCATCGGCTAGATGTTCTTTGTCTGAGATTCTTCCTGCCCTACACGCTAACGTGTTCAAAACAGCGCGTTTCTGCCCAGGATGATGGTGCGAGTTGGCGTTTAGATATCGCCCCGTGTGTGTAGCCTTTCTATATACAGAATGACTAAGCGTGCCATCACACTTGCGCCTCAGTAACACATCGAGGAATGGGAGCTCTCCATTTACCTCAACTTCCATAGTGAACTTGATGTTATTGTTTAAACTATTGAGATAATTGAGGAAATTCGTTAACTCTTCCCTTCCATGGGGCCATACAGCAAACGTGTCGTCTACGTATCGAAAGTAATGCGAAGGTTTCAGTGTCGCATTATTTAAAGCATCAACTTCAAACTTCTCCATGTATAGATTAGCTACAGCAGGTGAAACAGGTGATCCCATGGGCGAACCGTCAATTTGTTTATAAAATTCTCCGTCAAACATAAAAAAGGTTGAGTTTAAAACAGTCTCCGTCAATGTAGCAATATTTCCAGGATATTTTTCTTTTATCACATCAGCCGCTTCCTTAATAGGTATATTAGTAAACAAAGACGTTACATCAAAACTGACCATAATGTCTTGCTCATCTAAACGTATGCCTTGAACTATGCTTATAAAATGCAGTGAATCTTTTATATAGGAACTCGCATCTGACACCAAGGGCTGTAACTGTCTTGCTAAAAACTTTGACAAGTTGTATGAGGGAGCCTGTATTGCGCTAACAATGGGTCTCAGAGGGAAATTAGCTTTGTGGACTTTAGGTAATCCATATAAGCGTGGAACACGTGAATTAGACGGTAAAATCTGACGTTTAGTTTCATCATCCAGTGTTGACCGCTTTATACTGTCAACAATCTGCTTTTCAATTTTAGTGATAGGGTTGCGTTTAAGTTTCTCATATGCTGGATCTTTCAGTAGTTCGGATCTTTCAGTACGGTGTAGGGATAGTGACGTTGTCCCTGACTTTTCTCGTATTACATATCATAAAAATTCTCCTTCAACACGTCGCATTCTGAAACGTGCAAGTGAAGCCATCCTTCGAGCCGAGATTCGTGAAACACGTCGTGACTTAGACAAGAATGCTCAACAGCTGTATGAGGCTCATCAACGGTTAGCAAGTGTGTTGCATCCTGTGCTTTTTGAGAAGGTGGATTCGGCATCAGCACAACACGCCGAGGTGAGTCATTCCATAACTACACGCAAACAAGTAGCGAAGTTTAATAAACTCGTAAAACGACAGCACAACGCTGTGACAACACCTCTTGACGTTAACAAAGTAATTTACAATCGGACAGATGAGTCCTTTGACGAGGCTACTGTTTCCGTGCTTAAGAAAGGGTTTAATTTTGCTATTGCGCCGAAACAAATACCTGTGGAAGACATCATATGCGGGGTGGAAACAGCTATTGTGGGGCTTCCATGTAATAAAGCGGAGGAAATTCGAGCAGAAACAGCTAGAAT
>OX246738.1:95474352-95671852 GCA_945910005.1 Isoperla grammatica
GTATATTTGACCCAAGGTCCTGCAAAGTCCACCCGAAATAGTAGTTCCTGATTAAATTTACGCTTTGACTGGCAAGGTCAGTTGTCGAGGGTCTTCTTCTGTTCTTGGAAGACACGTGGACAAATAAGGGTTTAATTTCCAGGTAAAGTAGATACACCAGACTACTTATTACAAAAACATAAACCCCAAGTGCAACACGTCTCTTCAGTAGAAGTATATATTTATATAGTGACGACTCCAGTTCGTCGCAATTCAAAATACACGCCGACAAAATGCGAACAAAAAGGAACTGTTTCTTATTGTTGGAGACTAATTCTGTCAATCATCCCCTTTATTTGGCAAACCACTTACTTTGTAACATAGTAAAGATAGCTCCAAACCACATGGACCTTCCACCATGAATATTCAGGATTAGCCATTCTCATAATGGGTTTGTAAAAAAAGTAGTAAAAATAGCAGTTTCATTTAGTGATGTTCATTTTTCTTGATCATTTGAAAAAGGACCTAATCCTGAGCCCCTGTCCTCACTATTGCCAAGCGGGTTGTTTTTGTTATTTGAATAGAAATCATTGGTAGTCACTTTTTTAAATTATGCATCCTTCCTGGTGACAAGCTTGACGTTTACTACCTTGCACAGTGAACGGGAAATAAGTCTCCCTTCGAGGAGTCCTCTTTACCGACGTGTATTTTGGATAGAGACCAACTTCAGTATCAGTTGAATAGTACCAAACTTACAACCATTTTTGAAACAAACTATTCGTATACTATGCAAACGTGTTCGATTTTTATTTTCGCTTATAACTTTACTACTTTAATATTATTTCATTATGTAAGTAAGACAGCGTAATCGTTTGAATAATTCATAAGATGAATCACCACCAAAACGTTTATTTTCAATTTAAGATCAATCCTATAATGAATTCATATTCCATCTATCTATCTAAACATGCATAATCTACAAAATTATATTTCCATTAACTGTGCTGACCGGACGAGAATGCACCATGAAGTGGCTCTATACTTCATATCATGGGATAAAGTTCAGGACGGTGGTGGTGTTGTTTTAGTTACCACAACATTTCATTAGTGACCGCTGATCATGTATGTCTTTAGGGTGTAAACTACATCATGATAGCTATTTAGTTACAAGTTGGATTGAGCTCTATAACAATGTTGGCTCTGCCCGATACCAATACCAACCACAAAGCCGAAGGGTTGGTGTATTATTAATCTCTTGTAACTCGATGGCAACTAATCCCCAAGCTATTATATAACAGATAATGGGTTGTTCACCTTGTATCTGAATGACGTTATTTCATTTATAGTTTCATCTCACAATCCGACAAGTTATAAAGTCGATAATATCTTTAACGTACATGTGGTTAATACTGTTAAGCCTTTGCAGGCAATGGGATCACTTATGGTAAAGCTTCATGTACCCTGTTTCAGATTGTTGCTAGAAATAAAGGACGTACGTTGATGATTTTGCAGGATGCTATTGTCAGTAATAGTTTATAGACGTGTACTGTGATTGAAATTGTTCAAACATTTTACGTTTTATAGATTTTTTCAAAATTGGAAGTCATCAGAATCGATATTGATTGTAGATTTTTTAATAGATTGCTGATAAATTCATTTTTTTGATAGTGGGATAGTTTTACGAAGCATTGGACATAATATGCGTTGTGAAGCAGTTCCCATATCGTCGCCAATTATATTACATTATTTATTTATTTAATCGTAATTACGGCCAGTGTAGGGCACAATGCCCTATTTAGCCTGATGATTGATGATTGATAAATCATAATGAGGAAGGGAGGAGGGGAAGCCTCGTACCGGCACGTAGCCTACTGCTGATGAAAAGTACCAAGGGGATCATCGACTTTACGTCCCATCCGAAAGGACGGTGTAACTTTGACCAGTCACAAAGGTTCCTCCACCTACCTGGACTGCCGAGCAGCTGACGAGAAGGATGAAGATGTTACACAAGCTTTCGAACCCTCCAATCTGCTCTAACTTCTATGCTCTGCTCTGCTCTTCGAAGGAGAGTGGTCACTCCACCTCCTGACCTTGGCCGAAGTTGCTTAACTTCGGTGTTCGTATGGGAACCAGCTAAGCGACTGCGGCTAAAGCGTTGTCTATTATATTATAAGAATTGGGTTTGGTAATGGGTGTATGCGTAAAATGTGAGGTTTGAATACAGCTGCGTGACTTATTACAAATACTAAATTGAAAAAGTTAGAAGTGACAATTTTCCTGCGTGTTTTTATCTGTGTAGTATGAGGATCATGTCGTGGTAACAGGTGTATTAATTTAATCGGTAAATGTCGGTTTCCATATTCTTGTTTAACATTTAAGGTTTAAGATTTTATTTTCATAACGGTTTTACTTAGTAAGGGTCGCTACCATTTGCCGGATTTATAAAACGTCGCCTCTCATTGGCTGCGCTAATAATTTTAGATATTAGAGCTAAAGTTACTATGTTTTCCTTAAATCTTAAACCTTAGGAAAGTGTGTAAACGTTTTTCGCATAAATTGATTTTGTTTAACCTTAAACCAATTAAATCTTAAATAAGTTTGTAAACCGAGCTCTGCAAATGTATATGCTGCGTGTTAATTTGTTTCAATGTCAACGGAACACTAAACGACAGCAGATACACTCAACCTCAATATTCACACAAACTCCTCGGGTAGAATACATGTATCTAATCTTCTCTCAGAGTGAGTTATTTATTTGACAGACTTGGTAATTAATTCGTTGCCCTATTAAATTAGTTCCAGTGGAAACGTGAAGTTGCAAAGTGGGTAATGTTCATGCAAGGAAGCGATTGCGCCTCGAATGAAGTTATTAAATGTAATTAGTTCATATCTTCGCTTGCTCTCGTTTCGGGCGGGAGGTTTAGTTTACAACTAAGTAATTATTGTCTTATTCCAAGTTGTCGCCGGCCCCATGCGATGACGTCATGAATAATGTAGGTATTCTAATACGTGTTAGGTGAGTGTAGGTCACAAGCAGCTCCCAGTCCACTCCAGACAATAAGGACAAGACTGACGTACAGTCTGGAGTTTTTCCAATCGCATTGCACTCATTGTAGCGACCTGCTCACAATCTGCTCTGCTATATTCAACCATTCAGTTTATTGGTGTAGGTAGAGTCCCAGCGGCCATTGGCGATTGTACCTATACACATTAATCGCCTGTGTACGCTAGTAGTACTGGCGGGAGCCGCTAGGTACCGCCACATCAGCGCGGCCTAATCAGTGGGTACGTGTGGCGGCCCCTAGCGGCTCCCCCCCAGTACTACTAGTGAACACGGGTGATTTATGGGTAGACAGTCGCCAATGGCCGCTGGGACTCTACCCTGTACAACTTTTTCTCGTAAACTAGTTATCATTCCGCAAATTGTATCTGTTTCCAAATTTATATTAAGTCCACCGGATCCACAAACTTATAGTCAAGTCTACAGTGTCTTGTACCCTGAACGGTATTCAAGTCATTTTCCCCGACCTATCAACAAAGCAACCCAGACGTGTCCAGAGCAACAGCAACAAACTTCATCTCCGAAGAGATCGCTCCGTGCTGAGCGTTTTGCGAAGGGTAGCTTTACCTTAAAAACCGTACGCATGATGTTCATTTTTAAATTATGTCTCAAGAATGGACCTCGAAATCGAAAATCTGAATCCACAGCGGCATGTGGTTTGCTAAGCCCTACATACTAAATGCTCTAAATGTGTCTAACATTATAACAGTAAGGTATTTATTTGTAACTAATGCTATTACTAATTATAGATTTAATAATGAAAATAACTACGCTACTGATTCAGTCTCATTCAGTCTGTAGCGCTCACCAAACCACAGTCCGCTGTAGATTCAGATTTTCGATTTCGAGGTTCATTCTTGAAATATAATTTAAAAATAAGAATTTTGTGCGGCTACCCTTCACTCGTAACTACATCTTCAAGTCGCGAGCCTTTCGGACCACAACGCATTACAATGGTAGAGTAGAAAAATTCATAAAGCAATTAAACTTTAATTTTAAAACGATGTTTTTTATAGAAAATCACAGAAACAATAACTATGCAACAGCTATCCTGCAACAAAGAGGTATCGCACCGTTCTTCTGTAAACCTGTCATGTACCTATTGGTCGATCCTGGAGTGAACCCTTTATAGAATAAACACAATGGACACGACTTCGGCCAAACCACTTTATCTCATTATTATCGACTACGTGGTGCTGCTCCATCACTCCAGCCTCCTGGCATTGTATCCCTAAGCCAAGCACGCGTTATGGTTTGATTGACGCATCAAAGGACAATGAATATACTCGAGGGGTATCTCGCCCATCAACTAAGTTGGATCTTGTATTGAAATGTTTTGAACAATTTTGAGTGTGATGGCGATAATGATTTTTTCGTAGAAATTCCTTTTATGTTCCTGTTCCTGTTCCTGTTAAATTCCTGTACACCAGCTGATGTGGCCCTCGTCAGGTGACTTACTATACTTGGTTAAATAACACCCTGCCAACCACTAACCTGAAAAGACTATCTTCTTAAAAACACACCAGGACTCATTAACCGGAAGATGATAATATAAGTAAAAAATTGTTCGGACAAACACGGTCAAAAACATTCACGCACTACTTGCCGCGTTATATTTCGGAAACATCCGTCACCATCCTCAGACGCGAAGCAACTGAGGTACGTCTTGAAACACGCTAGTGGCGCCCTTCCACGCCCTGTCGACTTCATCGCGAACTACCGACCTCCACATGGCCGGAAGTTCCACACTGGGTTGACTAATGATGTTTGGGAAATACGTCATAACCGCCGCCTCTGTCAACTTCCTTTTCGACGTGTTATCATTTATGTATCATCATTTATTTGATTGCAAGACTAATATTATTTGGCAAGAAGTTAAAATGGTACTCAAGGAAGTTTTTTCATTTATTCATCGTCATTTATTTGATTGCAAGACTAATATTATTTGGCAACAAGTTAAAATGGTACTCTAGGAAGAAACATGTCGGAAAGGAAGTTGACAGAGGCGGCGGTTTGACGTATTTCCCAAACATCATTAGTCAACCCAGTGTGGAACTTCCGGCCATGTGGAGGTCGGTAGTTCGCGATGAGGTCGACAGGGCGTGGAAGGGCGCCACTAGCGTGTTTCAAGACATACCTCAGTTGCCTCGCGTCTGAGGATGGTGAATGATGTTGCCGAAATATAACGCGGTAAGTAGTGCGTGAATGTTTTTAACCGTGTTTGTCCGAACAATTTTTTACTTATATTGACTATCTTCTTTGTAGAAAGTTATAAACACGTCGTGCAGTCATGTCTAAAATCTCCGGCGATAGTCGGTTCGGTGACACAAAGCTTCCAAAAAAAGCCGAGCCTGTGATTGACGTAGATTATCTACACAATAACATCGCCTCCTTTGAGGTTAGTGGTTGGCAGCGTGTTAGTCAGGTTGGAACCACCTATAGGCATGTTAGGGTGTTTGGATAGTTGGGAAGAAATGTCCGAGAGCTGTTAGAACTCAATCCCAGCGACGATGTTAGGTATAGATACTAGATATTAAGGGCAAAGGGTAGTCTCTACGTCAAAAACCGCAGAAAATGTTCATTATTAAATTATATCTCAAGATTGCAACAAGAGATCAAAAATCTAAATCAGCAGCGCACTTTGCTTTGGTAAGCCCTACAGATTGAATAAAATATTATAACCATAAGCGTAGTATTTTGATTATAATTCGATAATTAGTAATAAAATTAATTATTTGTACAAAAAACATACTGATTATTATATAAGTCACGACTTAGCGCATTCAATGTGTAGGGCTTACTAAACCACAATGCGCTGTTGATTCAGATTTTCGATTTCGAAGCCCATTCTTGTGATATAATTTAAAAATGAAACTTTTTTGCGGTTTTTGACGTAGAGGTATCCTTCCCTGTTAAGATAGGTTGGATATAGTTGTCCCAAGACTACCTTACATATGCTTTCGTCACAGGCGACGGGCTCGTAGCCAATCGGCGATCGGTATTTGCGCGGGTGTGATGTCGGGCGGTTCGCTGGTTGGCTACGAGTGCCTCGCCTGAGACGAGAGCATGTGTAAGGTAATCTTGGGCCAAGTATACAGTAGTTTATGCCATCCTCCGGTTTTTGTGCAAGTTTTGATTACGAAGTCATGAAGTATTGATGAAGTGCTAGCTCTGCATTCAGGCCTAAAGCGCCTGTTACACTGGGAAGTTATAAAATGAAAAAACAAAAAACAAAGATTAAAGGTCCTACTCTTCTTTATTACTTATTGGTTTAATTCACTTCCCGATGAATCATTTTACCATCAACTTAGAAACTAACTATAATATATACCCAAGTGACCCATATGTAAACGACATCATATAGCACCAAATGCCATGCGCCGTGTGTTATTACAAGTTTCAATCTACTGTTAGATTTCATAGACGAAGTTATTTGACTCATAGTCGGTCGAAGTTCATACGGAAAGTCGCATCACACTATGGAGAAAACTGCTCTTTGTGCTTTCAGACAATGAACGTAATGATTTACGGTTGACAAACCACACAATTGCCTTTTGGTTTCCCCGAAGCGTAAATCTAATGGTCATCCGTACAACTCTGCCAAGTCTTGACAAGCCAACTATCAAATGTAAAATTCAAATATCAAACTTAACAAAATTCATTTGATTAAAGAACCCGCCAGGATCTTTAATCAATGGTATTGTACTAAAAGTTTTATTAAAAGAACACTTAATTCACTACAGTATTGTAAAAAAATATAGATTCTCAAGAAAATTCAAAACTTACGGAAAACCACAATTGTCGGCATCGTGATCGGGATCGCAATCGTACATTTTTTCAAGCTAAATCATTAGGACATTGCGATTTCATTGTGAACATCACCGATTAGAACTATGTAAATGAAATTCGTCACGATTTTTGAATTCCAATTGCAATCCCGATACCGTCAATTGTGGTCGGGGCTTTATGCTTTCTGTGTGTGTCTGCTCTCTGTGCATGAAACCTCAGCCTCCGTACAGACAACATGCGTGCGCTTGTTTGCTCTTCTCAGTCACAGCGAAAACAGAATACATTTATTTTCAACTTTAGACAGCGGAGCGGCGCGTGGCAACCTTTGAGGTAAACATAAAATTCAAAATCTGGGTCTGAGGTCATGTCCCTTGCGGGAAGATGCGATGCGATGCGTATTTCGTTGGGACTGGATTAGGAGGGCTTGTGTACTGTGTATACTACCTCGGCCACATCGTATTCGGCCCGGCAACGGTGGAAGCTTTCCAATATTAGGGTTCGCACACTCGCCGCCGCGGGCGCTGACAATACACCGCACTCTCGATTATTTGGGAAACATGCAATGTGATCTGTGAAATTCTCAGAAGAGCCATTTTGATGGCCACCTATAGTACTATTTCAAGTTTCAACATCTTTGGGAATGAATGTTAACATTTTTGCTGTCAATAGAAGGGGAATATGTTTACGGGGAAATATTAGAGTTTTTTTGCCCGATACAGTTTACGAAATTGATTATTGTATGCCATTGTAAAGGACTGAAAGAGAAATCAAAACAAAAGAGTGGCTTTCAAGTAACAATAGCAAACCAAAGTTGAAGAAAAGTTGAATTTGCACCAAACGCCAGCTGAAACATAGTGAACTACCAATCACATGCCATTGTGGCCTCCAGTATGGCCATCATGCGCATTACGGGAATACACCCTTCCAGCCTCTGATTTCGATTTGTTAAAATTGCATGTAAATGTGTTTAAATTGTCCCAAATTTGAATAAAAATATGTCATCGTGTAGAGAATTAAGTTTTCTTTCTTATAAATGATTCTTGTTCGAATCAATATTTTCGTTTTTCAGATGTTCTTAATTACCTTTTGTTCTTAAGAAAAATAATTACCTTCTCTATTGGGTAACATATTTTAATGTAAACTTGGGACGATTTAAAACCATTTTTAATTTTAACGTACCAAAATCGGGTGTCGCGCAAGATAGGTGAGCCTACAGCCTGGTCTGCTGTTAACATTGGATCATGGAATCCATCTTTACACCGTATTTCACATTTACAAGGCGCTGCCTGTCATGGATGATCACGCATAACAGTGACCAAGCAATGATCTTGGAGTTAACTCGGATAAAAGCTTAACTGAGTTGTAGCAAAGTAGTTAGCCTGTTCCGTTCAGATATCATTGGTAACTGGAGTTAACGAGCTAAATACAGTTAAGGACTGTAATGTGAGCATGGTATTATTGTTGTTGTCTACTGCATGGAGTGCACCAACCTCGCTCGGATTGTGCCTAGACAACGCCTGCCAACAGACGCGCCGATAGTATCACTCTAATACTGATGGCATGAGAACGAGATGCAACTTAACTGTCACAAGCGTCACTTCATATAATCCATGACAACACCGCTTTGAAAGTTGCTACTGGTTGTTGTGTACATATTTACAAGAAGTCTCTCATGCAGTGCAAACATACATTTTTTGGATTGTATATTTTATTTTGTATAGATAAAATGCTATATTTAAAATAAAAATTTAAAATCTGTCGAGTTATTATGCCCCGGTGTTGACACATACCTTTGGTGGCCGTGACATAATAACCCGACAGGGTTTTAATTTTAATTTTAATAACCTGGGCCACGAAAGCCTCAAGTGTTTTAATGCTATATTTTTAGATAAAACTACTTGAGTCACAGATCCCTGGCATCAGTGATGACGTACCTTTGAACAGGCGTGGGTGGGGAGGGGGGGAGGGGGGATAAATACCACCAGTATTGGGATATGGCTACTAGTTTGGTATACTTGCTAGGCAAGCCTAGACCTTGCAAGTCTAGACCTAAGCAAGCCTAGACCTAGGCTTATTCTCCACTCCTTCGAAACTTCGCGTGGATGCTTTGTCCACTATTTCCTTCCAACAAAACTAACGGCCACTATTCTGAGGTTTTAAAGTAATTGACTACAAGTATAGGCCACTCAAAATAAACTAGATGCAATCTGATGGCAAGTAAATAAACTTTACTCATCGTTGGTTAGTTGAAACCATCAATGGCGCAGATAAGGAGGTAGCTTAGCAGCGCTATCTATTGTTAGTTTGTCTCCTACAGCACTTAGTCTAGTCAACGTAAATAACAAATTATTTTTCCCCGAAACTCTTCTTGAAATGTCAACAGCATTTTCTTGTGTAATGCGTTACAGGCCCTTTCACTGATCTCTGCGTCTTTGCTCACTAGCAGATTAGCTAGAGTGCTTTCATGTTCGCCTTAGCCAGTATTCACTACTTCAGTACGAATATTTAAGTTAAGCTCCAAGACCCATTGGCAACGGCGGAAAACACAGATAAAGGTAAACACGAGAAAATGTCAGGAAAATAAAGCAATGGAAAGATTTGTTCCGCCGAGTTAAACTCATATTTATGCCGAGGGGGGCGTCCTCCTGACTTGTTATTTATGTATGAATGGGAAGCGTAGGGAATGATTGCGCCATGCTGGCTGGTAAAAACGATGTCTTAGACATTAACCGAACCACTTGAAAGACATTACTATTCATTTCAAAGCACTTTAAAAACGTTCTACGAATGAACATTGAGAGTTGCTTAGAAAAATACTCTTGGAAATGAAGAATAACATTATACATTATTATTTTATGTAAATAAAACGAAAAATTACGAACTTTTCGAAACATGTAAACAAACGTTGCTTCCGACGGGAGCTGCCCAGATGCACAGTTGAGTTATAAGTACATGATTTTTTTATGGTGTTGCTATGGAGGTTGTTTTTCTTATGGAAAATAGCATGTAATCAAATCATAGTTCCCACGTGACGTCACAGCGGCCATGATTGCGAGATAATTGATGAAAACCAATCCTAGATCATTGACAAATACTATTCAAATTTAATAAATAAGCCTAATTTAGAATTTAAAAAGTAAACATAAGTAATAAAAAAATGAAATTTACCACACATACAAATGTTATTTAAAAAACATGCTGAATTGTAAAGAACTAAGAATTTATGTGTTCTACCACAACAGCCTTCAATTGTTTCTCCATGGCAACGTCAAAGTTTGATCACAAATGTGGCCGCCACGCGCAAAGATGCGACGTACGTGCAACCTATGATTGGACAGCTTATGTCTGTGCATATGGTCATGTGATATCTGTGTCGTGTATTTATTTGTGTGTCGTATGCTCGTATGTTAATGTCACGTGGTACAATACACCATCATATAACCCTACTCGCCCGTATTTTAGTGACGTCACAGCGAGCATCGAAGTAAGTCTACTTCATACCACTCAGCAGCGAACCACCACGAGGTATAGGACTATTGCCCCGCGCTGACTTGAGTTCCGTTAAGAAAGCGCGCGTGACGTGGCCGCTTCTGCACCCGGCAACTTTCGTCGTGAGAGCTTAATTTTTACTAAATTGATAGTTTTGTTTAGACAGATACGAAACACATGGTACACGTCTTTGTAAATTAATATAACTATTTAATTTATACGTTATGATTCAGTGCTTACACATGCACGTGCTTACACATATATTTGTATTTATATTGACCGATTGATATATTATTTCATCGTGTAAATGCATAAATCGTGTGATAATGCGGTTCAACACTCGTTGCCGCGCGGATCAAAGCAAACAAAGGATCAAATTAACGCTTTTGAGCAGAATAATCACTAGGTATTGTGTACCGTTTAAGTGCACTGATACATGCTCACTCACTAAAGGGCCAAAGAGCAATCTATTTCAATGGTATATGTTGGAATGTTAAGTTTGCTTATTGTTTTTGACAACACTGGACGGTCAGTTTAACACTTGGTGTTTTGCATCCTTGAGTGTGAACATTAACGTATCTTAAATGTTTCCTATTTAGATACACAAATAAAGACACTGATGAGTGTATACATAAAAAAAATGAGTGCACACTACATGTAGTAAAATAATCACAGACAACGTTTAAGAATTTTATAAAATTTCCAATAAACAGCATTTTCATGACTTAAAAAAAAGTCCTAACCATTAAATCAAAACGTGCAAGTATAGAAACTTTGGTTTGTATTATTTCAATTACAACCGCGCTACGAAATATTTCCGTTGAGTAGAAAACTCTTTCCTCTTATAGTCAAAAGCGTCGGGTAAGGTAAGGCCTTACTAAGGATGCACAAGACGCTGTTGGCGCATGCTGGAACACTTTGACCAATATGCTTTGAATCAATAGCACAAGACTCAATTGAGGTCGTTGTGGCATCTCAGGCGGACAAACATTGTGTTGCTAGGCAACTGCATTGTTGTATCTTTCTTTGATCGGTGCATATTCAATATTTGTCCGAAACAAAACACGGCCACATGGCTATTTCTGGAATTGAGTCTTGTGCTATAGACCATTTTCAAAATTGATCTGGGACCCTTTGACTGAGTTATTCACGGTCCTGTAAATCTTAAATGGGAACAGTGTGCACAACAATAAAAACTAGTTATCGAATGTTATGACAAGGTTCATTCTTCATTGTAGTACATTGTTGTCATTGAAGATTTAGAAAACCGTGATTAACTCACTCTATAAGGGTCCTGGATCAATTTTTAACATAATTTCACAGTTGTATTTGGTCTGCCTTGTCTTACAACTGTCAAGACTATAGAGCACTCAAAATACACTAGACGCATTCTGGTGGCAAGAAAATAAACTTCTATTAGGAGTGGTCTAGCTGTCAATTTTCATTGTTGTTGTATTGTTATTATTCATCAATGGCGCTGAAAGGAGGTTGCTTAGCAGCGCTATCTATGTTAGTTTTGAGTCCTCTATACGCAATGATAAAACTTTATTCGTCCAATGTTGTGCGCGATTGACTAGAAACTCGAGCGTCCTGACTCGTGATTGGATCAATTCTCTCCCGATTGCCTCAACGAAAACATAATCTGGCTTACTTGGATCAGTTTATCACCTTGTTAGGCGACATTGTTACAGCTCTGCCGCGTTGTCAGAACACGAGTTTAGTTAGAAGCGAAGAGAAGTGGTGGTTACAAACAAATTGACAATCTGTTGTCGGTAATATTGTAATATCAGACACGACAAGATATCAGACACGACAAGATATCAGACACATATTATTATATCGGCATGGGTTTGGGTTTGGGGACACCCTGCCATTGGGTGCGTTCCGTAACTTGTTGAAAATGCTTTGCCGCTAGCATTCTCGATATACAAGCACGATATACTTACGGAACACCTCAAACATTGGCATGGCAGTTTAGGCGCAAGGTCATTTTGCCACGCCCACTACATGAGTTGTCAAACAGTGTAGTAAAATTGAAAAAGTTGATAGTGGCGTAAGTCAAATCAATAAAATTCACTATAGGCTCTAATTCATGTGCAAACATATGGTTTTGACGCAATTTTACACTTTGGTTAGGCCCAAGGTTAGGTCCGTCTATAAGGAGCGTTTTTAAAATGCCTTCAAAAACCACCACTTCTTGGAAATGCTCAACTGAAAACCTCGGACATATTCAACATGTTGTTAATTTATTACTTGCGTAAAACGAGTGTGGATAGTGTTATCGTGTCTATGGTTTGTCTTGTATTGTAAAATAACTAAACACAATCTGGTTTTCTATCACGTGTGCGGTTGAATCGAAGGAGTATAATCTTGAATCTCAGATGATAAGGTTTCGGTACTGGACACATCATAACTAAAGTAAGACCTCAGCCGTAGAAGGATTGATTTAATTAGGGGAACCAGTATTGATATTGAGTGATACTATGGTGTAGGGTTGAAAAGAAACTTTGAGTATACATATAGCCACTAACGTTAGGTAGATACCAACGCTGATGTTAGTCTACCGTGTCATACAGCCCAATACACGCAGGTCGGGTAGTATGTCTTCGCCAAGCTTGTACCGTCGATCACAGCTCTTATCATCTGTTCTCACATGATGCGCTACCTCGTTGTACTACCCAACTACCGTACGTTGGTCTGTGTGACGCGGTAGACGAACTACCACTGGCGTTGAGCCTCTACCCAACGATTTGCACAGATATACACCGTACAGCCGGCGATGCGTATAAATCAAGGGTAAAACAGAAACGGTTTCTACCCTTACATTTATTCTACACTTGCTGGGTTGTTTTTTAGTCACAATGTAATTTGAACAATACTTCCGTCATACCTTTATGGCCCATCCACAATGAAAACTAACAGTAACAGTATCAGTAACAGTAAGGTTTTGACCAATCATAATGGCTGATGAGAGCCTATTGTTGCTCTTCAGCCAATAGGATTGGTTAAAACGTTACTATTACTGTTACTTACTGTTACTCTTAATTTTCATTCTAGATTGTCCTTTACTTTTGTCGCTTGGTGTATACAGTGTGTAATCTCCGGCGAAGTATATGTATTGAATTATGTGGATAATTGGAAAGTAATGCTGTCAATTACTGTGCGCTTGCCACACGACTGAAGTAATCCACGGAATTAAACTTGTCATTCAGTAATTGAGTATTGAGAATAATTTCATAGTAATTTCTCGAAGTAATTTCGTTGAGTGAACGGATTCAAACCAAATTCTGTCGAGCGTCGATAAGTTGATTGAATAAAGTAAAGTAGGTTATAGAAAGACGACACAAGTTGCAAAGAGAGATAGAAGGAACTTCGAGGGACTGGATTCAGGAACTGGAGTGACGACAAATCAATGCTCTACGAATGAGGTCGTTTCTATGTTGAATAATCTGGAAGAAATTGCGAGTCACTAATTTGAATTCTCCGTCTTACCTTGAGTGTAAAGTAAACTTTGCAGTTATGGTGATAATTGCCAGAATAGCGATGCGGGTGATGGGGAAAAGAAAGCTCCCATACCAAAGGGTGTTCCATGACGGTTTTTCTGCTGTTTTCCTGCAGATGTTGTCATCAAACTCAGTTAGATTGCAAGCAGTGTCGTTAATTAAGTGCTTAACACAGCTCTGCTTGTAGATTTCTTCCCTAAAACCCAAAACTCTGACTTTCTTAATGCTTAGGCCCGGTATTATGAACTTCAGGTAAATATTATTTAGAAGGTAACTAACTTGATCATGATCAGAACCAGTGAGAAGCCTGGATGCCATGGTGAAAACAAGTTAGTAGCTTACTAAATATTTCTCCGAAGTTAATACCGGTCACATGAAAAGCGGCCCATCGCATACAATGAGCTAACAAGCGTTATACTTTATTGGCAGCTGTTGTCAAACCTTCGGAGTTAGTTCGGAGCCTTGGGCAACATGTATTAATAGCGGTTATTTCGAATCAAACAATGTAACTCGTATTTTTAAACTCATAAAGCGTGGTTTGTACACGACCCCCATCTTGAGTGGCTGTGAGCCGTGATGGCCAACCACAAACAGACAACAGTAAGGACATGTCTTTATAAATCAACTGCGTTATTTGTGTGGCTCGGGGGCTTATTGTCAGTGGTGTTTTGTTTCAGATAAACATTGAATGTGCGTGCATCAAATAAAGCCACGACAATGAAACTACCTAACAAGTAGAAACCGATTTTGTCCAACCTGTGTCGTCACAGCCCCCTTATTCGTGATTTACGCTATTTCGAATAAAAGGGTTAATTGTGATGACTCACAGTTTCATTGTTATGTCTTTCTTTGATTAGCGTTTGTCTGAAAAAGAACACTGTGGAGTTTTTTCTTTTTGTATTCGAAATGTATTTGCTATTGCTGCAATGTCATCAAACAGGCTGTGGGTGGGATATGGAATCAAATGGTATGCCCTAAAGCTAAGTTTCCATGCCTGCGTTTTTCCAACGCATGTTTTACTGCGTTGACGTAGATAACTTAAATTTTATGTATAACTTTCTGTTTGAGCCGGGATGCTCACTCCGAGATGTTTTAAGTGGACTATATATTTTGAGATTCGAACTGACCCTAAGATGTGAAGTGGTCGAAAGAGGGCAAAGCGTTGTTAATTGTGACAGGCGGAAAGTTGCCGTCGTGAGAAAGAAATAGAAAGACAGAAACTCGAGTTTGGAAGAGAAAAGAAGGAAGTATGAAAAATGCCTGGAAGGCGATCGAACCCAGGACAGCGGCGTAGAAGCAGTCTGGTCGCACGAGAGAGAAAACGAGAGAGAAACTGAACTTGACCTGACGAGGTCGAAACTTGAACAAATACTAACGAGATAAGAGATAGTGCAACGCACGGAAAACAGGAAAACTGTGGGAAATGACGTGATTGGCCGAAAATCGAAACCCGAAATAATAGACAGAAATACCAACACCACGAAAATACAAAACCCCAGCGTCGAATAAACGGCGCGAACACTTTCAATACATCACGAGATCTGCATCATCTAAAATTCGGCAACGTACGCGTTGAAAGTTACAGAAAATTGAAGTTATCAACGCAGTGGGTTGCGTTCAAAAAACGCAGAAATGGGAACGTAGAGTAAGGCATTATTTCATCATGGCATTGATCCGGCGCCCTAGATGCAATAACGACAGCCCCTGGACCATTACTCCACAATGTTATTACTGCTCCATATCCTCAGCATCGCTCCATTGATCTTCTATGAGGGTCATCGCCACAGAAGCGATTAAATCCAAAGCACGTCTGGTCGAATCGCTTTGATCTGCTCCGGTTTACATCCAGCTAACCGTTTGCGAGGCTGTTTGGTTTGGAGACGCTGACAAACTTTGTGGTTTCGCTGTATACAGTAAATACGTTCGCTGAAGTTTACATTGCCTTTAGTTGAAACTGTTTGGTTGAGTGATCGAAGGACTATTTCTAAGTTAGTAGGCAGTTTACTCATCTCCAAGGCAGTTTACACATCTCACTCTAAAGGCTGTGCTTTGTGGCTATTTCACTAATCTCCTAATACCTCGCCTCCACTTGTGAAATTTAACCGGTCATTAAGTAGTAAACACACGAATGGTAGCAATTGGTGTTATGGAACAAAATGTATGTTCACTAATTGAGTGAACCACTAAGTATTATGTGAAGACTTACAGGTTGCCACACACTAGGCCGGCACGTCACGGTGCCGGCCTAGTGTGCGGGGAATCGTACTATTTTAACATTGTGCACAACTTTGCTATAATCATTATAAAGAGCGACCAACCATTAGCTTTCTTGTAATTCATTTTTGCTTGTGTGGTTAAGATATGCCTCGACTTTAGAAGACCCCCAGTTTAGGAAGTAAATATGCCGAGATTCGATTATATAACACGCCCTTACGATTAGGCTACTTGGTCATACAGACGGTCTTCTTGTTAAGACCGAAGTATAAGGACTTTGCGAACCACTAAAACGGGCGTAGGTTACGTGCTGCTTTCTATGACTCATACCAGTCCTACCAACGAAGCCCGAATTACTGTACAAGTATAAAGATTCCATTGACATCAGCTCTTTATTTCCGCCGGTAATGCAGCTGTCTATTTGGTGCAGAAATTACACCTTTAATTTTAAAACTGTTTCGCCCGTCCATCTGACGCAATTTCCCTTCAAATGTGACCGACAAAACTAATTTCCTTTTTATTTTAATTTTCGAAATAACTAATATGTTTGTTACTCTTTTAGTCGCCGTTATATTCCACTCGCGTGGAATTGCCGCCATCTTTGTGTCACGTGACATCGTTAAATAACTCGGTGGTCAGACAGTGGAGCTCTCGCAGTTTGTCAGCATTAGCGTCGCACAGATACATTCAGCCGACTTTGAAAGGACCAACTCTAATAACACCCCTAAGGAGCTTCAATATCACCAACTTTTGAGTTTCTGTGTGACTGTTCAAAACTTCGAACTAACTTCGAACGACAGGGTTGATTTTAATTTCGCGTTAACTTTTTAACGGTGTCAGATCGTTTTGATGGCTGCGTTTCGACACCCGCTTTACAAAATGGCGTTAGTTACCGTTCCTCGCTTAACTCTGTCACAGACTAACCAACCACCGTTTATGAAAGTGACGATAGAATTATGCGACCTAATTACCCACAACTCTTTGCGACTGAGTGTCGCTTCCCAGTAGGAACGAAATCCAATTAGTTCTATACTTGAAAACTCTGTAATTTGTTTTAAACATCGGTGTTGAAGCTAAAAGTCGAGCAGGGTTCATCACAGCGTTTGTGTTCAGAGAGTGGAAAAGTGTTTCGTTTTATTTTATACACGTGTGTTACATCAATCATGTTTTACAAACTGACATTTTCGCGTTCGGCGAAAGGGTTTCAATCACTTCAGAGTTGTCATGAGACTGACTATCGGCATATTTTCACACAAAACGTGACAGAATAACATTTTGAGTTGTAGAGCCTGTCCGCTCATAGTAGAAACGGAACGTTTAGAGCTAATGACCAATGTTTGTGTAATAGAACGTGAAATGGGGTTTAAAGGGCCAACAGGTAGATAGCGCGCTGTTGTCATTTCATTGCAATTCTTTTCGATTTCCGTTATTATAAAAGTGGCAACAGTGTTTTTCTAGTAAATCTTGGTTTACAAGCCGATTATAATGATTCATTATACACAAACATGGGCCATTAGCTCTAAACGTTTCGTTTTTACTATGAGCGGACTGACCTATAAAACTTCTCGTTTGTATGGTCCTAACATTGAAGTGTTGATAAATTCATCTTGTTAGTCGTGACATGAGATGGAGTGAATAGATTTGGTCGAATCCAGATGTGATGAAAACCATATTTTGTTCGTCTGTTGTCTGTTACTTCCCCATTTACAAAAATGAGTGTATTATTAATAAGCTTACACGGGTGGTGTGAAGTGAACTCTTGATCTTACGGTGAAATAGTGAAATACACGAAATTAGCAACTCAAGTGACAGCGAAGTTGTGTTGACTTAGGTTTATATACGCGGACGATTAAAGGAGTAATCATCGTTTCTGTACAATTATTTAGAAAACCTAACTACGGAAAAGTTAACTAAAACGCCATGCGAATGTGTACGTTTTTTCCAATTTTCATTAATTTGAAATTGCCTCGAAGTTACAAAGACGGCAGTGAAATCTGATAATCGGCGCAATATGTTGCGCTCGAAGTGTCGATGGAAGCGTTTGTAATGAATTGTAGGGCGATGAAATTTTGGAATTTCAGCACCGGCGGTGATATTCTATCTGACGGAACGTTCAGTTTCGAGTGGTTGACATTTTGCATCCCTTTGTACAAGTTTATCCTACATCACAGTTCGCAACGATTTTTACGTCTCCGGGCAGCCGTATAGTTATTAATTAAATGTCTCCAACAATAGATTAAAAACAGATTGTATCGGAAAACAATACAAAACTTGATAGTTCTACTGTACTGCATGCCAGCTACTATTATTTAGATCTCTACATTGTATATTAGTTTCTGCTATGCAATGCGAGTGACATTAAATAAATAAACTAATGGGATCGTGACATAAATGAATGGTTATTAATTAATTTGTGTACATCGATGTTTGTTTCATGTTGACCACAGACGGATGTGGGGATTTATGGCTTCGTTAAACATACCTTACAATAATGATTCATTAAATAAATACATTTCCAATAATAGGTACCTCATGGAAACTATCTATACGTTGTTTTTGCTTTATAAAGGCAATTTAATTAAATATCAAAAGTACATCGTTTTCACTGTTTTCAACCTAGATTCACCATATTCTTTAAACTTTTCTACTAAGAAAATCACTTCACTTTGTTGAGACCTTGTTTACCACTTGGCTATACCTACCGCCAAAATCTTCTACTTGCTCTAATCGCGCGTGTTGTATGTTCCAGTATGTTCGTCTGGCGTACGACACAAGACCGGACCTCATAGTCCAGCTATTAACACGGGAGTGGAATCTAGAACTACCCAAGCTGCTCATCACTGTCCAGGGAGGTAAAGCCAACTTCGAGCTGCAGACAAAGCTCAAGAAGGTTCTACGCAAAGGCCTTCTGAAGGCCGCTAAGACTACCGGAGCATGGATCTTCACCGGAGGCACCAATACAGGTAGGTCTTCAACGTGCGCATGGCGCAACAAGTACGGTGCTGACGTGACCGCTGAGTAGTGAGGTCTCCTGGCTAACTTGTTGTTTTCGATACATTTTCCTCTGTTGCTAGTATCAAAATGAACAATTATCAAATGTTTAAAAATATTACTAATATTTGTCACAATAACGCAACGTTTAATGACATTTCCTAAGTATAAAACAAGCCTCGACAACTAGACAAAATCAGCATAACTACCAGCTATTTTAATAGCTGTCGACACCTTTCAAGTTGACACAATTCTACCGCTAGGGCTGCGCCACAGTCTATTTTGGAGGCGTATAGTTAGAAATACTTTCAGCGCGTGTTTTGTAGTGGAAACGACACAGTAGACGTTATCAATCACACTTCATTTCAACCAATTGAAGAGTAGAACGTGCTGGGAAATATTCGCTTTAAAAGCTCGTTTAAGCAGGTGCGGGGCGGCCACAAATGTTTCATGTCAGTACCCGACGTCTGTAGCAGTGCATCGTAATTAAATACTTCATGTTCACGTTACTCGGTAGACAGATACACTTGTCATAATGTATTAAATCCAATATAAATAAACACACTGTGCTTGTGTAGAGTGTATAGTGAGATTATCCTTGCTTCAATATTGAAGGTCCAGTGTTTGATATCTGTTTAGGTTTCTACTTTACGTTTTAGTAAAAAAATAAAACGAGTCTGTCACCTTGGGTCTAAAATGTTTGTAAACTCGATTTAGACACTTAAAATTATCATATCAAATCAAAATTAATCAATCCAAATTTATCAATCAAAATTAAATAAATAAATAAAATAGTTTTGTGTTTATAGAGTCTACCCACTCTGTAACAAGACTGATTTTCAGTGGGGGACTATATTTAATTGTGTCGTATTGTCATATTGTTCACAACAATAAATCAGCATATTTCCTATTTATTTTACTGTTGTGTCAAGTATTGATAATATTTATTAAATTAAATAAGCAATACAGAGTTGGAAGGAGGGAAAACGGAGTTTAAAACAAACATATAAATTCATCCACAATGTGAATTCACACAAAATAATAATTCCAAAAATATCAAGCGAAATTATGTAAAATAAAATTTAAGGTAGAGAATAGAAATGCTTCCAACTGCATATAAGTTTAAAATATCTCGATTCAAACGTCTGTGGAGATTTCAAAATAAATAGAGGCCTGTCAATAGAATCCAGCCCACCCAAGTACAAGAAGTTCGAACGTTTCACTCGACCTTACAACACAACACGGCAATCATATGACTTCAATGGAGCACTCATAAAGTATCAAAGACGTCTTTATGTAATCCATGTTCGTTATTATAAATGTAAATATATCTTTATACCTACCTACAATATCAGCGACAGTATTAGAAAATAGTAATTAATGATGAAGTATTATTTTCATTTATTATTAATATCTTCATAAATTTAATAATTAATCATATTTAGGCTGCATGTATTTTTATAAAGTATTATGTGCATCTTGCCTTGTCGTTAGTAAGCATGTGTCAACATTTTGTCTAAATGAAATATACCTAAATTTTTATTTTTTAATTTGTATCACACCCACGAGGACAATAAAATAACAAATAGTTTTACTTAAAGTTCAAAAACGTAATGTGCCTTGTTTATTGTTTCAAAATTAGTTTTATACTTCTAAATTATATATTTTTTTAAAATATGAATAATATATGTTCAACATTTCAAATGTGTAATTATAATGGCTCCCGTTCCCCCCTTAGCCTAAAAGCGTCCTGTGCTCTGTCAATGCTAATGCTTGACGTACGGTCATAAGCACAGTACACTATACATTGCTCACATTGTCGATGAGTATAATAGTATAGATTAATGTTTACAAGTAGGCCGTAATGATGGATGTGCTTTGCTGCCGTTACATTATCATATTATTTGCCCCCTTGAGCTGTTTGTGTTGTTGATTCTTCCAAACAACTTTGAAGAAGGGTATCTTTTTCGTTTAATTCTTGTTTGTTTGTTTAAACAACCTTAATCCCATGAACTTACAACATTCGCAAATTAAATTCCAAGTATCGCACTGGGAGTATATGTAAGCATTTACCCGACTCCCGTATTCATTTACCTCTTATATTTCTCATTATTTTGTTTCTCCATTTCTAAGAACTACCCAGGCCGATATCGAAGCTGTAATTAAATGAGCTCATTTTATTTCCCTTTGAGTTGCTCGAGCAAACACCCAACTCGCTTCTTAAAGTAGTGTAGCAATATTATACGTATACAAAAGAAGAAATTATTAAAGTTGAAATAAAAACGAACTGAGCTGGCGGAAACGTTGGTTAGCGAACCGGAAAGGAAATCAAACGTTCAACTGGCGACGACGGAGAAAGTAAAATTGGGCTTCAATTCACGTTTAAATTGTAGATGTCGATTATAAAATCAGCCTCGGAAAAGTTTTCTTGTTTGCACACAGGAAAATTTTTCATTTTTCCGCATGGTTAATGTACTGTGTAACTTTTTAAAGTTATCTTCTTGTCAGGCTACGCAATCTAGACGGAGTTAAAGTTATTCCAAAGCACGTTCATATTCTGTCATCACTTCTGGCTGTGACTGACTAGACGCCAACAGTGTTACTCCTTGAGATAACAGACGGATACATCCTAATAAGGAAATCGATGGACTACTGATTTGGTTTCCTCTTCAAAGTTTTTCCTACAACACTGACGCCTGTTTGAATACATTACAACAGCTTTGTGTTGCCCTACCTACAACATCCTCAAAGGAAAAGCATCTTGAGTGTTGCATGGCTTAGTTTCTTTCTACAGTAGCGCTATATTGTGATCCACTAATTAGCTACCCGTACGGTACTATTGTATGTAGGCTCGCTAGCTGATGAGCAGTTGCTTAGCTAGCTCAGCTTTTATGTTTTTACTTACTCTTACTAATCTACTTCTTGTTTGGATCACAATACTAACTTCTTACTTTGTTCCTAAGTACTACAAGAAGACGCATGGCACCAGAGCACTAAAGGTATTAACTAACAATTTCTTCTTAGTCTTAAATCACTATCTAGTTACATTGGTTAGTGTTAAAAACAATATTAAAGTAGTTAACTAACATAAATGTGTCTGCTTATTTTATGTGCCAATATATTTCATTCCCTTAACTAAATTGGTCTTTGTTTTATCTGCTCATTGTTATCTTCTCGTTCTCTTATCTCTAATCAAATGTTATCATTCGTGTTCCGAAATAATAAGGGTTTCTTTGTTTCTTATAATTAATATTTTACTGGTCAGTATTTAATCATGCAAATATTTCAATGCACAAATTGTTTTCATTTTTGTTTCTCAACTTTCGATAAAAATTACCCTGTCTTAAAATAAAGATAAAATCGAGATAAAATAATGAGCATAATTTGTATCATGGCAAACAACATTGAAAATGTTTTTCTTTTCACATGAATGTGATGTTATTAGATCAATCGGTCGTAAATGCTCGTTTTGTTTTAATCGCTTATGATTGTATTTGGTGTGTGAACACTAGATTGTTGCGTCGTATCGCAACCCAGGTGTTGTTTGTATTCTGTGGAGCTCCACGTGCTCTATATTCATAGGTTGCACGTACGTCACATTTTTGCGCGTGGCGGCCACATTTGTGATCAAACTTTGGCGTTGCCATGGAAAAACAATTGAAGACTGTTGTCGTAGAACACAGAAATCCTTAAGGCGCTTTCATAGCAACACGGCACACGTTTTTTTCGGACCGGCAGATCACGTGAACCAATCAGAAACTTGCCGTGCCTGCCCTGATTGGTTCACCTGACTTGCCGGTCCGGAAAAAACGTGTTGCCGTGTTGCTATGAAAGCGCCTTTAGTTCTCTAAAATCCAGCCTGTGTTTTAAATACACTTTGTATGTCTGTTTTTTTGTGTGTAGTACTTGTTTTTACTTTTTAAATTTTAAATTAGGGCTATTCATTAAATATGAATAGTATTTGGCAATGATCTAGGATTGGTCTTACTCAATTGTGTCGCAATCATGGCCGCTGTGAATGAATAGCGCAGTAAGTCCTCCCTCGCGCTTGGTCTTGCAATGAAGCCGTGCATCATTGTTCTCGCATGGGTTGGAAGAGCTGCCGAGTATCCCGTCTAAGTGGCGACTGGGCCTCTTGTGTTCTAAGAGACCCTTGAAGCTGTAAGCATCATAAAGACGTCTTAGCGACCACCGATTTCGGTTGGTCAATATTGCTTTAAAATGCTTTCAAAATATAGTCAAAACGTTAACCAAAATATGTAATTCTGTAGAAATGTAATGCTTTTGTTTCATTAATCCAATAAATATTTCCGTTTTTTCAAAGTAACTCATTTAATTGTTATGATGTGTTGTTGAAACACACCGTTTGCAATCAAGTAACTAAATTTGTAAAACGAAAATATTTATTGAAAAAGGGATACATTTATAAGCAATAGCACTACATTCTCTTTGGAATATCATATATTGTTTATATTATATTGCATTGTTTATATATTGTATTATCATATATATCTTATATATCATATCATAGCATTACATTCTCAATGGAATATCATAGCCTATATTGCTTTATACTTTTTGACAATTTTCAGTTGCATTTCTAGCGGACAGAAATCGCGACATCCAAAACGAACTGACATTTCACTCTTATCGGGATAACGCATTTCGGGATAACGCACATATACACAGTAATGTGATTTACATGAAAACATGTTTGTTACATGTTTGTTTCACGTTTGTCTCGTCCTGTTATAGTTGTTTTTGTGCGCTTTTCAAATGCCATGTTTTGTCTACATCACATCTGAACGGAAAAGCGCTCGAAATGTGCTAATTTAATGAATAGGCTACCCATTTGTATCTAATATATAATGTAGCAGTAGATAGACTTCATCCCAAACGATTTACCGGTTATAATATGATGATAGTATAAACTATTCAATCAGTTTAACGCTAGCTTGAAACACGTTGAAAATGTTTTTGATAACCATAAGAAAATCTTTCTTTTTTATTCACACGACGACTTTTTGGTAAATCACCGTCCCATATCCTGTGAGTTTTTACATTAAAATCACTCGTGTGTTCCAAACATCGCGTTATAGAGATATTTATGGGGTTTCAGCGTGAAGAAGATTTATCGACACTTCGTAATGAACATTTTCCCCACTGAGACTTCAACCTAGAACCTCCAGCTAAACTTCCACTGCTATTTCCAGTTGAGACACTATTGGCATGTATTTCCGTGGGCTAATAATACAGCCAGTCTGACTACAAGAGCTCAGCGAATTCATGCTTTGTGAATACAGAGTCATAAGCATATATAAATTTGCCTGTCCGCTCATAGTAGAAACGAAACATTTTGAGCATGTTTGTGTATTGAACCATTATAATCGGTTTGTAAACCAAGATTTATCAGAAACACACGATTGCCAATTTTGTAATAACGAAAGTCGAATTTGAAAGAAAAAGGATTGCAAGCAAATGACAACAGCGCGCTACCTGTTGGCCCTTTAAACCCTATTTCATGGTCTATTAGATAAACATTGGTCATTAGCTCTAAACGTTTCGTTTCTACTATGAGTGGACAGGCTAAACTATTAGTTGTAACAAGGCAGGTTGTAAGATTGAGACTACTTACAATGGTTCACACAAAAACTCCTCGTTGATATAGTAATCGGGGTCTTACAATATTCTATATTTCTTATTGCAAAACCTTAGTCCCAGCTACACTAGACCAATCAGGTGTTAGTTAAAACGTCAGTTATAACGGACCAATGAGATGCTACTAACTTGAGTTTGTCTATAGCGGTGTACCGGAGCTACTTTCACATTAGTCAAAACAAGTTTCTTTTAGATACGGCCACTAGGGAGCCAACCTTAAACGTGTCAAAGAACTTACAAACGTAAGTTAATATATTTCGGTAATGTTGTTTGGCAACTTTGAGGTGAGGCCAAACTCTTGTAACAAACACCGCTATAGACAAACTCAAGTTAGTAGCGTCTCATTGGTCCGTTATAACTGACGTTTTAACTAACACCTGATTGGTCTAGTGTAGCTGGGACTAAGGTTTTTCAATAAGAAATATAGAACATTGTAAGACCCCGATTACTATATCAACGAGGAGTTTTTGTGTGAACCATTGTAAGTAGTCTCAATCTTACAACCTGCCTTGTTACAACTAATATTTTAGCCTGTCCACTCATAGTAGAAACGAAACGTTTAGAGCTAATGACCAATGTTTATTTAATAGACCATGAAATAGGGTTTAAAGGGCCAACAGGTAGTGCACTGTTGTCATTTGCTTGCAATCCTTTTTCTTTCAAATTCGACTTTCGTTATTACAAAATTGGCAATCGTGTGTTTCTGATAAATCTTGGTTTACAAACCGATTATAATGGTTCAATACTCAAACATGCTCAAAACGTTTCGTTTCTACTATGAGCAGACAGGCAAATATTTATATGCTTATGACTGTATTCACAAAGCATGAATTCGCTGAGCTCTTGTAGTCAGACTGGCTGTATTATTAGCCCACGGAAATACATGCCAATAGTGTCTCAACTGGAAATAGCAGTGGAAGTTTAGCTGGAGGTTCTAGGTTGAAGTCTCAGTGGGGAAAATGTTCATTACGAAGTGTCGATAAATCTTCTTCACGCTGAAACCCCATAAATATCTCTATAACGCGATGTCTTGAACACCCGAGTGATTTTAATGTAAAAACTCACAGGATATGAGACGGTGATTTACCAAAAAGTCGTCGTGTGAGTAGGCCTAAAATCACTGAGCTGTGAAGTGATTTGTTAAGTGTGTTTTACGAGTTCTAGTGTCGAAAGTGTCGAGTTATATCTGCCTTTAAGTAGAACGTTTATCGTACGAAGGCTGTGAACACTAATTAACATGGTTTTTACTGTAATATTATTCATGGAACCATTTACTAAAATACATATCGAATGTATGATAATACTCGACACTAACGACACTAGAACTCGTAAAACACACTTAACAAATCACTTCACAGCTCAGTGATTTTAGGCCTACTTTAGTTGCACTATGCCCGGTTGTACAATCTCGGAATAGGGTTCTAGATTCAGTTATCCCTGGGTTGACCAACAAATTGCGTTGTACGACCTCCGTATAACTCTCATTCCTAGGTTTATGTTTATACCACACATCACTTATACCCTGTTTTATTTCTCTATGGTAGCCCCTGCGCCTTCATGTAGGCCTATCTGTTATCTGCTGATTGTTGTTTCATCTAAGAATGTGACGTCGTAAATGCATAGATGAGATAAAATACTAGAGAATAGGAAGGAAAGATATCACAATACGTGTCACGATAAAGTAGGTTTCTGTTCTACCCGTGATCATAAATAATTTGTTGGCGGAGAAAGATATAGGCTACAAGATTTGAACATCATTCATACATAGGTGGAGGCAATAATTGTAACGTTTAGCATTGTTGCTGTTACTAGTGACAGTTAGAAGACTATTTTGACAGGTACACACTCACTTTAATTACCTGTGTTTAGACATGTTGATATACCTATCCGTAATAGTGATGTTACGATGTACCCGTAATAATATTTACAGCACTATCGTCAACTGGATAGATTAATCGGAGAGGGTTTTCAAGTAATAGCTTCGCAAACATATCGCGTGTTAAACGGTTTAGTCTGGGATTAAAGCTCCGTTTATATTCATTCAATGTACATAAGCCAACGTGCTGAAATTGTAGAACTTCGGAAAGCCGATGAAATAAAATGTCTGTAATTTTATGAGTTCAATTGAATTACCAGTGGTGAGTTCCTAACGAGAACAATTCTCAGCTTTTATCGTCTGTATTGGATTGTATAACAAGGAACGTAAGCTGTCTGGATTTGGTGTTTTCACAAATTCCAATTTCTCGAATTAAGAAAGTATGCGCAAAGTTAGATTGAATTACGTTTTCCCTGTGGGCCTGTATAGCGTTTATTTCTCCAAGCTGGTTGTAGTCCATGGTGTGAATTCCGTATAATCCACTTCGTAATTTCGTAATGTTGCGTAGGTCTACACACTAATTAAACGTAAACGTATCTTAAGAGACTTAAGTCCCATCTCCAAGCCTAAACGGGTGTAGAAGATAAAGTCAGTGTTGTGTTGAAGACAGAAGAATACGTCCTTGCTTTTATTATACAAGGTTTATTTCACACTGTGTATGTGGATTTGTCGCACCAAAGGGAAACACAATTTGATCAACAAATTATGTACTTGTTCCAACAGTTTAACCGAGCTCGCTTAGCCGTTTATCACACGAGCACCGAAGTTAAGCACATCGGAGTAGGTCAGGAGGTGGATGGATGACCGCTACTCCGAAACACTAGACATCGTTGGTTAGAGCAGATTGGAGGGTTCGAAAGAGTGTGTAACAGCTTCGTTTTTCTAGTCAACTGCTCGGTTTGGTAAGTGGAGGAACCATATGACTGGTCAAAGTTACACCATCCTTACAGACGGGGTGAAAAGCCGATAATCGCCTTGGTACTTTTCGGCAGGAGTAGACTACGTGCCAGTATCATGTTACCCCTCCTCCCTTAATATATTCTCAAGTTATCAATGCCCATATATTAAATTTGCACTTGTGGGACCACGGTTTAGAATAAATCAATAAATCAGTTAGCGTTTTGCGTATAAACAAACACAGCACTATAAACAACACTTATTCCTTGCCTGCTTGCTTGCTTGATTGATTGATTGATTAACGACTTTATTAATGGCAGGATTAATGCCTATGAGGCATTCTCTACCATCCAACCATTACATATTACATACATAAAGTATATTTCCACATTACACTTTATAAAACAACCATTATTTACATAAGATGGTACAAGACACGAGAATATGATACATAGCAAGGAGCATATAGGTTCATTGACACAATATCATGAAAAATTGTTTATTCAGAAAAATGTACGAACTTTAGGTAAAATCCACAAGAATCTATATTTAAAAAATGCGCCTGAAAACGGGAGAGTTACACAGGCGTGCGCAAGGGGGGGGGGGGGGGGGGGGCAGGGGAGGGGCAGTTGCCCCCTCATTAGGATAGGTGTGCTTTTTTTTTTTGCAGAATGAGACATTAGATTGGAAAATCGTATTTAGTAGCGTCTTACTCACAAGTCACAACACAGTAGAAATGTTTCTGCCTCGACTTCTGCCCGCGGATATCACTGATATCCACAAAGAATTTTGTGAAATACACCCATTCAACAGACAACCTGTGCTTCTCCTAATACGCTTAAAACACATTGGAAAACGGATGTTCTAGAAAAAATCACCTGCAGCGCTATTTTGGGGGGCATCCCCCCCCCCCCCCCCACACCCCCCATTGGCGCCGCCGGGAAGTACTTTGGCCGGGAATTTGTGCCCCTCCATTTATCAACCTCTGAGCACGTCTATAGAGAGTTACATATTTCTTGTGGAAGTTGACAAGTTGAACTGAAACAATCTTACAACACTTCACCAACAGCCTCTCGTCACAGAAAACACAAGATCACAAGGAACGTCTATATTTTCTCAATATTCCCTTTATTTGAACGTGAGAACGTTTCTCAATCGCTTTGTGACGCGAAACACGCAGAGACGCGCGTTGAATGGGATGTTGCGTTCTGGGTGGGGGGGGGGGGGGGGGGGGGGGGGGGAGAGCGATACAGGACGGAAGGGGATTCTCGTATATACGGGACTCCCTTGCGTGGTACTAGACCTGCCATGAAGGGGAACGAACTTGACCTTGACTACAGTGCACGTAATAAAGCGAAGACGCATAGATAGAGCTATGCTGTAAATTTAAAGTAAATTTTAAAGTTCAAGGTTGAAAGTTTTATTTCGTTTTTACAATTGTGTACATGTAGGCCTACACGGTGGTAAAAATAGAACTAGTATTACCATTAGGGTATTTAATTCGTCATATTATGATTCTTAAGTAGAACTCTAAAAGAATACACATCTACAGTTTCTTCTGATAGCTTGAGCCGTTCTTTTATAGCCCTGTAAACATGACTATTTATTAGCAACAGTCCTTCGAAACTTGTATCACTGACAGCAAAATAATACATGGATTGGTGGATATTATGCACTCTATACTTGCGATGAAGTCAGATAAGAAGTCTCTGGTGTATGATGATTCAATTTTTAATTAGTATATATCATTAATAATAATTCAATAAATTGTGTGAGCAAATGTATTTTCCAGTTCTTTCTTACTGACACATATTTAGTTTAAAAGTTAATTGAGACATTTAAGTGGATGCATATTGACGGTTATAACATTTAAGCTTGCATAATTACAGAAGCATAGCCATGATAAAATGCCATTTCGTTAAGGTCGGTTTACAGCTAACAAAAGATTTAAGAAATGATTTAATATTTCGTTCTTAGGCACGTATTTTCTTAACTGTTTTACTTAGGATCGCTACCATTGGTCGGTTTTATAAAAGGTCGTCTCTCATTGGCTGCCTTTGAATGATTGATATTTGGGCTTAACGTCTCTTAGTTTTGCAACGAGGCTAATCGAGACACTGAGTGGGTGATATATGAGATGAAATAGGGGGCTGTTTGGAGGAAATTGGCTGTCTTTAGAATATTAGGGATACGAGCTATAACAAGTTGCTTTGGTTTCCTTAGCTTTCAAAACTTAGGAACGGCATACTGACTTGATTCAACGTGTATTAACCCTTGAATGTTACATCTTAGCAAAGTGTGTATGAACAGACCATAAATCAAAGTGTTATTCTGAGTCGAGTAGGACAAGTAAAAGGGCGGCTCTTTGGTTTGGACCCTACACGCGGTATTTGGAGGTCAGTGGCTGTGACCTGGGAGCAACCATTATAGTGACCCCGCGAGCCCCAGCCGCCACGGGTCGTCGAGATAGAAGTGCGCTGTTATTGGATTGTCACGGCTGTTGCTTTGTACTCTCGCGGACATAAGTAAATCAACGGAATAGTTTGGTTACTTAATTAAATGGAAGGTACACTGAAAATCTTATCTTCTACAGATACATCATATTTTTTCACTAAAAATTAGTTTTGGAGAGATTTTTTTTGTCATTTTTCAAAATTGTACAAACAAATTTGTCAAAATTGTTGACATCCAGGGAAATTCCTACCTCTTTTTTATTTTTCATTTTTTTTTTTTTGCATTGAGATAAGAAGACATAGAACACAAATTGGATGAGACTTTCTTCATAAATGTCTTATATTTCTTTCTGTATACCTTTACATTCACACATATTCAAAGTTTTAGATTTTAATATATATTTTATATTAATTATTTTTTCTAAACCAAACCATCCATGGTATCCAACATTTGAGATCCATGTTTTGAGCCTCTTACTATATTTAACACATCCACAAAAAACCAGATGTCTGGGTCCAGACAAAAAAAAGTAGTAGGGATTTGTAAATTGATAAATGTAGCAAAAAAATTAAGAAGTTACAGGCCGTTGAATGCGTGAATTCACGCGGTTCAAGCGCGCAGAGACACAACATAATAATTTATTTGGCATATAGTAATAGCGTGAACTTAAAATTAAATTGCTATTAGAGAAAACTGATAAAATATAGTATTTAATTTAAAAAAAAAATTTACTATCAGTAAAATGTTGTGATTTTTCAGTGACCCTTCCGGTTAACTATGTGCGTTGAGTGAGAATCTTACGACGTATTGAATGGAGAGGGAATGGGGGCCCGCAAAATGAAAGTTTGTGTATCAAGACACTAATATAAAAATAAAAATATAATAAATTATCAAAATATTCTATATAAATATTGTTTGCATTTTATGTATTGTATATAAATAGACATTACGTGTGACCACGTGACTTTCTACAAAGCATCGGCGGTTTGGTTTCAAGGCTCCTGGCATTTGAATATTGTTTGCAGACAATTTCCATATATATCATCGTATCACCCCTACTTTAAACCCAATGGTATCATCAATCATTTGTCGTCCATTTAGCGACCACAATAGATCAGGAAATATGCCTGGAATGTTGGACGCGATCTCAGCGTGCATATAGCAATATCTGCACGCATTTCCCACCCTAGGCTACCTCAAAGCAGCTTCCTGCACACAAGCATCAAACAAAGCTCGATACCTTTGTAGAAACGTTTCACCCGCACGGAAAACTTATTGGGAAATTCCGTGATACAGAGAGATAAAAGAAAAACACTCGGGAAATTGATATTTGCGTTGCCTGTGGTATTTTTTCTTTCTCTTTAGTAGTGAAAAACGATTTCTCTTCAAAGTTGTTAGAAATTTCCACATTTCTTTTTTACCTTTTAGAAACCGAAAAGAGAGCATTTTTACAATTTCTCATCAATTTAGCAATCGCAATTGGTCACTAGTTCCTATCATGTTGTATTTACTACTAAAACTGTTCTGTACACACTACATTGAAATTATGTATGTCATGTTTATATGTTATAGTGTTATTGTGTTGTGCAGATGGTTTTCGAGTTGGAAACCACTTCAACTCATACAAGAATTAAATTGTGCCTTTTTAGAAATACATAAATGTCAAATCATGTCAAATGTAATGATAATCACAATATTATGATAAGCCAATAAAATTGAAACTTGATTTCCTTGCACAGTATATTGCCGAGGAGTGAGTGTGTTTTATTTTTGTGCTGTATACCGGATGCAAAGACCTCCTGCTGTGTTGCCATATCTATCGCCGGATTGATTGTTTCTTTACGGTCGCGTACGGTTCAGGTGAATGCATAATTAAGTGCTTTGCATTTTGAAGCCTGGACTGAAAACCTAATATAACATGTATCCAGCACACACGTACTCGTTGTATTTCAACCCCTATCGTCCAGGTTACAACTTTTGTTCACCTTAACTGGGGCTTGTTGTTAAGTCAGTATGTTCACCTCACCTTGCGGAACACCCGCTTGCGGTCTGTTAGAATTGATTTAAAATGGTTTTAAATTTTCCCAAAAGAAAATCAATGTATGTCATCGTATAGATAATTTAATGCTCTTTCTTTTGAATAGATTTTTACTCCAATAAATGTAGGCCTATCCGTTTTGCAGATGTTCTTAATAAAGTGTGAAAGGTGTCCAGAAACATCACATTATGAAAGGTTATTAAGAACATCTGAAAAAAATCGGAAATATTTGATTGATACAAAGAAACATTCAAAAGAAACTGACTGAATTCTGTACAGGATGACATATTTTGTTTTATATTTGGGACAATATAAACACATTTTAATTTAAAGTAATTTTAACAGACCGAAATCGGAAGTTCCGTCTGCAGTAACATACAGCCTTAAGAGCGTTCGATAGTAGTCATTTTACCACTAAAACATGCGTCTAAACTTACACTCCTCCGCCTAAACTGATAATGGGATTTATCTCTAATTTAACGTCCTACTATTAAAGTGTCAAAGATGACTTTCATTACGAAAACACACGATATTAACCTTGAAAGAGTATATAAAAAAAATGATAAAATATATATAAATTTTCACCCATTGAAACACATTTACACATTTACATAATTTATCATTTTTTATATACTCTTTCAAGGTTAATATCTTCTATTTTCGTATTGAAAGTCATCTTTGACACTTTTATAGTAGGACGTAAAATTAGAGATAAATCCCATTATCAGTTAAGGTGGAGGAGTGTAAGTTTAGACGCATGTTTTACCGGTAAAATGACTACTTCCGAACACTCTTAAGGTCTTCATTAAAACACGGCAATGTGTGTACTCGTACACAGCAAAACGTCGCCATGGAAACGTAATTGAAACGTTGGGTTTATAAACGTTTCGCGTTTAAGAAACAAAACATGTGCCGTGGTAATAGTGTGCGTATTTCAATAAAGTGGTTATAAATTGTCCTTGTGAGTTTCAATTCAAATGAAGGTAAAAAAAAAAAATGTGTTTGTTCTATATCTCGAAATTTACTTTCAAATAGTGAACACTTTTACGAACCCCACAAAGGCTAGAATATGAATTGTACCATATGTTATGTATCTATACAGCATCCACCACTATATTGTTATACAGATTTTATGTATTTATTTTATTGTAATTAAGACCAGTGTAGGGCACAATGCCCTCTTTAGCCTAATGATCAGTGATTATTGATGAATGATAATGAGGAAAGGAGGAGGGGCAGCATGGTACTGGCACGTAACCTACTCCTGTCAAAAAGTACCAAGGGGACCAATGGCTTTACGTCCCATCCGAAAGGACTGAGGGTGTGTTCCAACTTCATTTTCGCCTGCTAACCACTAACCATGCTAACCACTACCTGCTACACACTAAATACTTACAGCTTTGGGCACGCCACCTAGTATGCTAATACAAAGTTTATTGTTATTAATCATCTAATGTAAATAAATACGATAATAATACTTCTACTCACTGGATGGGTATGTTCCTAACCTTAAATTATCAGCTGTGATGGCTGGTATCAACCATCTTGGTTTAGTGGGTTAGTCGGTGCCGTAGTGTACACTTTCCGCCACTACCCACTACCCACTAACCACTAGCCAAATAAGGAGCATTAGTCGTCTGTTTGTGACGTCACTTTCTTTTGACTAGTATAGCTAAGCTTAGTCCACTACGGAAATCGTCAAGTTGGAACACACCCTGATGTGCTCACACTAGGTTCGCTGTGGAATCTTTTGTTTTATTGAAGTTTATTATTTCCCTTTGCATAACTAGCTCTAAGATGTAGAAGGTCCAGTGTTAGTTCCCCTTTGTTTGGAAATGTTTTATACGTGTATTTGACTGTTAAACGTTACTTGACTTTGCAGTCGTCATAGCAACAATTGGCATATTATATTTTATTTATTTTATTTGTTTATTTAATGTCTATTCTATTGAGTTATAAAAAGTGATATATGATTTATTTACGCTTATTACAAACGGTATTATATCTTCCACTGAAAATCGACTCTCGTATCTGAATGATCATTTTATTTCGACTGTTTATTTATGAATTCATTTCTATGTTTGCCATTTACTAACTGTACTATAGCGAATCGTGATGTATTATATTATTTTAAAAATTTATTCTGTCGTGTCCACATTACCATTTGTCTTCGAATGAATGTACTCGGTGTATTTTTAATATGCCATATCTCTACCTATCTTGTTTTGTAACGAACTTGCCATAAACTGCTCGTATTATTTACACCCTGCTTTATCACGTTTATCTATAATCCTACCCCCAGTCCGTTAAAACCCTGCATGCATGTATAATAATTCGCCGCTGAAACTCTGCCAGCTTATCTTCGCGTTGGCAACAATGCAAAGCACGTTATCACCCGGGCATTACGTGATATCACCAGCCAATCGGAGGTCGGCAACCTTGCTCATTAGTCATTACCTACCTTAATTGGCCGGTGACAGCACTGAAGAATATTACTACACGTTCTCTGTAAACAACTCGCTTAATACGTGCTATCATTTAAATGTGTCTGGTGTATCCGAGCCCAACTAGCTAATCATGATGTCCTCTTTTTTTGTATTTAACAAATAATACTTTATTAATAGTTCTTCCTTTACAAAAATGAGCGGAGTGTAAAAAAAAAATACATAGGGGGAAATACAGCCCTAAACTTTCGTCAGTATAAAATAAAATAGAATCAAATAATATTTAGATTGTTATGCTTAATTGTTTCTAGCAGGAAAGTTTTTTTTAACTGTGGCACAGCATGTCGTTCTGTAGTTGCCAGTGAAACATGGGTGATATCTGATATAATTCACGTTTGGCATATGTCTGGTGTACGTCTGGCACAGTACAGGTCTGGCATACGTCTGGCACAGGTCTGGCACACGTTTGGCATATGTCTGGCACAGGTCTGGCACACGTTTGCCACTCGTCTGACACAATTATGTTTGGAATTTGTCTGTTGTACATCTGGCTTTCGTCTGCCACATGTTTGGCATATGTCTGGCACACGTCTGGCACATGTCTGGCACACGTCTGGCATCTGTCTGGCACATGTCTAGCATATGTCTGGCACATGTCTGCCACATGTCTGGCACACGTCTGGCACATGTCTGGCACATGTCTGGCACATGTAGGCACACGTCTGGCACATGCCTGGCACATGTCTGGGATACGTCTGCAGATGTCTGGCACATGTCTGGCACATGTCTGGGATACGTCTGGCAGATGTCTGGCACATGACTGGCACATGTCTGGCACACGTCTGGCACATGCCTGGCACATGCCTGGCACATGTCTGGCACATGTCAAAATTTGTGTCAAAATACGACTACTTGGATACCTTGGATACCTAACAACCTCATGTTCAAGTATCCAAGTGGTTAGCAATGTTGACCATTTATATCACCATACGCTCTTTTAAGGTATCCCTATGACACTGATTTGCTCACCATATGGTCAACTAAAGTATCCATATAGTGGCCACATGGTCACTATATGGTTGCTAAAGATAGCCATATGGATGCCTAATGTTGACCATATGGCAGCCAAATTGTCACTAAAATATGTATCCATATGGCCACCATATGGAGGCTAAAAGTAGCCATATTCTATAAGGCTATAAATTATTGTTAATAATTACGAATAATTATTTATTAAAAACGATATTTAATTAAAAACGATTATTATTAATTATTACGAATTATTAATTATTGGAATAATATTTTCCAATATACAAATATATTCAGTATGGTATATCTAGTAAATGTAATTTTTGGTTGATTTAGATTTGAGAAAGCCGAGTTAGATTCGAATTCTAGAAATTAAAAAAATACACGTCCCTGCCACACAGGTATTATAATGCACGAACACCAAAAATTTAGTTTGCCAGTCCCGGTGGCTCACGAGTAGGAAGGTGTCTGCCAGCAGTGGGAGAGCTGGGTTCGATTTCCAGTCAGATTAATTTTTTAATTGCTGTAATTCAAAACAATTTCATTTATAAAAGGTGGGTCATTCAAGTACAGTAGATAAAATACAAACAAGGTATGCATACCTCAGTACAAATTGTGGCATGAAATAAATCATTGGACAAATTGACAACACAGTCCTTAATTTTAATTCAAAAACAGTCGAGCCCACTTTTAAAGAACTCATATTTAACAAAATTCTGGTTAACAAAGTAATTTGTATTCACCACAAACAAAATAACAATAAAGATGGTTATTGTTTAACACAGTAATAATCAGTTACTTTCAAGGTTGTTAAAAGTAGGCTGGACTATAAGTAAGTATGGAATGGAACAGATAATTGAGGATTCAGTGGGTATTACTTAAAAGAATAAAATGTTAGTTCCACGCTTTTTAATAATACATATTATATTATAAACAAGTTGTAAGTGTCAATCATTTTTTTAAATTTAAAGTGCAATATGATTAAATTATAAAAAGAAAAAATATGTATAAAATAGTTTATACATTAATATTACAATCTAATAATATATCAAACATATTCTGCACTAATAATAAAATAACGAAAGTACAATGTTTGCCCCTCTTGGCACAATGTTGACCATTCAAAGAAATACACTTTTTCGTGATTATTCGATATTATGGTGAATTAGAAAAATCGCTTGATTTTGCTCTTTAAGAGCGAAGGATACCTCTACGTCAAAAACCGCAGAAAATTTTCATTTTTTAATTATATCTCAAGATTGAAACACAAAATCGAAAATCTGAGACACCATAGAATTGTGGTATGGTTAGCCCCACAGACTGAATAATAAATGTATTTAACGTAATAATCAGTATGACTGTGATAACGATTTCCTTAGTAATTTAAGGAAATCGTTATCACAGTCATACTGATTATAACGTTAAATACATTTATTATTCAGTCTTTAGGGCTAACCATACCACAGTGCTATGGTGTCTCAGATTTGCGATTTTGTGTTTCAATCTTGAGATATGGTTAAAAAATGAAAATTTTCTGCGGTTTTTGACGTAGAGGTATCCTTCGCTCTTAATTTTACTTTCAATGGCTGTGTATGAGTAGGCCTAGATTTGTCCAATACATGTACAAAATAAAAAACGAAAATATAATGCCTCTTCAACAAAATTTAAAATTTAAAGGAGATCACTCACATAGCCTACCATTACACAAGCATCAACTTTTCCAAGAAATTAAATTCCCCTCTATTGGTTGGACGGGATCACTTGCTGGTGCGGGCTGGGGTGGTGTGCCTTGTGCTGCATTTGGGTTAGCAGCATTCTATCTTTTCGATGTGGGTGGCATCCTGAAAAGTAACATACAAGGTACGATAGACGATGGGGTGCAAGTATTGAACAGCGGAACTTCAGTGTTGGGGATTAAAGGCACCATGATTATGTCTAAGCTAGTTCCCCTTGTGAAAATGTACTATTGAGATTACTCTTGATATCACTATTGAAAAATTACGTGCTAGTAAATTTGGACAAACTATTCAGATTTACTATTAATAGGCCTAATTGCTATTGAAAATTAGTGAATTTACTATTAGGATTTAACATGGCAACTAAGAGGTCAATATTAAATTAGTAAATTATTATTGGCTGCTGCAATAGTTAACTATTCATGAGATCAATAGTAAACTATTGGCTGCTGTAATAGTAGGCCTATATTATTGGATGCACATAGTAAAGAAAACATACAGAAAAAATTAATAATTACTGGCTGCCCTAATGACAACCTTAATGATTGCAAATCCAGATTTTAGTGTCACGAAAATAATTCCCTCATTTGACACTTTTCCAATATTGCGTGGTGTTCCCAAAATATAACTAAAGAACGTTAATGTGGTGTAGTTTTAACAGCAAGACTATATCCTTAGGCGTTTATGAAATGGTAAGACTAAACCCTACTGTTAATCATTTCGGGCTAGTGTATTAGGAGGATACTCACTCGCGCAATGGGCGAGTGCTAAAAAGTAGGCTATTTAAAATTTGAGCCCTGTATATTGTATAAGGCTGTGTATAAAAAATATACATAGATCTATCTTATTTGCACTTACAAATTGCATGTAGACATATACTCGCAGGCATGTAAATCAATGCTTGTACAGGGAAGCGTTTGACTGTTGCCCGACTGAAATATACTTTTTAAGTAACTAGGTAGATATTTGGTGGTGCAGATGGAATAAGCTGTCTAGCAGGCTACTTTAGGCTTTTATCAGACACTTTTATGCTGCTAGAAACATGTTTAAGGTTTGCATACATTTTTAATTTCTTTAGAGTAGCATAGCCTATTTACTGATATCATATTTTTATTTTTAAAGTCTGAAACCAAAGTAGGTGATTTGCTTGCTTTTCAGTTCAAAATTAAAAGTAAGTGGTAAAAACTAGTGGTACCCGTATTTAAATTCTTCTCCCAGTTACTCTACATTGTTAGATCTGAAGAGAAGTAAGATTACGGGCAGGTAGGCCTAACGGTGGGTTTACAGCTAAGCGTTGGTTAGCTGTAATCGCACTAAAAGTGTAATAGGCCTACTCATATGGCATGGTTTTACAGCCTTGGCTACACCATACGTGCATAATTAACTAATAAAGCTAGTGATAAACACCTTTTAGACTTAAAAAATGTATGCTGTGAGCCAGGCCAAGTCTAAGACATTTTAATAAACTTTTAGTTGCGAGATGAGCTGTTAATGAGAGATATGCTCCGAACAAATATAGCCCAGGCTGCCAGAAGATACCATGGACTTTGTATGTAGGCATGTGTTTGTTGAAACCATTATAACAAATCAGAGATTATCAAAGCTGTAAATTAAAACCTTTGGTAAAATTGGACCTAAAGAACCAAAAAATATGCAAACCTTAATCATCTTGGCCTCTGAGTGCAATACATGCTCCTAAAGCTGCCGTTACTGCAGAACGTTGCTCGCGACGTGTTAGCTGCGTCGCTCGCGTCGAAGTGTTTACGGTAGCGCAATCTTTCGTAGACCTAACGCGAGCAGACAACAACAAGACACTTGTCATAAAATGTGCATAACCCTGGAAACTATATGCCTGTGGGCCAATGGTATCCGTCACAGTAATGCCAACTTCAGGAAAAATAAACTCCATCAGGTATCAGGCCTGCGGGAATGGTATAATGTATTCTCATCACAAAATATAGGCCTAGGCCTAACAAGTAAATTTGCGTTATGCTTACAATTGCAGGAGTAATGACAAGTCAGGCCTACTGATATTGTTACCCGGGACATTGGGTTTGAAATATTTCAAACCCAATGCCCGGGACTCAGTGCATCGGCATCAAGGTGCAATGTATCATAAAGGAAATGTTTCTCGTTCACAATAAACTGTATTGATTGTAGTGAGAATGTATATTAGGGCCTACGTGTATTTTGATGAACAGAGTAGGGACTGCCAAGTATGCGGCATGAACAGGGCCTGCCACTAGGCCTAGGCAACAGTGAGGTTAGGTTAACCTACGCAACAAGGGATTATTGTAACCGTTATTTACAGCTCAAGTCTAGAGGTTATTGCGTAGAATTCCACTACAAAAAGCTTGGCCCAGTACAATTCAGTTATAATATTATTATATAAACAACAACTAAATGCTGTACTTACCGAAATATCAGACGATCGACCGTTAAGTGGAGTTCACACACATTTGCTAACGATAAGGATAGTGATTAAGAGCTAGCGCCTAGACGTTCCGGTTCACACGCAGGAACTAGAATAACGAATGTCTATGATATTCAAGAAAAGAATGGGCCTACGGGAAAGCCTATTTTATTAATAATAATAATTAATAATATTAATAAATTAGTTAATAATAACTTTTACTTATATAACATCAGTAGTTTCTATTAGATTGGTTTTTGCAAAAAGACATCCTAGCTTCTGATTGGATGGACCTGATTCTGGATAAGGATATGGCTGGAAGTTAAAAGTTAGTTAACTTTTCTTAGCCATAGCGCTAGTCGTTAGCGATGTCCTGTCGTGTGAACGCCTACACGCATTTCCGTATGTTCAACTTCCAGCCGTAATCCTTAGCAAAGTGTCTGAACCGGCCTTTACAATCTCGATGCAGGCAGGCATGGTCAACTACGCAGTACGCACTCCGACTCGGAGGCGAGTCCGCGGAGAGTGCAGACGCAGTTCGCACAACCACTGAACACCAGCAGTTCCGTCTGCCGTTTTGATACGCGCGCGTATTCAAAGATCATGTTCAAATTTGAAAAGATTACTCATGATAGAAAGAAGATTTGGTGAATGGAAAGAAGAAGATACGGCTTATGTATGATGTGCATACTATGTATTAATTATAGCTTCTTCAAAATTATATAATTACTACCTTCACACAGATCGACGTTGACACATTGATAAACGAGTGAATATTAGATGGATTGCAGTGTGAATTGTGATACGTAAAGATAGATATTTTTGTTACTTGGCTAATCGAGACAACGAGTGGGTGAAATATGAAGAACTCGTATCAAACTCGAATTGGACTGGATGCCAATTTCGTTACTAGTTTGATATGTTATGGAAAGCAGATGGATAGCAGTACGATTTCAGAACCTCTCCATGTGAAAGGCGTGTACACACTCGTGCCTGCTTACCGAATAGTGTTGCACGTGAATTAGGGTGTGCACTGTGCACATGCATTTTGTATACGATGTTGGTTTGAGGCGCCGTCGGTCGACGCTGTGGCCGGTCACACACACTTTAACCCTGTGTGGGCGGCCTGCACAGGTCCATGCGTTTAATATTTAGATGAAAATAGTAAACGTGCACTTGTATTAAAACATCTTCATATTATGTAGGTACACGCTGTGTAAAAAAAAAATCTCATCTTTATAGCTATGTTACTTAGTTGGTTAGCAAATGGCGACCTGTTGGCTAGCTTTGGCCACCTATAGTTTCATGTTGCCAACTGGTAACCAAAAGGTTGCCAAATGGCTACCACTTGGTGAACCTATGGTGACCTGTTGGCCAGCATTTGGTCATCCAGTTTCATGTTGCCAACTGGTAACCAAGAGGTTGCCATATGGCTACCACTTTGTGAACATATGGTGACCTGTTGGCCAGCATTTGGTCATCCAGTTTCATGTTGCCAACTGGTAACCAAAACGTTGCCATATGGCTTACACTTTGTGAACATATGGTGACCTGTTGGCCAGCATTTGGTTACCTTTTCCGCCAGGTATCCACATGGTACCGTATCCATACTGTTTGGCCACCAAATGGTTACCATCAGTTTAATAGAAGTTTCATTGGATACGTCTGGCTACCACTAGGTGACTACTTGGTTATCAAAATTAGATTGTGGATATCACTTGGATATCAGTTGGATACCATTTGGCTACCAATATTTTCTGTAAGGGTTTAACACGATCTGGAGGAATTATGTGCAGTGTATCGCGAATGAATGGTTTATACATTTCTAAACACCGGCTTCACACCAGTTTATCACTTTATTGGACTGTATTTTGTATATATATCTATACTTAGATGCACGTTAAAGGTTATCTCGAGTCAATATTATACACAAGTAACGTTACAACGAGTTTGGTGTCTGGAAGGCATGAATAAAAGTTTTATTTACACTTTACTTGAAAACTTGGGAAATATATTTTAGACGCCCTGAAACCGAGATAAGTTAAACATGGCAAGTAGAAGTATACCTCGCTTTGCTGGCTTTGAACAGTTTACCTTCGAGCTATGTAAATCCACACGTAACGTAAGGAAAAGTTAAACCGTAGTTACTACAACGTAATACATGTCACGTTTCGTTGATGAGATACTCAAGATTATTATGAGTGTAAGAATCAACGAAGATGCCGAGAAATGTGGATAAAAGTAAGAAGAATTTAAGGCCGTATCTCGACGTAGCCCGCGGAAGTCGATTTCTGATATAATTGCTTTAAGATGCTTGAATTTCATCCCCTAAAGAATTCATTGCTCCTTCTTATAAATGTTTATTATTCCAATAAATATTTCTGTTTTCAAAATTAACTAGTTTAACTTTTGTAATGAACACACCATTCACAATTTAATAAAGTTATTCGAAAAACGGAAATATTTTTTGGAACAAAGTATCATTAGTAAAAAAAAGAGCATTCCATTCTCTTAGGAATGACATATTTGGTTTACTTCTTGACAATTTCAGGCATTTTAATATAATTGTAACCAACAGAAATCGGGTGTTCCTCAAGGTAGGTCGTGTCACAGCAAAAATTCGTAAATTACGTGAGTAAAATTCGTGTAATTACGTACTACATCCTTCCAGGACTTGCTTCACAGGCGCATTGGTTAAAAAATCCGCATGGGTTTTTCTTATCAAAACTAAACTCAAAAGCATAAAAGAAAAAACAAGCGATTCAGAAATTATAATTAAAATTATGGTCATCGTTAGGAAATTTTCCATTTGAATTAAGACAAGGAAAGCTAGATTTGCATATCATATTTGATCGCAAAATATATCCTTCATTGCTAGGGCAAAACAAGTTTCCTAAATATGAACACACCATGTTCTGTTTCGTGTAAACTGATACTCAAAATGCGAAATAAAGTACTAAACCGTAAGTAAAGACTCAAGTAACCGTGTGCATAACAAAAACAAACGCAAAAAAGAATTCTCTGTTGGGGAGGGGGAGGAATATATCGCCCGACGTTGGATGCTTACTTTTTGCTTTTTTTTTTAACCGAAATGCTTCGTTGTTTTTATAAAAAAATATGTTATACTTTCCATCTCCTGTATTCTCTCACCGTGAAGTCTTTCTTTTCCGTCGGAGTGGTTTGTTATTTGTCGTATCTAATTAGACAAGATTACGGGGATATAAAAAGCCGGAGATGTTTAAGGGTTTGTGCTCCCACTTTCCGTCCGAAGCTTGGTAGGTCCGTAGGTCTACACCTCCGTTCTAGTTAGACATGTAAGTTAGTAGCCACGCCGAAAGATGCAAGGTGTTTTCGTCACGGATTATGTGATAATAATTTAATGATTTTTCGTAGGAATACCCGTTATAGGGTGCACACCAGCTTTACCTGATGTGCCTCTCTTCAGGTGACTAACTAGGTTATTAGGGTGTTTGGATAATGTGAAGGAATGTCCGAGGGCTGTTAGTAGGACTCAACCCCAGCATTCGCCTTTACGACTAAGGAAATACTCGGAAAAAAACTTCAGTCAGGACTGCCGGTGGCCGGAATCGAACCGGCGACCTCCCGAATTAGAGTCTCGCATCTTACCGCTGAGCTACCTCTATCGGTTATGTAATAATGAAGTGACGCCCCTCACTGAGGTGTCTATGGCGACCGACTCGAGCCTGCCCCCGGTAAGGGTCTGGACTCACTGGCAGTCGACAACTCAGCCTCTTCTATCCTTTTCTTTTGTCTTGCGGTCGCCAAATACATTTTATTTCTCCTTTTTATTTTATTCTACATTTTATTTTTTAAACACGTTTTTCGTAAATCATATTGATTTTCTTGCTGTATATTGTTCGTGGTTAAATATTGATGAGACTTTTGAATTTCTGTCCTACGATGAAAACAACTGATTCCATTCGGCGAATTGTTTGTGATGTGTTGAAAACAACTGATTCAATTTGGTGAACGGAATCCGTTGTTTTTATCCTAGGAGAAAAAAATCTAAAAGTCTTATGATCAACATTTGGCCACGATCATCATGCAGCCAGGAATATAATATGATTTACGAGTGACGTGTTCAGAAAAAAATTTATTCTATAAATCGCAAGACAAAATAAAAAAGGTTGGGCAGGTTCGAGTCGGTCACAAAAGACACCTCAGCGGGGGCGCTCCATTCAATCTGCATCTCAATGTTGTGTCCCATGCTTCATAATCCGTGACGACAACAACTTACTTCTTTCGACGTTGCTAGTATATAGCATTGCAGTCGGACTTGTGTCGGAGTTGTGCCGACTGTAACCCTTAGGAGTAACAGGTATAACAACTCATCCATTTAAAAAACAACGTCGTGTGTTGTGGTATGTATATCTCTTTGTTATTATCATTATAGTATTTACTTTAATTAATGATAAATTCGAAATTAATTCTTACATACACAATTTGTCGACATATATTCAACTATTCAAGTACCTATTTCTAAAATTTGTAAGCACTTTTTTCAATTTTCTCCTGTTTGTTTTTATGTATGTTATACGGTCCATCGCACAGTATACTAGCACTCTTAAATATAATTTCAAAGTAAAATAATGCATAGCTAATTTAGGTACCTGATTTGATAATAACCAATAAGACGATAATACATGTAGTACATGTACACACATATACAAAAATGCAATCATGTTATTATGAAATAGGTGAAACTTAAATGCTTATAAATTCACTTTAAGTTTATTTTACATCTTCAATGTCATGCTCTTCATAAGCTACCCAAATAGAAAACAAATAAAATAATCACTCAAAATACAAAACTGGTTAAATAAGTTATTCTATCACCAGTCACCACACATGATAGGTCAGTCCCCAATACCGACCATACAGAGTTGTTTAAAACAAGACTTTTGTTCCTCGTTCGCACGAATACATTGGCAAAATACTCCCTAGTGTTGCTCCCTCTGGAACTCAGTTCGGCAGCGAGGGCCTATAGAACCCACTCCACCCGCTGCGTCGTACAATCCTCTTAACATCAATAATTCACATGCAAACCAGGTACAGGCGAACTTGTCAACGTATCACGTCTACAATACACAACATATTGATGTTTTAACTAATCAGTTACGGATATTATACGTACGATTGTGGGTTTGATTTGCATTTACAATGTTGCCAACTCGTTCGCGCTGTGAATATTGAATGCTTCGCTATAGAGTGAGTTGTAAAGGTCTCTCACACCAAGAAGAAACATAGTAACAGGGGAGTCAGGACCGCCCATTATTAGTTTCCAACTTAACAAGTGCGAATCACTAACGCTTTCCCCGATTATCTAGTACAATTTGGTTACGTTAAGTTTTTTGACGGAAAACTGCTTGCACGTTTTCTTGTATGTTACCGTCAAAAACTTACCGCAAGGAATGAATGAATGAATGAATGAATGAATGAATGAATGAATGAATGAATGAATGAATGAATGAATGAATGAATGAATGAATGAATGAATGAATTGTACTAGATAATCGGGAAAAACGTGAGTGATTTGCGTTTGCTAAGTTGGAAACTAAATGTGGGCGGTCCGGATACTATCTTACTTCTTGCTGTGAGAGACCTATAGCTATAGTCATCGTACAACAACGTCGGTAATGCTTTCGTCACAGGTGGTTGAGAGGCAGCCAACCAGCGGCCGTGGCTAATTCAAATACCTGCTCGGGTTGACCGAGACCGTAAACATGTCATTGATTGATGACGAAAGCATTACCGAAGTTGTTGTACGACGACTTTACTCGCATCGCGGGCTGTGTTCGATGATACGTTTTGCCAAACGAAGCCCTATCTACTTAGGTGAAACTGTGCGTGCTTCGGTTGCGAAGGAGAAGGAGATTTTCGTAAAAGTTGTAATGAGATTCTAAATAGGTGATTTACTTCTCATTATGTACGGGCCTGTTCAGTGTATGATGTGCATATACAAACATTTAAGACACCCACCATCTATTTTGTAGATAACATTAGATCCTCGGATCTCTAACATACTTGAAGCTACGTTATAAACGTTGTTCTACAATGTGTTAATGTAGTTTTCTGTAAAGCTTTAATAATAATAACAACAACAATAATAATAACCATTAAAATAATAATAATAATCATAATAATTATAACAAAAAATAATAATATAAAAAAAAAGTGAGACTTTATTAAATAAACTAATTCATAACGGAATGAACTACCGCAATAAAATAAATGAGTGATGTTTTACAAAAATATAATTGATTTACTCAAGAAACGGTTTTATTCATAATATAAGTACTAAAAAGTTCAGACAAACATGGTTAAAACATTTCACGCACTATTCACCCACTGCGTTATATTTCGGCAACATCCGTCACCATCCTCAGACGGGAGGCAACTGAGGTACCTTTTAAAGCAAGCTAGTGGCGCTCTTCCACGCCCTGTCGACCTCATCGCGAACTACCGACCTCCACATGGCCGGAAGTTCCACACTGGGTTGACTAATGATGTTTTGGAAATACGTCATAACCGCCGCCTCTTTCAACTTCCTTTCCGACGTGTTTTCTTCCCTGAGTACTATTTTAACTTATTGCAAAGCAAAGCAAGGGTCTGAGGATGGCGACGAATGTTGCCGAAATATAACGCAGTGGGTGAGTAGTGCGTGAAATGTTTTAACCGTGTTTGTCCGAACTTTTTACTTATATTATCATCTTCCGGTTAATGAATCCTGGTGTGTGTAATTGATGGTTTTATTCATATTTGGGGGAATATATAATAATTATTAATAGGTTATCACACAGTCAAACTATGACTGTAACATACAATGTAGTTGCATGTTTTGAGTGTCGATGTATTTTGTAATTTTATCCTGACGTGTCAGCAAGTATATTTTTATTTACGGGCATTTAACATGTGGTTTATGTTCTTTTTTTCAACTCAGATATATCATGACATAAATATGACCCTTGACAAATGAAATACGAATCGAGGTGATTTAACCTATATACACAGTATTCCCAATCCCATTTGAGATGACTGGTTTATGTAATACCGATCATTTATTATCTCTGCTATTACAGTCGAGAGGATGTTAAATCAATACAGCTCGGGCCCCAGATACTGAGCACTGAGATCTGTATGATTGTGCCAAGTTGTTGACTTGTGGGACAAGTTGGTCGCATGAGTTTGGGTTGGGGGTGGAGTGGGGGGGGTGGGGCAGCCGCGAGGTATTTAGTTTGCCTCACACAAAGCGTTTGGCTGCATGACTAGCTGCTCCCATGAAAACCGGTTTTCGTCGCGTCAGCCACACGACGCGCTATAGCCAACGGTTTATCCGCGGTCGCTTAGCCGGTTCTGCAACCTCGGGCTAGGTCAGAAAGTGGATGGGTGACCACTAGCCTCTGAAACACTATTTACGGTTGGTTAGAGCAGATTGGAGGGTTCGAAAGCTTGTGTAACAGCTTCGTTCTTCTCGTCTACTGCTCGGCAGTCCAGGTTAGTGGAGGAACCTTTATGACTGGTCAAAGTTTCACCGTCCTTTTGGATGGGACGTAAAGCCTATGGTCCCCTTGGTACTTTCGACAGGAGTAGGCTACGTGCCGGTTCCAGGCTTCCCCTCCTCCCTTCCTCATTATCATTCATCAATCATCACTCATCAGGCTAAAAAGGGCATTGTGCCCAACACTGGCCTTAATTACAATAAAATAAATAAATAATTATAGTGGATGCCACTTTTAGTCGGAACCAAACCGGAAGCAACTTTGTGAAGTGGGTTGGGTTTGCCTACGCGGTTGTTTGAAACTAGTGTTCGTAAGGGCTACTTTTGTGAGCTGCACGTGGTCAAGGTGGTCCGTGAAGGTTCGCGAGGGTTGTGGAGCACTATAGGAGCCGCGTGTAAAGGTAAGCGTAATTTATAGATTGCACCGGCCTCCGCCCGATCTACCTGGACGAATCTCATTATTTTCATCAAGTGCGTGCACTGCTACGGTTTGTATCCAATCAGCGATCGCTGTTTGCGCGGGGTTGTCTCGGGCGGTTCGCTGGTTGGGTACGAGTGCCTCGCCTGTGACGAAAGCATGTGTAAGTTCGTCTTGGGACAAGTATAAAGTCGTCGAACAACAACTTCGGTAATACTTCCGTCACGGGTGGGTGAGCGGTAGCCAACCAGCGGCCGTGGCTAATTCAAATACCTGCTCGAGCTGGCCGAGACCGTAAACACGTCATTGATTGATGACGAAAGCATGACAGAAGTTGAAGTTGTTGTTGTTGACAGAAGTTGTTGTACGAAGACTTTACCATCGGATTCCAGTCAGTAGCTTTCGAGCTGGAGGACCGTTCGGTATGGAAGTTACAAGTGGGCGTGTTTTAAGTAGGCATAGGAGATTCTGAAGATGATGCGGTAATTATTAGTTTCTTATTCTTTATAATTGATAAAAAAAAAAAAGGAGAGTATATGTAAAGGAAAAAATATTGGTGCATAATGCATGCAGGAGAAAATGTTGGTGCATATTGCATGCAGAACAAGATAGAAGTATGGAGTGTACTCCACGTTTTTTCGTGATTTGGTAGACGAAGAAGTGAAATTGTTTCAATACTTTCGCGTGACATATGACAAATTTACAGTTCTTACAAGAAAACCCTATCTAACAAGAGAAAACGAATTACGAATGCCGATCCGTGAGGCATAGACAGATGTGCGGATGAGTGCAACTATGCACAATAGAAGCAGGTTCCAGCTTGCCAGCGTTCCGTTTTCCTCGATGAAATAAATCCGTTTTCCCGCGACGGTTACCAGACCAGCAGCTTTGTTTGTGCTCGCAACCTAACCCGGTTCCGCGTAAGTGTGCTTGATTGAAGCTAGCGGTTCTGGGTTCGAGCACAGTGAACTTGTATCACAGTAGATTTATCTGAACATAATTAGCTCACTTCTAACAAACATGAGGAATAATTATCCCGTATGCTTTTATGGTACTTCAGTGAAAGACTTTTCAAATAATTCCGTTATGAGGGCCTCTTTTAATTAACATTTATGAGCTTGAGAATTGACACGACAGTTGGAATATTTCATTTTGTTTTTGTCTTGCTAGAGAATATTAGTTTTGGAGGTGGCAGTTTTTGTCGTCGTGCTTTTTGTAGCACATAATAAAACAAAGTGGTTGCCACGACAAAAGACAAGCCGAGAATCTAATTAATTTGGAAACCTTTAACAAAATATTCGTACAATAAGGTTTTGTTCTACAACGACCAATTTCTTGTTAATGATATTATTAATACATCTGAAATATAGTATTCACAATCAGTTGTACGGTATAAGTGGTAAGGCGTGTGGTTTAATATTGCAATGTATATGTTTCAATACATCTGTTTTAAACGCGTCGCAAGGCGTATGGTGTAATTAAATAACTTCTTACGCATTACGTTGACTGTTTTGTAAGATTGCATTATTTTGATTGCTCTTTACGCAAATGCACCTGATAAGCACAGCTTGCATAATTTTATATTAGCCCCTTCTTTTGCCATGCAATATATAATTAGATATATTTATATGTGCAGTTGTTGACACAATGTTGACACAATGTTGACAGAAACAAACAAAGTTAAGTTTGAAATATTGTAGACTTTGTCGTGTTCATGTTTACCACCAAGTATAATAAAACAAAGTAATTAAAAACTTGTAGCTCAAGAATACACATTGCTTATCAGCCATGTTCTGTCAAAGAGCTCAACAAGTGTAAACGACATCATCTTCACTAATACTCGTCTCGTTTCCTCATCAAAGGACTTCTGCTCAAAACTAACATGATCCATCGCTTCATCAGGTTATTGTTACAACTCTATAACTATTGACTGTTGAAAGATAACATTTTAAAACTATTAATTTCTATCTATCCATTCATCTGTATGGACTTATATCTATTACCAGTGGCGGATGCTGGGGTGGTCTTTTTAAGAAACAAGCACCGCCCGCCCCCCTTTCCCCGCCCCAAGCTATGTTCTTACTTTCAATTGTCAATTTTCAATTTCATAATAAATTATGTTACTAATAACAACATACAAGACTAATAAATTCCCATGATTACTCGAAAGTCTTTTTCTTGGCTTTTATGAAGAGAATTTAGTAAAATCTTCCGCCCTAGAGACTAGAGAGAGAGGGATTTGCCTCACAATCCCTCCCTTTCAAATGTCAGTCTTCTAAAATGTTCATTCAGTCAACAAAGCCAGTACACTTGACGTCTACAACAAGATTAGTCGTGGATTTTCCATGGTGCTTTCGACTTTGTTTACTATGTTCGTGGATTTATTCGCATTCATGTATATGTATTAAAGGCGCGTTGTTGGTCACCTATACGTAAAATCAGGCGTTGAAAGCAATGTTAGACATCACACACAGAACTAGGCAACAATAAACCACTAAATGACAAACTGACTCTTTTCTACACTAATGAATCGTTTTATACGTTGTCCCAAGTCTCATAAAAACCTCAGACCCATATCTTCCACCTCTTTCATGCACCCTGTTTCAACGAAAATCAACATATTTCTGGCCTTTTTGTATGCAATCATAAAGGCGGTTTTCCGCTTTGCAAAGCGCTCAAACCTCGTTAGTTACACCCGCGTTGTTTGGTGTTTTCAGGTATACAATACACGTCGTAAATATTGTTACTAATTGACCTTCTACAAGAAGATGTTAGAGACTGTAGAGAAGTGGATTATTAAGTCGGTACCGTTGAGTGAGTAATATAGGGTAGAGACACCACGCCATCGGCAGTTTGTCTACCGCCATTTACCGCCCGAAATACTTTAGTTGGGTAGTAGAAGTTCACCATGCGACGCGATGACGGAGTCTGATTGGTCGGCTACTTCACCGAACGTATACGAAGACAGCCGAAAACTCCGTCATTGCGTCGCTTGGCGAACTTCTACTACCCGACTAATGTATGCTGGGCAGCATAGGGCGGTAGACAAACTGCCGATTGCGTTGCGACTCTACCCTATATTACTCACTCAACGTCGGAGTCGGCCATTTCGTCTGCATAAGACTAGTTATTAAACTTTGTGACAACTTTACCAATTAACAGTTGCTGTTGTTCTCTATTGGTTTAGTAATTTGACGTAGTTCTACTTAGACTTCAAATAAACTAATTACGTTTTTCAATGGGCTGCACTCAGTGCGCTTATAATTGTGCGGCTATTGTATTGCTGAGCATTGTTGTTTTAATTGTTAAGGGCGCATTCAGTGCGGTCCAGTGCAGCCATTTGAAAACGACATTATACATTTTATTACTTCAAGGTGTATTACCGTCGTCAGAATCCATATAGAAGTATTCCTGACGGAAAAATACAAATCTCATTAAGGCAAAGTAGTTTGGAGCAAACATCCAACATTATTAATGTATTTGCAAGAACTAAGGTCTAAAGGAACGTTTTAATTCAAGTAAACATTACCCCATACCCACTTAACACGATCATATTCTAACCAAACATTCCACATAGTTAGTTGCATTTCAGGTTTGTTTGCTCAGAGTAGTGTATTAATTTATATGATATGTAAGTTACGTTAATAAAACATGGAAAACGCTTTGGTCCATATATTTAATTGTTGCGTTGCAGTTGCCTCTTAATTGGAGTCCATTGTGCACGGTAATAAGTTTCTCTGACATATAACTCAACTCTATCTAGGTCACACCGAGGCTCGGGTTCTATGCTGAGAGTACTTGTACACTGTATGAACGTTATAACACTGCTATCGTACTTGCACACTGCTCGAGTTGGTTGCACATGGAAAAACTCCGTGTTTACGATATGTTCTGTTCTTGGTTGCGGTTGTAGTGTTGTGTTTATCACCTTATAGAAGAAACGTTACACATATACTGATTGATAAGTACAAAGTAAGTAGGTAACCTACTTACTACCTGCTTATATTGTGTTGTGCATTGCTACACTTGAAAACATGGTAACATTCTTATGATGTATAGTTCAGCGCTGGATGGCGCAGGTATATAGTTGTCTCAAGACTGCCTCACGCATGCTTTCGTCACAGGCGACTGGTTCGTAGCCAATCAGCGATCGGTATTGGCGCTGGTGTGTCTCGGGCGGTTCGCCGGTTGGCTACGACTGCCCTGGATGTGACGAAAGCAGGTGTAAAGTAATCTTGGGTCCACTATAACCAGCTTTCTTTGTGTTTGTAAAGGGCCAGATTCACAGTCAATACTTAATGGTAAAGAATTGTTTTATTACATGCTATTTGCCATTAGAAAAACCAACACCATAGCAACCACGAAGAAATTATGCTCAACTCGACTATGTATCTGGACCAAAAGGTCCGTATTCATAGTCAACCCTAGCCTAAGGGTGCCCGTGGTTGCCACATGTAATAGTTTGGATAGTTTCATGCATGTTATTTGCCGTATAGTAAAACAACTCCTTAGCAACGACGGGGTCGACTCAAAGGGACGACTATGAATTGAGAAACGAGACACATTCAAACCAAGGAACGAAAATCGACTTTAGCTGTGTGCTTAGTGGGTTTATTGACGCGAGACTCTAATTTGGGAGGTTGCCGGTTCGATTCCGGCCACCGGCAATCCTGACTGAAGGTTTTTTCCGAGGTTTTCCTCAGTCGTAAAGGCGAATGCTGGGATTGAGTAATAGCCCTCGGACATTCCTTCCCAGCTATCCAAACACCTTAATAACCTAGTTAGTCACCTGAAGAGGGGCACATCAGGTAAAGCTATAGTGTGCACCCTATAAGGGGTATTCCTACGCAAAATTATTATTATTATGTTTCCAATACAGAAAGTCCACGGTTTGATTCCCAGTTCGGGCTAGTGTTTGTTTAACTTTTGAAATTGATAATTTATCTGTATGGTATACTGGCGTATTAGGTGAACGGTGACTTTGTAGCCGTTATAGCAACAAAACACATAATTCGTAGAATAATGTCCCACACTGAAAATCAGTCATTGTAACAAAATGGGTGTATACATTGTCAATAACTACGAATGTTCGCATTTATTAATTTTCTACAATATAATAGTACTGGTACCAATCCAATCCCGTTCCACCTTCACATTTTGCCGGCCTGATGGCCGTGGTCGATCAGATATTAGTCCGATAAACTACGGTTTCTACGTAACAGGTTTGAATCCTTACGTGTGTGCTTGCACGTATACCCTCTTCTTTAGGTGGCTCGTTGGTCCAGTGGTTAGCATCCCTGCTTCCAATGCAGAAGGTCCCGGGTTATAACCCCGCTTCAGGCAAAAGTTTTTTAACGTCTAATATGGATTCAATTCCATTACTTCTTGTCGTAGGAATAAGTAAACGGTGACTTTGGAGCCGTCCTAGCAACGAAGCACTCAATAAATTTAAAGTTGTTCTGAATCGACCTTGTTGATTCTGGCATTTGTCCGCAGGTGTTCGCACTCTCCAATCATTGATTCATATGTTTCGTATTTGAAATATAGATCTTTGATTGGTTATCGCTCACTCGTCGATGTCGATGGTGTTCGGAGCCTACAGGGTTGGTTTAGCCGCTTTAATTAAAGTCCCCCACTGCAAATCAGTTTAGTTACTGAGTGTGTAGACTCTAAATGTGAATTTATTTATTTATTTAATCCTTACGTGCGCTTGCACACTTTCACCTATCACCCACTCATCGTCTCGATTACCATCGTTGTCAAAGTATGAGAAGACGAACAGCGCCCTGGAGTAGACAACTAGTCTTCGATCAGGACTGGTAGTGAAATTGGCACAGTTTCCTAGATTTCAGTCTAGACCTTCTGGGGTGGGGGGTAGGGGAGTGAGTTCTCAAGGGGGCGGGGAGGGGGGGAGGGGGGAGGCGACTTCCAGACCCGAGCTGTGTGTTTCTTACAAGCTGCGACTCGAGCTGATTTGAGAAAAGAGAAAAAGTTGTTACACGAAGGGTCAGTGTGTAGATTCTCGAAATCGTCCGTTGTCTATACTTCGTTGATTTATTTTTCTAATGAACACCTTTTGTGATATAACACTGATTGTAAATGCCATTTGATTGTATTCATAGATTTGTTAGGCATCAAGAACCAGAACTACTCTGCGTGCCAACCTAAGAAGCACCCTGCCAATCACTACACACAAAGGGCGGCTTAGCCGTCTCCTCCTTTGTTGACAGTTGTAAATGTCAATCTTGTCTAAAATCTCAAGCGGCAGTCAACGGGTGGACCCACAGTTACAAAAAGGGGACATTTTCCTTTATACAGGGAGCGATACCCGTTCGTAGACGAGTCAAGGCGACATTCTTTACATTCGGCTGTCGGTACCGGCTGAATGGGTGAGTGATTTGTTGAATAATGGGGATGCTTGACATTTATGATCTCCACAATACTACGCCTCCCTTTCAGGTTAGTGATTGGCAGGGTGCTTCTTAAAGGCGCTTTCATAGCAACACGGCAACGCGTTTTTTCCGGACCGGCAGATCACGTAAACCAATCAGGGCAGGCACGGCAAGTTTCTGATTGGTTCACGTGATCTCCCGTTTCGGAAAAAACGTGTTGCCGTGTTGCTATGAAAGCGCCTTAAGTTGGCACGTATAATAGATTCTTCTGCAAGCTCGAGCGTTTTTGCTTTTCTAACGCTTCGTTTGAGCAACATACCACTACCATCTCCCAGTACTTATACACAAGTACAATATAAAATAGATTTTAAAATATATAGTCACATATTATATGTGTATGTGCAGTAACTGAAGTGTTTTCTGAGTAAACAAAAGCAATTGAAATGCGGTGTTTTGAATGGGTGTCATCACACAGTTGAAACCATTCCGGTGTTGTCATTAATGCACATCATTGTCGACAGTAATTGTCGGCGTATGAATGGAAATTAGGGCGCCATGATCTCGTGATGTTCTGGCAGCCCTCCAGTCCCATGCAACCAACGATCACTCGGTGAAGAGAGCATTGCGCTGGTCCATATACCGGCCGCTGCCAGCGATAGCGCTGCAGTCTCTAATTGAGGTCACACGTGACTATTTAGGCTCCGCCCCCTCCGTTAAACCTGGAACGATGGTAATCCACGAGACTCAATCTAATGCGGTGTCTGGTGGGCTGTTGAAACCCTCTTTAGTTAGCTAAAGAGGCCGTCATCTAAAGAGTTCATTCGAGTTCTGCGAAATGCCTTCCCCTCTTACCCCTACCAGTGCCCGCGCACGGACGAAGAGAGGCATGCAATATCTAATCCCTATAATAGACCATCAAGCTATCAACCAAAGCTGTCAACGATCTTCCAATTAAATAAACCATCTTTCAATACAAATGAATTTCTTTATTCTACTTACATTAAATGTAGTTCTATCATTATAAATTTTACGTGAGTTGATATATGTCTTTGTTGTTCGTCCGTGCGCGGGCACTGGTGGGGGTGAGAGGGGAAGGCACTGGTGGGGGGTAAGAGGGGAAGGCATGTCGCAGAACTCGAATGAACTCTTTAGATGACGGCTACTGTAGATACTATCGTTGAGTGAGTATTTAGTTTGAGTGAGTAGTTGAGTGAGTTGAAGATACCGATCTTTTGAAGATGGAAAAATTTGCACGTTTTTCCTCTTTCATTTGTATCGTCAGACATTCCCTATAATTACGATTGAAATGTGAGCTGCCAGACCCTCGAATTCCTTTGTAAGAGTATATAAGTTTCTTTGCTATTTACATTGTCTCGTTGTTTTCCTTATAGAAAGACAAATTTAAACGCATTATTTGTTTAATTTAAAACGCTTGTACTGAGTATAAAAAAAATATTCACATTACCGGGTCAAGCAAGTATGCAGGCTGAACAACCACCACGATATTATCCAACATAACGAGCAACGTTGAAACTGTGCATGTTAATTGAAACAACAATTCCACAGTCAGTAAAGTTTAATCTGGGTTATATACATACACTCGTTTAGTATAGTTGCGCGCAATAAAACGTGAACACACTTCAAACTGTTCGTTAAGTGACATTCACCGGACATTGTATAACTTCTTGCCCCACTATAGCCAGGCGCTCATAAGCGCAGCTGTTCGGATGTTATTAAACTCGAGAGGGACAATGAGCTGCAAGTTATGGTAGTTTTATTTCTCTTATTATTGCTATCTCTTGCTGTGGGTAAATAACACAGGGCATTCGTAGCAGTGCTTGTGATTACCACCCCTGTCTTTGAGGGCTGTCTAAAGTCACAATACTAGTTTTGTGTAGACTGTAAGGTAGATCTATATTATATAGAAGCGCTCTTCTAGAGGAACAAATGAGGAAGTTATTGAATTAAAGAAAACGAATGACGGCCAAAGAAACGTTCAGTGAAACAGAGTTATTTTGAGGCACAAAGGAATAATTGAAGGGAAAGGGAATAATAGTAAAGGCAGACTGAGATATATTTACAATACATGATCCAGAGTACACGTGGATGGATGATAATATGCAGAAATGGAAAAACAGAAAATAATGGAGAGTTGGGCCAAGATTCATAAGAGATCCTAAGTTAGGCTGGTCTTACAGTTAAGACTAGTTAAATACTTCGGACCTCTTGTGAATCCAGGCCCTGTTCTAAACCAATCCACCCACTGATAATAAATTTACAAAATTATCTGCTGCGTGACAATAATAGTAAGCATGAAAGTGATAATTTAGAGTTGTGTACCTGTACTATTTACAACCAACACAATTCTTTCTTTCTTCCTTTCTTCCTTTTTTCTTTCTTTCTTTCTTTCTTTCTTTCTTTCTTTCTTTCTTTCTTTCTTTCTTTCTTTCTTTCTTTCTTTCTTTCTTTCTTTCTTTCTTTCTTTCTTTCTTTCTTTCTTTCTTTCTTTCTTTCTTTCTTTCTTTCTTTCTTTCTTTCTTTCTTTCTTTCTTTCTTTCTTTCTTTCTTTCTTTCTTTCTTTCTTTCTTTCTTTCTTTCTTTCTTTCTTTCTTTCTTTCTTTCTTTCCTTCCTTCTTCCTTCCTTCTTTCTTTCTTTCTTTCTTTCTTTCTTTCTTTCTTTTTTGTCTTTTTTTCGTTCTTTGTTTCTTAGTTTTTGACGAAATAAACTTGACCTGTACGATTCATCTTACATGTTTTTTTTTTTTTTTTTAATTAAACAACAACTGAAGTTAATATTTAAATGTCATTGTGAGGGGTGGCCGAGTAGAACTGAATACCATCTCGTGCGATAGATAGCCGGAACAATGACCAAATGGATAGCCCATGTTTGCCCACGAGTGCTGTTGCTTGTTGATCCAGCCTATAAAATACCGTGTTAGGCGGAAAGTTTGTGTATGTCTGCGCCCTGCACCAAATACACTCACTAAATAATATAGTGCACGTAAAAGCCTCATTCCGGTGTTCCCTGTGTACACTCGGATGCTTTGTATACAGCCAAGTTTCAGTTTACTTCCCTTGACAGTGAGTAGGCCTTAATATTAAAAGTAAGTTTCATTTAGCAGACTAATCTATGGAAATAATTAGCAATATCCTCACTTACACACAGCCTACATGTCGTATACGAGGTTAAGGGCGAAGGGTACCTCTACGTCAAACATCGCACACAATTTTCGTTTTCAAATTATATCTCAAGAATGGACTTCGAGAGCGATAATCTGAATCAACAACGCACTGTGGTGTTGGTTAGTCGTATTATACTGAATTCACTAAATGTGTCTAACAGAAGTAGTATGTTTTTTATTTATAAATAATTTTATAACTAATTATCGATTTAATTATCAAATAATTACGCTAATGGTTATAATATTTCATTCAGTATGTAGGGCTTATACAAAAACACAGTGCGCTGTTGACTCAGATTTTCGATTTCGAGTAGCGTTCTGGAGATATAATTAAATAATGTACATTTTCTGTGGTTTTGAGGTATTCTTCGCTCAAGATCAAGGATTTCACACAAAGTCGCATTACAATATTGAGGTGTTTGATTGTTGAGCTATTGCACTTTTTCGTGTTCAATATGCAATTATGATATATAGTAGAAACTATATTTAGCATTCTACTCAGCGTGCGAACCTAAAAAGCACCCTGCCAATCACTACACACAAAGGGCGACTTAGCCGTCGCCTCCTTTGTTGACAGTTTTAAATATCAATCTTGTATAAAATCTCAAGCGGCAGTCAACGGGGTGGACACACAGTTACAAAAAGGGGACCTTTGCCTATATATACAGGGAGTGATACCCGTCCGTAGTCGAGTCGAGGCGACATACTTCACATTCAGCTATTGGTACCCGCTGAGAAGGTGAGTGCTTTGCTGAATAATGGGGATGATTGACATTTATGATCTCCACAATACCATCGCCTCCCTTTGAGGTTAGTGATTGGCAGGACGTGCTTCTTAGGTTCGAACCAAGTATAACTATTTGTACAGTTATAAGTTCACGGTGTATATACATAGCAGAGTAAACATTATAGTTACACATGTTTACTTTGCAACAGTTGTTAGTTACAGTTTATAGGCAAGATACTCTCATTTAACCTCTTTACATAATTCATATTTCCAATTAAATAAATAAATAAATTCACATTTAGAGTCTACCCACTCAGTAACTAAACTGATTTGCAGTGGATGACTTTAATTTAAAGTGACTAAACCAACCCTGTAGGCTTCGAACACCTTCGACGAGTGAGCGATAACCAATCAAAGATCGATATTTCAAATACGAAACATATGAATCAGTGATTGGACAGTGCGAACACCTGCGGACAAATGCCACAATCAACAAGGCCGATTCAGAACAACTTTGATTTTAATGCTAGAACGGCTCCGAAGTCACCGTTTACTTATTCCTAAGCCGAGAAGTAATGGAATTGAATCCACATTAGAAGTTATAAACTTCTGCCTGAAGCGGGATTTGAACCCGAGACCTTCTGCATTGGAAGCAGGGATGCTAGCCACTGGACCAACGAGCCACCTAAATTAAGTTTTGTGCTGCCTAATTAATGAGTATAGTTATTATTAATGTATAACAATTACATTACAAGTGTATGTGTGTGTTATTATTTTTGAATTGTATATTTTATTCAGTGTCTTTTTTTATTCTCTTTGTTAATTGTATAGTTGTGTTTTTTTCCTTTCTACAGTTTTGTTACTGAATAGGATAGACATTTCATAATTAAATACTGTAGTACAGTGAAGTAAATTTGTATTAATTAACATGTTGGTCGTATGCCGGCAGCGGATAGAAAAGAAAAACAAGAGTTTGTGTTTTGATATATTATGTTTTGGCGAAATAGACCGAAGTGGCAAAATTAAAATTGCATATTTGATGTTTGTTTGTTATTCAAAATTATAAAATGTGTTGGCTTTATAATTCATTATGGATAGGCTATATAGCAGTGTAGGGTGGGGTGGGGTGGTGTGGGATACACGGCTGAACCGTGTGGAAGCAATGTGAATGAGCAATGTGAATGAGCAATGCGAATGAGCAATGTGAGCAATGTGTGATGTGTTCGAATCCCGCATTTATTCCGATTTATGTAAAAAGCCACTTATTCTAATCTCCGATCCGTGCATTGTTCCACAAATATAAAATGACAAATAAAATATAACAAAATAGCGTACTTTCGCCCTGCCTGTCAAAATGCAAAAAACATCTTTTCATTAAAAATAGCTGTTTGTTAATATTTCTGTTTACAACCAAATAAATAACCAATTCTATAACATTTTATCGGCTGAAATACTTTCTTGTAATGTCTTTTCTAAGCAAATAAATTGCTATTTTTATTTGAGAAGTTTTAATTCTGACTTCAATAATAATGTATCTATTGTATTTTAGTAAATACACTGAATACACCAACTAATTACTGGATGTTTTGTTTATATTTATAATTTGTCTGCTTGTAGTTAATAATGTGAATACATTAATTAATTGCGAAATGATCTTTCTGTAGGTATATGCTCAGTGGCGTAAAGGAGACCCCCGCCGCCCCCGCGAAGCGGGGGGGCCCGCTGTCTAGGGGGGCCCGGCTTGCCAGAAGTACAGATCTTGTTTTTTCGTCATCATATTTTAAAAGTTGTCAATTTGGACCTATTCTTCTCTGGAGCCATACGGGAAAGGAAATTGGAGGAATGGGGCAATTTTGAAGGAATATATTTATAAAGACTTATGGGTGGATGAGGTTAGGGGGTTCCTCTTTCGGTCGTCTTACAATCGGCACTGCCTGTAAGCAACTATATTGAATCCTGAATATATCGAATCTTCCACGGGTCCGGACGGGGGACAACTATCATATTATATCTTGTACCATTGTCCGATTCTGAAACGTGTTTACAGGCGTGTAAAACGTCATCAATGATGAAAAAATTCGCCTTCGGCGAATTGACCTCCCCCAGCTGGGACTTTCGCCCCAGCCCCTACATGCTTAGGATGTTCAACCCCTCCCCACTGTGAATTCCTCGATACGCCACTGACCCTCATGTTATTTCGTACTGTTCTGTTCACAGTAGCAACATAGCGAAAAGGTTTAAAATATATATATATATATATATATATATATATATATATATATATATATATATATTATATATATATATATATATATTAGTTTTCAAGTTTTCGCGGACATATGTGTACTTGTTGCAACTCTCTGGGGATTGTTGCCGCGAATAATGTACTAAAGAAGGAGGCACTGACTTACCCTTCCCTTCCTGACGTTTCGGGAAAGTCACATCTCCCATCTTCAGAGGCCCTCACTCGACGATGTGCATCTCGAGCTTCGAAGCCGCGAACTCGAAGCTCGAGATGCACATCGTCGAGTGAGGGCCTCTGAAGATGGGAGATGTGACTTTCCCGAAACGTCAGGAAGGGAAGGGTAAGTCAGTGCCTTCTTCTTTAGTACATTATTCGCGGCAACAATCCCCAGAGAGTTGCAACAAGTACACATATATATATATATTCGAGGAGACCTCAAGACAGTCTTAAAGCTCTCTCAGTATGCTCAGCATAGAGTGTGAACTGTGAGCAGATCAAGCAATTGAACATGGACGCCATAATTGACAGCTTGGCTCGCCAGTTACAAGAATGCTCGTCGCCGAGACCGCTTCTTGTGATATTAACAATTTTAAGATGATTGTATGGGGGTATAAGAGCTCAAGTAAAAGTTTATTTCGTTATGTAATAGATTTGGCTCTTAATTAACCCCATATAGGGGGCCCGAAACGATTCTTGCGGGGGGGCCCGGGCAATTTGCGTTACGCCACTGTATATGCTATAAATTACTTGTGAAAATCGGATGCTAAAATAAATAACATACGTTATTCCCGTCTACATAAAATGCACGATGAAAAAATAACATCGTCAAAGCTGTCGCTCTCACGTTTCGTGCGCGTATTTACCAGCGAAGCATGTTAGAAAATTTGTTTGACTTTGAGATAAAACGCAGAATCCGAACAGCAAAGAGAATTTATGTAAAGCGTTCGCCCGACTAAACATACTTGATAATCTGTGACATGAAATTACGTTCGACGATATTTGAAAATCGAACAAGTGTGTTCGAAAGGTGTCACAAAGACATTTAACATTTCTGTCTTATGTTTAATAATGGTTATTTGCGTCACTGGTATCGTGTGAAACAAAATATCAGCTAATTGGTTCTGCCATATTTGACGTTGTTGATGGTTCGATTTTGGGGCGTGTGACGTAACGAATTACAAGTCAGCACTCGCCATCTTGAGACATTTTACTGTGTTAGGGCCAGTTTCATCGAACATTAATCCGGTGATTTCCTGTTAATCGGAGATCAAAAATGGCGCCCGGTAGAAGCCACCGTGCATTTTGTATGTAATGTTTGTTGAAACCATGGTATTACCAATCCGAGATTAGTAAATCTGTCGATTAAAAAGTTTGGTGAATTCGGACCCAAGGTCTACTTGATCTCCGCCTAGCGGAGGCTCGTCAAACTCCCAAGTTAGGTCGTCGCAAGGGAACCAAAATCGACATTTTGGATCCCACTAAAACAACTGTAATAACAATTAAATATACTTTGTAGATTATGTAATACAATACTTGAAACACGTAAAAGATACATTTCGATAGAATATAATGGTTGAAAGTCTTAAAATATGACGATTTATCCCTTTTGGAAGGTTATTTTCACTTCATTTGCTTTCTTTCACATTTCTCCCATTTGAATGACATGTGATTTTTAACATTGTGAAACGGACTGCGACGACATAAGTTGGGAGTTCGACGAGCCTCCGCTAGACGGAGATCAAGCAGACATTGTTCGGACCTAAGTAGCGTAGTGCACAGGAAGTGTATTTTTATAGGAAAGAGCAATACGGTTGAATTTCTTATCAAGTAGCATTATTATTTAATGTGGCGAAAAAGATGGCAAATTAAGACATTTTTAATTATATTACTATTGGATGTTCTCGTGGTTGAGTGGGCAAAAATGATTTAGATGGATCTGTGTTTACCTATTTATTAGGATTCCCAGTATTCTCTACCAAATCTAAATACGAAACAAATTTGCTTCAATTACTTCACTGGATCAATAACACAAGACTCAATTGAGGGGGCTGTGACATCACAGGCGTACAAACAACGTGTTGCTAGGCAGCTCCATTGTTGTATCTTTCTTTGATTGGTGCATATTCAATGTTTGTCCGAAATAAAACACGGCCACATCGCTTTTTTAGAATTTAGTCTTGTGCTATTGAATGTCTTATGTTACTCACGATATTTCAAATTATCAGGTATATATTAGTTTAGAATGTAAACTTTTGAGTTGTTGCCTGTCTAGACTTCGCTAAGACGACTTTTTGAAGGAATACAAACTATTTACTGTAATATTAGTTCACTGCAAACAGTTCTCGCATAGTCTGAAGTAGAGGAAAAAGAAAAACTAAAAGTAAATATTAATTGCATACTTTGAGCTTCCATCGTGATAATATTAACTTATACCGTACACAAAATTAGTAAAAGCGATACAATTTGGCAACAAATAAAATTTTTAAGTGAATATAGTCAGTGTATACCTTTATGTTTGTGCAGAATCATTCTGGTTTTATCCAGGTTACGACACAGTTTAATGCACCGTAACGTTTATAATGTGACTTTTCTTCCTCTTCTCTTCCAACATGGCCATGCAGCATCTCTTAGACATTGCCCATGTCATGCAAGCTTGCCAAGTAAGGTACTTCCACCCCCCCCCCCCCCTTCCCCCCTTCCGCTCTTATCCTCCAACCAGCTGTCTGTATTCACCCTGTTCGCCCACTATTTTTACCACTCCATCTCACACACATACTTCTGTCTTTTCATTGGTGCTGAATGGGGCACACACAATCTAGGTCATCACTGCCTGCGAAAATACTAACTTGTCGACGGGAAATAAATGAGAAATTTCTTCCCTTCCAAGTTTATAGACAATGGCTGCTCCGCAGTTGGGCGGTTTACCGTAGCGCGCGCTGTGTGCAGACAGGTTCAAACAGGTTCCCTGCTGCTAAACAAGCTGCAGCGTCGTTCCAAGCGTTCGCTCTCTCTGTTAATAAAACAAACTACTTCAACTCGGATGTTATCAAAAGCAAATTAAATAAAGGTATGAAGCAAGTCGCATGCCGCGCTTACATAAAGAATGTTTGCTTCAAGATGAGAATTTGTCTTTTGAGTTTCATAGTGAGACAAAGCGACCGGAAACAAGCATAATACGGTGAGTGGTTCCACAGCAACCTTGTGGATGATGACGTCATAGATAAGTAAGTCTGAGCCAATCAGCGGGTGGCCTTTTGCAAATACTGAGATTTAGTTGGCCAATACCTACTCATATATGACGTCAGCATCCACAAGGTTGCTGTGAGACGACTTTACAGTGGCCCCAACTTAAATTGCCTAGTCCAATAATACCAGCTTAAAGTTTTACTTCCTTAAATCCTACTATCTAATTGAAATAGATTGTTATAGGTACAATATAGAGCATTCAAAATAGACTAGATGCATTCTGGTGGCAAGAAAACAAACTTTAAAGATGAGTGGTTTAGCTGTCAATTTTTGTAGTTGTTTTAATAATAATTATTTTTGTAGGAATACCCGTGCTAGGGTGCACACCAGCTTTACCTGATGTGCCCCTTGTCAGGTGACTAGCTTGGTTATTAGGGTGTTTGGATAGTTGGGAAGGATTGTCCGAGGGCTGTTAGTATGACTAAATCCCAGCATTCGCTTTTACGACTGAGGAAAACCTCGGAAAAAACCTTCAGTGAGGACTGCCGGTGGCCGGAATCGAACCGGCGACCTCCCGAATTAGAGTATCGCGTCTTACTGCTGAGCCACCTCTCTCGGTATTGTTATTATTCATCAGTGGCGCTGAAAGGAGGTTGCTTAGCCGCGCTATCGACGTCAGTTTTGAGTCCTCTTTTTTCGTCTTTGGGTTGGATATCTGGAAATTCCTAACACAGCGGAGGTGACTAATACGGCTTGTGAACTCTATACTAAGCTGGACTACCTTTATGAATGTGTTAAAAAACACCAGGAAACTGTTGACTTTCCTTTTCAAACAGCGTCATGAAGGTGGCGGTACATATGGGTCTGAAGTCGGTAAGACCATGACTAGCTACGTTGTACACCGGCCTTCCTGATTGAACTGCTAGAGGTGGCTCAGCCGTTAGACGCGAGATTCTAATTTGGGAGGTCGCCGGTTCGATTCCGCCCACTGGCTGTCCTGACTGAAGATTTTTTCAGAGGTTTCCCTCAGTCGTAAAGGTGAATGCTGGGACTGAGACATAGTATCACCCTCGGACATTCCTTCCCAACTATCCAAACACCGTAGTATATCTTGTAAGTCCCCTGAAGGGGGCATATCAGGTAAAACTGGTGTGCACCCTATAACAGGGATTTCTACGAAAAAATATTATTCATTCCTGATTGATGAACAAAATACTTCTGTAGCCAGGTGATTCTGGACAAACCTTCTGAATGAGTATCTCTTCAAGAGTAATAGAAATCATCTGCGCAGTAGGCATGGTTTTCTGAAATACCTAAACTTAAACATTGATTAACATTTTATGATAAATTATGAAGTAGTGTAGTTCTACTGTCGATATTATGTAATGCAGTTACAATAATGATGTGACCAGTCTGTCGTTTTAACCATGCGTTGTCGTGAACTAGTTATTTAGCTGATGAAGCCTGGTATCTACGTTCCAGGTTCTAATCCTGGCTTGGGCATGGATGGGATATTATTAGCGTCTTTCATCTCCATTCACCATCCACTCCTTGTCTCACAATCTTTCAAGAATGTGTATTACAGTTAAATAATAATCCTTCTTTTATATTGTGCACACCATCTTTGGCGAATGTGTCACCTTCTTAAGGGTCTTCATTCCAGTACGTAGGATGCAGCCGGTTTCAACTTACGCCCGAGTTACGGAATGCGGAGTGCAACTTTACAACCGGCCACAACCGCCTAAAGCTGTTCTGGCTTGAGAGCCCAGGTGACTGACTCGGTATCTGGATAGTTTCAAGGAGTTTTTAAGAGCTGTTACCAGGGCTCCATCCCAGCATTCACCATGCATCATCCACTCACTGTCCCACAATTGTAAATAATGCACGTTATTAATAATAATCCTTCTTGTATAGTCATCGTACAACATCCTCGGTGGTGCTTCCGTCACGGGTGGGTGAGCGGCAGCCAACCAGCGACCGTGGCTAATTCAAATACCTGCTCGGGTTGGCCGAGACCGTAAACACGTCATTGATTGATGACGAAAGCATTGCCGAAGTTATTGTAAGACGGCTTTACACTGTGCTCTCCAGCTTTAACGAATTGTGGGCTTACCTAACTATAGAGTTTCTGGATAGTTGGGACTCTATTCCAGCGTATGTACGAGCACATCTTCAGACGACAACAGCTGTAATCAGGGGTGGAGAGTCACGTGGTCTGACGTCACACTTGTTGCAGGGGTGACGCGGCAGGTGGGTGACGCGCTGCTACTGGAGCGCTCGCAGCGTAGCGGCCGCGTCGTCAGTATAGGCATCGCGCCCTGGGGTATAGTCACCATGAGCTGCTCTGACGTCACTCTTGTTGCAGGGGTGACCCGGCAGGTGGGTGACGCGCTGCTACTGGAGCGCTCGCAGCGTAGCGGCCGCGTCGTCAGTATAGGCATCGCGCCCTGGGGTATAGTCACCATGAGCTGGTCTGACGTCACTCTTGTTGCAGGGGTGACACGGCAGGTGGGTGACGCGCTGCTACTGGAGCGCTCGCAGCGTAGCGGCCGCGTCGTCAGTATAGGCATCGCGCCCTGGGGTATAGTCACCATGAGCTGGTCTGACGTCACTCTTGTTGCAGGGGTGACGCGGCAGGTGGGTGACGCGCTGCTACTGGAGCGCTCGCAGCGTAGCGGCCGCGTCGTCAGTATCGGCATCGCGCCCTGGGGTATAGTCACCATGAGCTGGTCTGACGTCACTCTTGTTGCAGGGGTGACGCGGCAGGTGGGTGACGCGCTGCTACTGGAGCGCTCGCAGCGTAGCGGCCGCGTCGTCAGTATCGGCATCGCGCCCTGGGGTATAGTCGAGAACAACCATGAGCTGGTCTGACGTCACTCTTGTTACAGGGGTGACACGGCAGGTGGGTGACGCGCTGCTACTGGAGCGCTCGCAGCGTAGCGGCCGCGTCGTCAGTATAGGCATCGCGCCCTGGGGTATAGTCACCATGAGCTGGTCTGACGTCACTCTTGTTGCAGGGGTGACACGGCAGGTGGGTGACGCGCTGCTACTGGAGCGCTCGCAGCGTAGCGGCCGCGTCGTCAGTATAGGCATCGCGCCCTGGGGTATAGTCGAGAACAACCATGAGCTGCTCTGACGACACACTTGTTGCAGGGGTGACGCGGCAGGTGGGTGACGCGCTGCTACTGGAGCGCTCGCAGCGTAGCGGCCGCGTCGTCAGTATCGGCATCGCGCCCTGGGGTATAGTCGAGAACAACCATGAGCTGGTCGGACGCAACCGAGACGTTCCTTATCACTCCATCTCGTCGCCCAGGTAAGAGACATTCTTGCGGGAAGAAACTCCCTATCAGTGACGTTATTTCTTTTTAAATGTTTCTAAATAAATAAATAAATAAATTCACATTTAGAGTCTACCCACTCAGTAAGGAAACTGATTTCCAGTGGGGGACTTTAATTTTATTGACGAAACCAACCCTGTAGGCTCCAAACACCATCGACGAGTGAGCGATAACCAATCAAAGATCGATAAGTCAAATACGAGACATATGAATCGGTTTCTTTCTTATAAGGTATTATATTTTGGCCATCTTTGAACTTCCGGCCGCCATTGCAATCATTCTTCAATACACAACCATGTCGAATAAAATTCGTAATTTCAATTTGAGGTACAGCTTTCTTGAACGTCGGTTCACTTCGAGGTTCTATCGGGCAAGGTCTACTTGATCTCCGCCTAGCGGAGGCTCGTCGAACTCCCAAGTTAGGTCGTCGCAAGGAAAACAAAATCGCCATGTTGTATCCCACTAAAAAAACTGTTATAATAATTAAATATCCGTTGTAGATCATGTAACACTATACTTAAAACACGTAAAAGGGACATTTTGATAGATTACAATGATTCAAGATTATAAAATATGATGATTTTTTCCTTTTTAGGAGGTAATTCTATTTGACAGATCACTTCATTTGTTTTCTTTCACGTTTCTCCCATTTGAATAACATGTGATTTTTAACATTGTGGAACGGACTGCGATGACCTAAGTTGGGAGTTCGACGAGCCTCCGCCAGGCGGAGATCAAGTGGACCTTGCTATCGGGGATTGACCCGTCGAGAAGGCTGTGCATCGAGGAAGTAAAGTGGACGCCCAATGTTTCAGCGCCCACTTAACTGCGCGTAAAATTGCCTATAACGAATATAGTTATTTTTCAATTTGGAGGTCAATCAAAGAACGATTAAAATATTAAAAACAACATGCATATTCCTGTTGAACAAATTTAAAGCATTGAAAAGTTACTTCAATTTTAATATAGAATGCTTTGCCTAGGGCTGATGCGCACATAGCTATAAAATGTATAGTGAACCGTGTAAAACCAAACGACCACACTATCAATCACCTGAAGTATTAAGCGTCGTTTACAACCACTTAAGAATGAACCACTTCAGTGGTTGTAAACGGCGCTTTAGTCTTTAAAGATCCCTATTTCATAATGCACCCTTCACTCACTGCACACGTTTACAAGGCTATGTTTAACTCGAGTCTGTTATTACATTACCTCTTATTTTATTAGCTGTCGAGTTTTATAGACCTATAACAACAGTGTGAATGCTATTTCAAAGTCTTATCTAATTACGTACACTCAAGTAAGCGCTGTGATTGGTCGTCAGTACTGGTGTTCATCTTTATATTCACGTGACGTCACTGACATTGTTGGCGGCCATATTCCCGTACATGAGGTATTGCAGTTCCTACACATAGCGGCCCCCATCCCGTACACGAAGTCATTGTTGTAGACAAATAAATGACTGTATTGCATACCAAGAATAGATAGTAGGGAATTATTTCAACTCGCGAGGTTGGCGCGCATGCGCAGGTTACCATGGCAACCAATCACCTCAGCTCAGCTCGCCGGTCCCCCGTCTGAATAACCGACTATCATGTGTTGAGCGGTAGACATACATCCGCTGGCATTGTGACTCTACCCGATGTAAATGGCTTTATACTCAAAGACAACAAGGTTGTTTATGCATGATCTCTTCTGTACCGATCCCCCGTCTGTGTAACCGACTATCATGTGTTGAGCGGTAGACAAACATCCGCTGGCGTTGTCCCTCTACCCGATGTAAATGGCTTTATACTCAAAGACAACAAGGTTGTTTATGCATGATCTCCTCTGTACCGATCCCCCGTCTGTGTAACCGACTATCATGTGTTGAGCGGTAGACAAACATCCGCTGGCGTTGTGCCTCTACCCGATGTAAGTGGCGCTATACTCAAAGGCAACAAGGTTGTTTATGCATGATCTCTTCTGTACTGATCACCCAACGCCGACTATCATGTGTTGAGCGGTAGAGAAACATCCGCTGGCGTTGTGCCTCTACCCGATGTAAGTGACTTCATGCTCAAAGACTACAAGGTTGTTTATGCATGATCTCTTCTGTACTGTTCCCCCGTCTGTGTAGCCGACTATATCTTGTGTTGAGCAGTAGACAAACATCCGCTGGCGTTGTCCCTCTACCCGATGTAAATGGCTTTATACTCAAAGACAACAAGGTTGTTTATGCATGATCTCCTCTGTACCGATCCCCCGTCTGTGTAACCGACTATCATGTGTTGAGCGGTAGACAAACATCCGCTGGCGTTGTGCCTCTACCCGATGTAAGTGGCGCTATACTCAAAGGCAACAAGGTTGTTTATGCATGATCTCTTCTGTACTGATCACCCAACGCCGACTATCATGTGTTGAGCGGTAGAGAAACATCCGCTGGCGTTGTGCCTCTACCCGATGTAAGTGACTTCATGCTCAAAGACTACAAGGTTGTTTATGCATGATCTCTTCTGTACTGTTCCCCCGTCTGTGTAGCCGACTATATCTTGTGTTGAGCAGTAGACAAACATCCGCTGGCGTTGTGGCTCTACCCGACGTTAGTGGGTTTATACTCAAAGGCATCAAGGTTTATGATCTCATCGTATGTACTGATCGGTCTTCAACGTCAAAGGTAGAACACACAGTTGGTTGCACAGTATATGTTAATGTAATGTTAACGCAGTGGACGTAATAGAAGCCATGTTTTAACAGTATACATAAAGACTATCGCTAATGTGCGTACGGTGCAGACAATGGCGCTTTGCGAATACATTACATTTCAATTTTGAAAGCAAATTTCAGATTTATGATGTACCACTTTTATATCAAGAGCAACAATAATTTGACAAGTAGAAAAAAACGGACAAAGGGAATAGGGTTACAAAGAGAATAATTATCGTTTAGAGAATTTCAAACGGAATTGTAAGTGTTCGGTTAGTGTTTCAACTAGCGATATACCTGCTTGTTTTATTTTTCGGACCAATCCTTGATGTATTTAGTAAAACATTGAAGTTCCGAAAAAAATTAATTTAGGCTTATCGAAGGTATGATAGAGGTAGTTTGAACCGTTCAAGTAATTATTGACCATCAATCTTACAACAAGTGTTATTCGTTCAGAATGAAGTTGATTTGTGTACACCCCTAGTTATTCTGCGAGCAAGAAGTGAGAGGGTCTGGGGGGGGGGGAAGGAGGAGGGAGGGAAGATCTTGGCCGTAGTTACTCGTCGTTTGACTCCTGTCATAAAGCGCTACACACTGGAGTGTGAAAAGAATGAAATGTGAGAATAGAAAAGAAATGTCACTTTTGATTGGAGCCACACTGGAACGCTAGGAAAGTGTGATTGTCGTGCAACGGCACCTGTTGGAGCTTCGAAGAACTCACAAGTAGAATTTATCAATACTTCCAAAGTCACGTTTGCAACAAGTGAAGTTAAGAAGTATATAAATTTTAAAATAATATTTTTAGAGCAGAAATGCTAATATATCAACTCAATATAATTAATAAACAAAATTAGGCAGGTTTAAAAACGTGTAACATCAATAATTAAGATCATCATATCAAAGTATATTTGTGCCAAACTCTCTTAATAATCGGATTATGGGCGGTTACATTATATTTTTTGACGCACTGCGGCCAATTGTTTTGAAACGTCCTTTCAATGTAAAACAAGACATACATGTGCTTTTTTTTTAGTACAGATGCTTTATTTTATAAATATCAAGAATACATATTATATTCACAGAAATTCCCGAACAAAGCATAGCATCTATACTTTCAAACTAAGAAAACAATTTCTGAATATAATGACATATACAAATAATCTAATGTATAAATAAGGTAGAAAACGGGCTGGACAGTATTTCGGCTTGGTAGTGTTACGTTACCAAGTCATGGCACTCAGTCACATCATTTTGTGCCCCTGTGTTTCGTCTAGCCCCCCTCCCCCCTCAGCCCCCTCAGCACCCCCCGGCTCCTCGGCCGCTATAACTAGTCGAGCTACGTGTTTCATATCAGTAGGCTACATCAGCATGCGACCATAGTTGACCTTTCGCTGCCACACATAGATATAACATTCGGACACAACTGTTGATTTCTCCTATTTCGCCTACAATACGAACCACCTATGATTGTAATGCCAATAAGTAGGCCTATACATACAAGTCTTAGGACTGGGCCTACAATCTCCTAATATAAAAGTTATTTGTAGCAATTAAGCTAGTTGGAGGATTTCAAGGCTTTTGATTGGTGGTTGCCATGGAGAAAAGAAGCTATTCGACGAATAAGTAGTTATTGGGACATTGTAAGACTGGACCTTATAAATAAGTTATCTAGTTTGTCACCAATTATTCTGCTCTTTGAATGAAAAGTATCACCATTTCGTAATGTTGGTATACTGTATACCATCAATTTCAATTTGTATTAGTTGCTTTTGAATTCGACACAACTTTAGATGCTCCTATTTCGCATTTCTTGATGTACTACAATACAAACCACGTATGCTTGTAGTACCAATAAGTCTTCAAGTTTTGTAAGTTAAGAACAGTTAGTCACCAATTTGTCATTCTGCTGTTCGAATAGTTGTAAATGGTGATACTTTTAGAATACTTACAAATACAATTTTATTTGTTGTACAATTAGCACCAACGATTCATATAGCCTACTTCTTAATCTTGCAAGAAAAATTATAAAATAAAAATAGATTTCTTAATGTTGGCGTACTGTATACCATCGACTTGTATCAGTTCATTATGAATTCGCTTGGACCTGTTAGTAAGTAAACGTGTAATCAATCATACGATTTCAATCGTTGGACATGGCTTTGAAGTGGTTCTTTTGTATTCTCTCTTGTCGTTAGTTAAAACCTAGAAAGTATGTTGAAATTACTCCTGTATTTCTCCCGTATTACAAAACTCTTTCCAGAAATTTGGGTAGATTCCATCTAAGATGGCGTTGAAATTCAGTTATTGTCAGATCATATAGGGAACAAATACAAATTTATTTTTGTAACGAAAATGTTAAAACATTTAAATGTTTACAATTTAAAATTATTCTCTTCGGTTCTATTGAATTTACATTTTATCGGGACTAATCAATATTTCTGCAACAGTAGAAACTTAAGCACTAGTTTAATTGTGCGCCTGGAAATTATTTTAAAACCGAAACTCGTTGATTTATCTCCGTTCATGTGCAAACAAGCTATAACTGGTGATACATAGACCACAGCCAATTAATAGGTTTAAAATTAAATTATTACGGTTGTGTTATTTGTCCATTTCAGTGGTTGGCGCGGTGTTTCAGATTCGTTTTTTTTTCCAATTTATCAATTAACGCTCTCTTTTTTTTGTATAAAAAGCAATAATATGGGTTTTCGCTGTTGGTCGTATTTACAAATTTCACGGGTCACCGGTTACCGTCTCGGGTGTGGTGAGTTACATTCTATGGGGTGGCGGGGGGGGGGGGGGGGGGGGGCTAGGTAGGGGGGTTACTTAGGAGGGGGAACTAAACATAAAACCCATTTCTCGTAAACAATATTCATTATTATTTTTAGCTTGTATATATTATAAAGATTTATGAATTACATTTTGACACCAAAGTAAGATGGCTACGCACATGGTGCCAGTTTTAATTTATTCTTGGCGGTCGATGTGGGTCTTATCAGAACACCACTCTGTGGTCGTAACGTCCTGTGATTCCAGCACGCAGTTCTAATTAAAGTCTTGATTCTGTTAAACTACCGACATACCCAACAACACATACGTTAAACCCCTTCGGGGCTACGCTGGCAAACTAGTGTTGGAAACTTAAATTATGCATAGATAACTTGATAGAACAATTCTATCGCAAAACAATTGAAATATACGCTGCCAGGAAAACTAGTTTTATTTTTTTTTTTTTTTCCGAGTCTGGCAAATTTATTCACTTGTATGCTTGGGAAAATAATGTTGTTTTCTATTTCTAATTTAAATGTAAGCAAGTGATTGATTAATGACTCGTATTGAGTCTGCAACATAAATTGAATTTGTCCAGATGAAATATTGATTTACAGTATTTCACGTTTGGGTTAGCTGGGGTACAGGTTTGGAGTTGTGAGTTTGGTTTGAAGCCGATTTGTATTTATATGTTTTCCCTTCAATTATATTATCTTCAATTTGTACATACCTCACTTTGAGTCACCAGAGGCCAAATTCTACCCCCGGCCCAGACGGGGGATGAACAGACACGTAACCATATACGATAAACACTGGTCTAGGCTTTCGCGGCCCGATTCAATTATCAAACATGGCTTTCGGGTGGAACCAGGCAGGTTACACTGCCCATCTTCAGAACAAAAACGTCAGCGTTTTAGCTACAATCGATGCGGCTTCCGAAAGCCAAGTCCAATAAATATCCGAAATGATAGCGTAAAAAGAGATAGCACGACTGACCTCATGTCATTTGTTTCTAGGTCAAAGTTCGCCGTGCTCAACAACCGCCACGCCTACTTCCTATTGGTGGACAACGGGACGGGGGGCAAGTACGGAGCCGAGGTCATTCTCAGAAGAAAGCTGGAGAAATACATCTCCATCCAGCGACTGCATCCTGGTAAGTTGGCAACCAGCGTTGCATTGAGACGTCGTGGTGTTTTTTTTTTATTGAGAGAAACACAATTTATTAAATTATCAACAAGCAGGATTACATTCTTCATAAAATTTCCTAAGTGGATAACTTTTAACATTTTAACATAAAATTAAGACAAAAGCATAAGGGTTGGCAATTCGAAAAGACAATACATATATAACATGAAGAAAAAAATTTAGTAAAAAACCCTCTTCGGAATGTCGTGGTGTAAACAGGAGCCGTTGAACGGGCTTGTAAGCACTTTCTGGTGCTGCTTCGGATGTGCTGATGCCAACTTCACGGTACTTGAATATTTTAAGAACCAATCCCTCTCTATTGATTGGTTATCGACGTACACTTGAATCCTTTTCATTGTAGGCCTAATATATTCCCCAATGATTGGACAAGTTGATTTTGAAAATCAGTTTCCGAACTTTTCGTAATAGAGTATTACTTAGATATTCCATTTATGTGTAACAAGCATGAAATAACTTCCGCAACAACATTAATTGTACACTTGTTAACGAGAAATAGAGTTGGCGTTGTTCTTTTTTAGTCAACGCGCTCCCAGATGGGTTGAACGATTGGCGGAAAGGTCAAATTGGAGGATTGATATTTATAATTCTGGCTGGTGGGGATAGCCTCACCTATTGCTACGACCAGTGGAGTGACCCCATGCAAGAATGTCCACAGTTCTGTTTAGACGAAGATCATTGACCATGCTTAGAATATCAGTTTTACACGAGACCTGCATCATTGTGTCTAAGGGTCAAATGCATAGTCGTTTCCTTTGTGCTCCTCAACTCAGCCTTTTCTCAGACTCGCCCAACCACCAATCACAGAGCAGAATTGCCATGTGGACTGCTCTGTGATTGGTTGTTGGGTGGGTCTGAGGAAAGGCTGAGTTGAGGAGCAAGTGAGGAACGACTATGCATTTGACCCTAAGGGTATCGCTCGTTTCGTGTCTACACATTCATTTAGGGTGAGGGGTTTCGTCTGGAATAGCCTCGTTTCAAAAATATAGGAATTAGAACCCCAAATAACATCGTTTGAGGGTGGGATGTAAAATTTGCCCCAAAAAGCCTACCTTATCTTTACAATCGTTGTAAAAACTAAGTAACTTGCTTGAGAGTTATCGTCGATTCATAAAGAGTTTGAAGTCTTTTGGTTTCCAAGTGCTTTGGACGGAAGCCAAGAAGTAATAAACGAAGCGGCTATACACGTAAACCACCCTCGTAAACATTATCGCTAAACCACGACACATTTTATAGCACTTCTACTATCACAGCCTTATCAAAGCGGAATATTTTATGTAAATAGGATTCCCGTGAGCCATGGTTTAAGAATGTCTGTTGATAGCGAACTTTATCTTCGCGGTAAATAGAATAATTAATGGATATCGGTATATCTTTGTGTTAGCAACGGTAGCACATGTTTGGCTAACAAGATACAGGTTTAAATGTTGCCATCGAATACTCTGAAATAGCTAAGAAGTGAATGCCATTAAAATGTGGTTGATAACCAAATTATTGGTATTCATTTGGATAAAACAATTGCTTTTGTTTGACGAAAATCAAAATGTGTGGTAAAGATGGCGTCTTCTATTAGATAAATAAAGTGATCATTAATGTCAGTACAAAGTTGTAACCAACAGCAACTGAATTCGGCTTAGTTTAATCGCTCTTCCATGTCGAAGTAAAGCACATCGGAGGCTTCAAACAGATCAATGAAACATCAGCAGAATTATTGAAGATTATCCATGCATACATTTGTTGTCTTGCTACTTGATACAGGGACAGGCTTTGTATCTACAGCAATATTTCCCGTGTATCGTTCGAATTTACTTTACGATCGATTACCCAAGAATCTTTGTTTGTCATGCGTTTATCAGTGACAACTGAAACACAAGGAATATATAATGGAATATGAATTGTTAGTAAAATAAATAATAACGAAATTAACACAAAGTATTCCACGATAAACCTATCCAGCAATGTTTCAAGAAGTCCAGTTTAATAGAAGTCTTCGCTATGTATAGGCAACAACAATATCGCAATGCCAAAAGTTAGAAGGAAGGGGAAAGAACTCCTTTAGTAACGAATACGCAAAGAGATGGAATTTCTTGCCAATTAAACTGAAAATTCAAAGTTCTCTAAGAAAATTCAACATGTAACTATAGCATGTATTCAACATGTTAACATGTTACATGTTACTACATTTTGTATGAATTTAACACATTTTTCTAGTATACCGTTTTTTGATAATACATTTGTAATTTCATCACCTATACTAACTAGTATGTGTAGTTTGGTTGTATTATTGGGCTCCAACTATTGTTTTGTAGACGCAAAGGTATAGCCATAATTTAAATTAATATTATTAATACGTATATTTTATATTATATTACCATCAATAGATTTTTTAGATTCCCGAAACTTTTCTATTTTACCCATAATATATAACGCTAGGCATCTAATGTTTTTAATTTAGTTCCTAACACTAGTTTTTGTATTAAATTTAAATAACTCAATCATTAATTTTAGTACATTAGTGATGAAGGGCATCAAGTGGGATTGTGGTATGAAATGTAACTTATAAAAATGTATGTACTTACTACTTTAAGGAAACCGTAATAAATAAATAAATATAGGCTACACTCTCTTAGGTAACTATTTATGTTGGACAAAATCAGATACATTGTCTGCTTGGATGTCCATTAAGAATATTCTAGTTTTCAAATCTTGTTTGAGGTCACTGCGACCTATAAAATGAAATTGAATACATCATGACTATTTATTCCATCCTCGACATAGAAACATGTTGAACATGAGACATGTTGAGCATGTGATGTTAAAATGCCTCTGCTCGTAATGGTCACGATATCTCTCCGAAGAGCTACGTGTATAAAAGCTATAGCATGGACCGACCGCGAAGCTGGCTCTGATTCAATCCCACTAAAAGCTTATTGTTTCCCACACGGTGTAGAAACTGCGCTGTCACTCCGCCGTCCATCACCGCTCGTCGAAATGCGAGCACCTCTGAACCACCTTTAATTTACTTTCACTGTGTATATATACTCGACATGGCAGCCGAATGCACGTACGACTAGTCAGAGCAATGGCGAAACAAACGTTTTATTGTGGAACTTGTGTTTTCGTCCATTGATTTCTTGCGAAAATGGTTGTTCGTAAAAACAAAACAATTCCCGATATAAAAGTTCTCTGGTTTGTAAATGCGTGAGCACATGAGAATCACAGTAAATAAATCAAATAAATGAATTCACATTTAGAGTCTACCCACTCAGTAACGAAACTGATTTGCAGTGGGGGACTTTAATTTAAAGCGACTAAACCAACCCTGTAGGCTCCGAACACCATCGGCAAGTGAGCGATAACCAATCAAAGATCGATATTTCAAATACGAAACATATGAATCAGTGATTGGACAGTGCGAACACCCGTGGACAAATATCAGAATCGACGAGGCCAATTCAGAACAACTTTGAATTTATTGAGTGCAGTGTTATCTATGTTAATATCAGTTGAAGGCTTTAACCGTGTGCGTTGTTATATAAAGATGGCTTGGTTCTTGTGTATGAGTGGATCGCAGGGACAACTTCCATGTTAATACTTGCGTATTGGTGGAGGTGCCGGGTCAACAGGTGTACCCGGAACTTCCACCAAGACGCACATTTATTTTGAAAATTGTTTGTTTTATTCTATTCAACATACTTTCACGATACACCTCTCAATATTGTGTGCTACAGGCACATGCCTGCACGTGATGTGTTACAGGCACGTGCTCTCTACGTGATTGTCTGTGTTACAGACACATAACCACCGTTGCGTTACAGCTAGCCCCCTCCTACAAGATAGTGTGTGTTATAGGCACGCCTCCTCTACGTGGTTATGTTACAGGCACGCCCCCTCTACGTGATGCTGTGTTACAGACACGCCCCCTGCACGTGATGTTATTTTACAGGCACGCCCCCTGTACGTGATGCTGTGTTACAGACACGCCCCCTCTACGTGATGTTATGTTACAGGCACGCACGCACTGCAGCACGCTCGTCGTGTGTCTAGTCATCGAGGGCGGGACCAACACTATTAGGGCGGTGCTAGAGTACGTGACTGACACGCCCCCTCTACGTGATGCTGTGTTACAGGCACGCCCCCTCTACGTGATGTTATGTTACAGGCACGCCCCCTCTACGTGATGTTATGTTACAGGCACGCCCCCTCTACGTGATGTTATTTTACAGGCACGCACTGCAGCACGCTCGTCGTGTGTCTAGTCATCGAGGGCGGGACCAACACTATTAGGGCGGTGCTAGAGTACGTCACTGACACGCCCCCTCTACGTGATGTTATGTTACAGGCACGCACTGCAGCACGCCCGTCGTGTGTCTAGTCATCGAGGGCGGGACCAACACTATTAGGGCGGTGCTAGAGTACGTGACTGACACGCCTCCTCTACGTGATGCTGTGTTACAGGCACGCCCCCTCTTCGTGATGTTATGTTACAGGCACGCACTGCAGCACGCCCGTCGTGTGTCTAGTCATCGAGGGCGGGACCAACACTATAAGGGCGGTGCTAGAGTACGTGACTGACACGCCCCCTCTACGTGATGCTGTGTTACAGGCACGCCCCCTATACGTGATGCTGTGTTACTGACACGCCCCCTGTACGTGATGCTGTGTTACATACACGCCCTCTCTACGTGATGTTATGTTACAGGCACGCACTGCAGCACGCCCGTCGTGTGTCTAGTCATCGAGGGCGGGACCAAAACTATTAGGGCGGTGCTAGAGTACGTGACTGACACGCCCCTCTACGTGATGCTGTGTTACAGACACGCCCTCTCTGCGTGATTTTATGTAACAGGCACGCACTGCAGCACACCCGTCGTGTGTCTAGTCATCGAGGGCGGGACCAACACTATAAGGGCGGTGCTAGAGTACGTGACTGACACGCCCCCTGTACGTGATGCTGTGTTACAGGCACGCCCTCTCTACGTGATGTTATGTTACAGGCACGCACTGCAGCACGCCCGTCGTGTGTCTAGTCATCGAGGGCGGGACCAACACTATTAGGGCGGTGCTAGAGTACGTGACTGACACGCCCTCTGTACGTGATGCTGTGTTACAGGCACGCCCCCTCTACATGATGCTGTGTTACAGGCACGCCCCCTCTACGTGATGTTATGTTACAGGCACGCACTGCAGCACGCCCGTCGTGTGTCTAGTCATCGAGGGCGGGACCAACACTATAAGGGCGGTGCTAGAGTACGTCACTGACACGCCCCCTGTACCAGTGGTCGTGTGCGACGGGTCCGGGAGAGCAGCCGATCTCATCGCATTCACGCACAAGTAAGGAACCACGTGTCTTTTATATGTTGTTGCGATGACAAGGGTTCAGTGACGGTCTGAATTCCTTCCTCGCATTCACGCATGAGTAACCGTGTCTTTTATATCTTGTGGCGATGACAAGTGTTCAGTGGCGGTCTGTAAATTCTTTCCTCGCATTCACGCATAAGTAAGGAATTACGTGTATTTTATATCTTGTTGCGATGACAAGGGTTCAGTGACGGTCTGTGAATTCCTTCCTCGCATTCACGCATAAGTAAGGAATTACGTGTCTTTTATATCTTGCTGCGATGACAAGGGTTCAGTGACGGTCTGTGAATTCCTTCCTCGCATTCACGCACAAGTAAGGAACCACGTGTATTTTATATCTTGTTGCGATGACAAGGGTTCAGTGACGGTCTGTGAATTCCTTCCTCGCATTCACACACAAGTAAGGAACCACGTGTCTTTTATATCTTGTTGCGATGACAAGGGTTCAGTGACGGTCTGTGAATTTTTTCCTCGCATTCACACACAAGTAAGGAACCACGTATATTTTGTATCTTGTTGCGATGACAAGGGTTCAGTGACGGTCTGTGAATTCCTTCCTCGCATTCACACACAAGTAAGGAACCACGTGTCTTTTATATCTTGTTGCGATGACAAGGGTTCAGTGACGGTCTGTGAATTCCTTCCTCGCATTCACACACAAGTAAGGAACCACGTATATTTTGTATCTTGTTGCGATGACAAGGGTTCAGTGACGGTCTGTGAATTCCTTCCTCGCATTCACACACAAGTAAGGAACCACGTGTCTTTTATATCTTGTTGCGATGACAAGGGTTCAGTGACGGTCTGTGAATTCCTTCCTCGCATTCACGCACAAGTAAGGAACCACGTGTCTTTTATATCTTGTTGCGATGACAAGGGTTCAGTGACGGTCTGTGAATTCTTTCCTCGCATTCACGCACAAGTAAGGAACCACGTGTCTTTTATATCTTGTTGCGATGACAAGGGTTCAGTGACGGTCTGTGAATTCCTTCCTCGCATTCACGCACAAGTAAGGAACCACGTGTCTTTTATATCTTGTTGCGATGACAAGGGTTCAGTGACGGTCTGTGAATTCCTTCCTCGCATTCACGCACAAGTAAGGAACCACGTGTATTTTATATCTTGTTGCGATGACAAGGGTTCAGTGACGGTCTGTGAATTCCTTCCTCGCATTCACACACAAGTAAGGAACCACGTATATTTTGTATCTTGTTGCGATGACAAGGGTTCAGTGACGGTCTGTGAATTCCTTCCTCGCATTCACACACAAGTAAGGAACCACGTGTCTTTTATATCTTGTTGCGATGACAAGGGTTCAGTGACGGTCTGTGAATTTTTTCCTCGCATTCACGCACAAGTAAGGAATTACGTGTCTTTTATATCTTGCTGCGATGACAAGGGTTCAGTGACGGTTTGTGAATTCCTGCCTCGCATTCACGCACAAGTAAGGAACCACGTGTCTTTTATATCTTGTTGCGATGACAAGGGTTCAGTGACGGTCTGTGAATTTTTTCCTCGCATTCACGCACAAGTAAGGATCCACGTATCTTTTATATCTTGTTGCGATGACAAGGGTTCAGTGACAGTCCTTTCTTCCTCGCATTCACACGCAAATATAAGGAACCGCGTATGGTTTATCCACCTTTGAGAGACATTCACTCCTAACTAGACACAAAGATTAATTAAGTCGTTCCACAGCAGCAACATCGTGGATGCTGACGTCACGATTAGTGAAGCATTGACCAACCGAATGTTAGTTTTTTAAAAAGATACACGCCGATTAGCTCCGACTCTCTTATTTTTGACGTTGGCATTCACTAGATTGCTGTGGGACCACTTGATACGAAAACATTAATTGAGCCGCTTGTTCCAAAGGCAGCCTATGTCCAAGAGACTTTTATTCAGGAGTCTTAAAAGTATTTTCACTAGTGCAAATAGTTCAACTTGAAAATAATATGCACATGCGTGTGTGACCAAATTAAAATTTATAATGCATGTAAAGGCATTTCAGCGTGAAAGGTTTTCTTAACAAAAAAAAACATCTATCAGAGTTTGGCGGAGCTTACAAAGTAATTGTGTGCACAAAACTGCCAATGGCCTGGACTAAGGTGGTTTTTGTGAAAACCGCTGTGGACATTGTTTTGCTTTTATGATACGACATATTATGTCAATCGTGTAGGCTTTATTTTGTGGACTTAATTTTTTTTGTATAGACATTTAATTTCAGTGATACTAAAGTACCAATAATGAAAAATAGATATATTTGGACATTGCTCGTGTTTGTTAATATTACTATTGCCGTCTCTCTTTGAAAGGTTTATATCTTGCTCCATCGACAAGGGTTCAGTGACGGATTGTGATGCCTCCAACGTCTCACTAATATCTTGTCTTGTTGCGGCGACAAGGGATGAGTGACCTCGTGTTTGCTTAGTGTCGTTAGTGAGTACACAAGTAAAACAACAAGTCAACCAGAGTGCGACGATGGGATTAAACGCAAATACTGGAGCTCTTCGCCTCCCCCCAGAGAGTCGGGATTAGCGGGTAGCGAACTGTTGCACGCGAACCTCCCGGGAACCCAAGACAACATCCGGATGAGTGGAAACATCCGGCACACTTCGGTTTATCTTCTTATTCTTTTTCTTTTTATTCTAGATGCATTAGAGTAAACTAAGAGGCTTGAGGACTCCTTCAGATGACGGAATGTGAAGTTGTGTTCGCTTTTTTTGGTATTTGGGATGGGGAAAGTGGTTTCCGTAAGAACGTATACTTCTTCCTAAGAGGACAAACAGAATTGCAAATATATTTTAAAACGTTCCATTTTGGAATTGAACACTTTATGGATTTTAATTATGCATTTATCTGCGAGTCATTATCTCTGCTCGTCGTAAGTAAATAAACATTTTTATTTTTTGTTGCTAAAACATGGTAAGACATGGTAGAATTAGCAATGCATGAACAGCTTACCGTCTTGAATTATATATCTTCTATCTAAATTACTATCCCAACATATTACGTAAATTCTACCATATGACAACCATAAATTTGTTTATTCTTAGGTTTGCATTTTAAGTGAGTACGTATTTACCAAATAGAGATTTAAAGTTACAATATTCGTAGAAGGAGTCATAAACTGTAATAAAACATCTACTTATCAATTTGTGTACTATTTTTAACGGTCTATATACGAATGACCACAGAGATGGTTTTCCTTCATCTTCATTTATTTCTCCCTCACCGTCTTGCGTAACATTTTTGCAATAATAGAGACGTAAAGCGAAGCAACAAGAATCCTAGAATTACATAGATCCTGCTTTACTTGTGATTCGATGCGTTATATGACCCTATTTATTGTCCGTCTATTCAGGACATGTCTGTGCTGTGTTACAGGTATGCCAGTGAAAATGGGGAACAAACGGTCCTGGAGAACATGAAGGACTATTTGATAGGCACAATCCAGAGAACATTCGAGGTTGGCCTAGAGCAAGCGGAGCGTCTCTACTCGGAGTTGCTCCAGTGTACACGCAAGAAGAACCTGGTAGGTGCTCACTTGTAGAACATGAAGGACTATTTGATAAGCACCATCCAGAGAACGTTTGAGGTTGGCCTAGAGCAAGCGGAGCGTCTCTACTCGGAGTTGCTCCAGTGTACACGCAATAAGATCCTGGTAGGTGCTCACTTGTTAATTTAACAAGTAGGTGATTGTGAAGGTATGACCCCAATTCTTAGCCAATAGCTTGCCAGTATAGCGGAACGGTTCTGACCAATCACTGACAACACTTTTAACTGATAGTCCCAACTTAACGCTCGTTGCTTCAGTGACAGCTGGCCAGCAGTGCAAAAATACTGGCTCATGCATTGAATTTACGGCAAGCCACTAGTTAACTCTCTCTGGTTGAGTGGTGGTTGGCCGCTACTGGCATTTCAGCGTCTGGCCAGCAGTGGAAAGGATCCGGCCCACTTCTATAGCCATCCCATACACCTTAAGACTAGCCACTACTTAACCATGTCTGGTTCATTGGTGGTTGTCCGCTACTGGCATGTCAGCGGCTGGCCAGAAGTTAAAAGGTTCCGGCCCGCTAATAGCCATCCCATACACCTTAAGATTGGCCACTACTTAACCATGTCTGTTCCATTGGTGGTTGGCCGCTACTGGCATTTCAGCGGCTGGCCAGCAGTGGAAAGGATCCGGCCCACTTCTATAGCCATCCCATACACCTTAAGACTGGCCACTACTTAACCATGTCTGTTCCATTGGTGGTTGGCCGCTACTGGCATTTCAGCGTCTGGCCAGCAGTGGAAAGGATCCGGCCCACTTCTATAGCCATCCCATACACCTTAAGACTGGCCACTACTTAACCATGTCTGGTTCATTGCTGGTTGACCGCTACTGGCATGTCAGCGTCTGGCCAGCAGTGGAAAGGTTCCAGCCCACTACTATAGCCATCCCATACACCTTAAGACTGGCCACTACATAACCATGTCTGGTTCATTGCTGGTTGACCGCTACTGGCATGTCAGCGTCTGGCCAGCAGTGGAAAGTTTCCAGCCCACTACTATAGCCATCCCATACACCTTAAGACTGGCCACTACTTAACCATGTCTGGTTCATTGCTGGTTGACCGCTACTGGCATGTCAGCGTCTGGCCAGCAGTGGAAAGATTCCGGGCCACTACTATAGCCATCCCATACACCTTAAGTCTGGCCACTACTTAACCGTGTCTGGTTCATTGCTGGTTGGCCGCTACTGGCATGTCAGCGGCTGGCCAGCAGTGGAAAGGTTCCGGCCCACTACTATAGCCATCCTATACACATTAAGACTGGCCACTACTTAACCGTGTCTGGTTCATTGGTGGTTGGCCGCTATACTGGCATCTCGATGGTTGGCCATTACGTTTACGCCTGTTGGCTAACCTGCAGTAAAAACGTGCCGGCCTTCTATTGGCAGTTAGTTGACAACCCTCATTGCCAGCCACAGGTAGTAGACAATCAATAAGTCGTACGAAGTAGCCGATGGCAGAGCCACCGTGTTGCCCCTATCGGCAATGTCTCGCTCTAACGACTGCATTTAAAAAGGCATGATTTTGAAATTTTTCATACTCCGCCCCGCCTTCCTATACTCGGTATCAGAGTCGATAAAGAAGCTATCCCCTGAGGGAGAGAACTTCTATATCGACTCTGACGACACGTTGCAGGTCTATGTAAAGCCTGTCCGCTTATAGTAGAAACGAAACCTTTAGAACTAATGGCCCATGTTTGTGTATTGAACCATTATAATCGGCTTGTTAACCAAGATTTACTAGAAAAACACGGTTGCGCGCTACCTGTTACACTATTTCACAGTCTATTAGACAAACATTGGTCATTAGCTCTAAACGTCTCGTTTCTACTATGAACAGACAGGCTTTAATGACTACGTGAGTTTATAACTTGTTTCCGACAGTCACCGCTAGAGTGTGTTGGTAATAACTGACGTGTTGTTGCCCACCAGATCACAGTATTCCGTATCAACGACAGACCCGAAGACAGAACGCAAGAGTTGGACCAGACTATACTGTCAGCGTTGTTCAAGAGTCAGCACCTTTCACCCTCCGAGCAGCTCAGTCTCGCGCTGACGTGGAATCGCGTTGACATCGCCCGGTCTGAGGTCTTTGTCTACGGGCAGGAGTGGCCGCCAGGTAAGTGTCAGCACATGCTTGGTCCGTCAGCACATGGTTGGTCTGTCAGCACACGCTTGCACGTCATTTGTATAAGTCCGCGCTGAAAACAGGATAAGGGTTGAAGATAAGGGGGACGTGGAAAATATATCATCTTCAGCTGTTGTAAATGTACATTAACTAAATAAATACATAATTCGTGCTTTATCCTCTCATAGAAGGGGAAAGGAAGGAGTTAGGGTATCGGTTTATTTTTCTAGGGCTTCTATTAGATTGTTAACACATCTCCAGTTAGTTGTCAAGAAAGGCAATAGTTCATTTTTGCCCGTAGAACAAGACCAAAATTTGTCTTCGAAATATCGTTATCTGAATATTTTATAAAGAACAGTGAAAAGTCCAAAACAGATATAAAATAGTAGAAAGGAACCGTTTTCAGCACCATGCAAAATACACGTATCTTTAGAGAACAAATGCATGGTTATGTTATATCCTTACAAGCTGAACTAATGATGTAGTGGGTTCCTAAGCTCACACGCTTGCGAAAAAAATACGCAGCGTAAGATGTAAAAGCAAATAGAAATGATTTCTATTTGAAAATGGGAGGAGTCGCGTACGACGTCACGTATCCTGATTGGCCAACGACTTCACCCGATCCGCTGGTGTAGGGCTTGTGAACCCACCGTATGATGTATAAGATGTTAGTAAACTATCTTCGCCCTGAATACCTGTACTGTGTTGTGCAGGCGCCCTGGACGAAGCCATGATGCAAGCGTTGGAGCACGACCGAATAGACTTTGTCAAGCTGCTGCTGGAGAACGGAGTCTCCATGAGAAAGTTCCTCTCCATGCCCAGACTAGAGGAACTCTACAACACGGTAGGTTGAAACACTCTATACTTGGCTCAAGATAACCTTACACATGCTTTCGTCACAGGCGAGGCACTCGTAGACAACCAGCGAACCGCCCGAGACACACCCGCGCAAATACCGATCGCTGATTGGCTACGAACCCTCGACTGTGACGAAAGCATATGAAAGGTAGTGTTGGGACAACTTAACATTAGAGAGCTTATACATACCTTTGAGCAAGAGAGTAGCCAATGCCGAAAACGACGCCATGTCTCGTGCCAGCGCGCGGGTGTTACCACTTGTGCTGTTTGCAACATTGATAGTAACTTTCATAAATGCCTATAGTACATTATTGTGTGTATTTAGCGATATACTCAATTAACACAGGAATAGCATTCATTATCATCGTGACAAATATGTTTATATATTCTTGTTGTCTTATATTCTTTAATGGAGTAAGGAAGTGCTTTCAGCGTGAATGAATGTGCCACAATACCTACACTTTATGCTCTCTTTTCTGTAAAATAATATTATTGATGAGTATAGTATAAATATATTGAGGATAATAATAGTGCTTCTTTAGGATGCCAGAATAATATAAATAAATAACGCGACATATATAGTTCAAATGTGATTCTCTACCAGGAAACTTTCGGACCTATATAGTGTGCATTTCACACAACGCTGTGCATGCGAGGCTTCAAGTTCATACGATTGAATATGAATGAATGCCTTGTACCTAATTAAAGAGTGTTGCGTGTTGGTGAGTAAAGAGCGGGAGAGAAAGAGAGAGAGAGAGAGAGAGAGAGGGAGAGAGAGAGAGAGAGACTGATCCAGGTTGTTTACTCGTTGCAGAAACAAGGTCCGACCAACACTCTGGGATATATTCTACGAGACGTTAGACCTCACATTCCTAGAGGTTACATGTACACACTGCACGACATAGGCTTGGTCATCAACAAACTCATGGGCGGTGCTTACAGGTTGGTACCCTACCTGTACTAGCCTACATTTCGCTGTCAACGCACATCTTAGGTTTTGATTGCGATCCCAACATTTTCGTAGAATACGTTTTCTGTTATGTGTTAAAAAAAAAAATTTTAATTCTCTAAAATTATATTATTTCCTTGAAACTTTCATTGTTCAATATTTTATAAATGTCTAAAAAAAAAATACTTGCGTGGCATTTTACATGTACAATATAATTGATGTGAGATCTTCAAAAGCTATTCTATATCAAGAGAAAGAATACACACGAATTGATTTTGAAAATGTTATTTAGTTAGATGATACAATCATAGATGATTTTCAGAATTGATCTAGAAAGTTGTCATTAGCTCTATCTAATGTTAAGATGCATTTTTCACTGTTGTGAATTTTTGTCATTGACGATCTAGAGGGCCGTGATTAGCTCTATTTAAGGGTTCTAGATCAATTCTGAAAAAGTTCTATTGCCAGTGAAATAGTATCGATGGTTTGTCTGCAATTATGTTTCATATAAATGCTACTGCAAACCGCCTCTCCTATAAGCAATGTTATTTATATTAAGACGTCGGGCGCTGCCAGTCAACCATGCTAAATAGAAGTCGTCTCATGCACACGTATATAATATAGCAGACACTCTCATTTGAGTGCTTTTAAGTGTAGCCTCACCTTCTTCAACAATCCTCTTTCTAGTGCGCATTTCATTAAAACATTAACTATTTAAACATTTGCATATCAACTTGAATTGTTTCACGTGCATTCTCCCTAGAGCTGAACTCAGTTTGGGAGTTTTCTCTCAAACTACCCTCTCACCCCACTTTCAAGCCAACCTCGCCGCCTTTGTAACGCAGCCATGTCTATCTGTACACAATGAACGACCGAATCAAAAGACTTATTCATTAATACTAAATCAAGATGCTATTCTTTGCTTTTTCACAACCATCGCATTATTGATTCCGCTTTTCCAATTGATGTTGATTACTTTTCCCAGCTGTGGTTAATTTTGACACAATTCAAAATGGTTTATTCATTAAATAAACGTGTTTCTCTCTTGTTTGCCGAGCTCTCAAACACATTGTTTCTTTGTACACATAGTACAAGATATAAATAAAGCTTGAATGGCGCTGCTTGCGAGCACACAAGTTAATTGCTGAATCCGGGATGCGAGTCGGAGTAGCTCTCATTAAAATGCAACACTCAAGAGTTGTTCTATTTACAACCTGTGCTGCGACTTATCTAGATAATATATGGTATCGATTATCTTATCAAGATGAGTTTTTTTGTGGTTGTCTTTATCTTAAATCTGGATAAAATATAGGGAATCTTATCTTAACTTTTTAAGCTTTTAGATAAAATAGACAATTTTAAAGTACTAAACCGAACCAATAATCACAAACAATTTGTTAAACGTTCCCCGCTTTAGGCCTAAAACATTCTACATTAATTTGTTGTAAAAAATGCGCATAATATGCCTATTATCAAGTCTAACATAGACCTATTACGATTAACGGTATTTTTGCTATCAGGAATCAATTTATTTTCATAAACAAGTATTTCTATCCTTTATATAAACACAATTATCCAGGCAAGTATGTTTATTTTCATCTTTTATCTAAATACGTTTTTGAACTTGATCTTTAATTTATCGAGATACATTTTTAGAGAGTTATCTTTATCTTCATCAAGATATAAAATTAACTATCCAGTCACAACACTGTTTACAACTCGTTCCAGATCCTACTACACCCGACGCAAGTTCAGACTTATCTACGCTAAGGTGATGAAGAAGTCTCCTCACGTTCATAGAAACAGCGCCTCGTTTATCCGGTACTACGGCCACGCCAACCTCACGCTTAGCCTCCTTGCCGAGACTATCCCCACCACCAAGGAGACGTCTCTGTTCGATTACCCCTTCAACGAGCTGCTGGTGAGTACTGTTTATATTCACGTGACGTCACTGACATTGTTGGCGGCCATCCTTCCGTACATTAGGTATTGCAGTTCTTACACATAGCGGCCATCATCCCCTACACTAAAGCCCGGGTTTTCAATCGGTCATTAACGGGGCCGTTAGCTGACGGTCCGTTATCTGCATAGGGTTTATTGGGTTACAGATTACGAACCGTCAGCAAGAAAAAAAAACGATTTCCTTAAATTACTAAGGAAATCGTTATCACATTCATACTGATTACAACGTTAAATACATTTATCATTCAGTCTGTAGGGCTTACCAAACCACAGCACTATGGTTTCTCAGATTTTTGATTTTGTGTTTCTATCTTGAGATATAATTAAAAAATGAAACTTTTCTGGGGTTTTTGATGTAGAGATATCCTTCGCTCTTAAAGCTGCAATTTGATCTGTAGTGAAAAGTATGTTTTTTTTGGGAGATGCTCTCACAAACCACTGAAACAACTCAACTCAATGCAATCTTGTCTCACAAAAATGAATAATATACGTTTATTCTGAGCTTGGACGTTCCGAATAGAGCAGAATTTAAGCCTGCCCAAGGATTATATCCCCGGTTTTCCGCTAGCTATTATCAAAGACAAACATACGTTATTTTCGTTCTTTGAATCTCAGCTTCGCATTAAAAAAGAAATGAAAATTTTGCTCTCGAGTAACAGACTAGTTAAAATGCAAATGGAATGGTTTTGTCTCTGCATGTGTTTTCGTTTGAAGTGTAAATGTTCATCTTCAACTGAAAAGAATGGTTGATGAGTCGTACTCTACTGTGAAAGAAAACACGTGAACGTCCAGTAAGAGGGCCGTATAATGAGGGCGTTAAAGAGGGTCGTTTAGTTTTGTACTTCTAGTCACTTTCGAAGTCTTGCTCGTTTTTATCTACCCCGTTTGGGTCACATTCGAGTTGAAACACAGCAACTATATCTAGATTATTCGTTTGCTTATAAAAAAATTAACGTTTGTTTATTACTTTTTCACAAATTTAGAATTCTGTTGTTAATTATACCTTCAGTGCTATCTTGAGGGAGAAAAGTAAACTCGTTTAATATTACACTTGCCAAGTTCAGTACATTGTAAATTAAGAGAAACATTCACACGCAATAAAAGAACACTTGTTGATTTACATCGGCGACACATTGTTAAGACGGATGCACACGACTGATCTGAGTTGCCCAACTTGGTTGTTGATCAATCTGCGCATGCGTGTTCCAACTATTCAAACGTCGGTGAATTTTACAACCACAGTTGTACACACAACTGATCTGTTGGCCAACTTATTTCCAAATAGCATTGGGGGGTTGGAAAACTTTTTAGAAACTTATTCTAAAACCCGCCAACTTCGCGGACCACTTGAATTGTTTTGTTATGTTAACTCACTTCTCAGATCGAAAAACAGTATCTAAATTACATAATACAACATTACATAAAATATGAATATCAATAAAACTCCAACTTTTTATACGAAAGTGAGGTTATGTTTTTTTACGCAGTAGGATTATCGAGTTTGCCAACTCATATCAAATATTGATTAATATCGATAGTTATTTAAGGGCAACCTGACAAATTCGATAAACGATAAACAAAAGAAGAATTTCAAACCAGATACTGCCGCCAATAGTGTTCCTATACACATTAGCTTTGTTCGTTTGTCCTGTGATCACTACTCCAGGAGTACGGTATTACGAAAACCCCGTTTTTCTGTCCTGGAGTAAGTGTGATGGGAGTAGCTGCGACAAGTTCTTTTGTCCAGTGGTAACTTACTACAACTGTGATGGGAGTAAGGTTTTTACACCTGCTTCCCGAGTAGGAGTAGGAGGAACAACTGAAACGATCACAACTGTGACAACTCTGTTTTTTTGTCCAAGTGGGAGTAACTGTGATTTCTACTCCCATATCCGTTATAATGACATATTTCCGGATTACTCCTGGCGTAAAATACTCCTGTTGAGGCAGGACAAACGAACAAACCTACTGGTTGCATTCCGTAAGGTCGACCGGGCTCGGCCGCTCGACCAAAGTATCATTGGGCAAATGTTACGGTCGGGCTGGTCTAGCCCGGTCGACCTTGCGGAATGTAAAGATTGTAACTTCTGTTGATTAGCATTATCACTATGCACGTTGGTTGTTGCCGTGTGCATTGAAAGTTGCCCAACTCACGTTGGTTCCAACTAGAGTTGGCCGTAGTGTGCACCCGTCTTTACCTATGTTACGGCGACGCTTCACTCAGACTATATACAGTACAATTTTTTCGTTTAAAACTGCATTCTTTCTCTGTAAGCTCTCGACTCTCATAACGGTTCATGTCGTTAATTGTTTCAAATCAGCGCTTTGAGAAATAGCCAAATATACAGTTAACTCAGGTTGTGTTGTTTACTCATAGACACAGTGCTCAAATAGGCTCTGCGTGGTTACATGAATATAATGTGTTGTAGACGTGGGCAGTGCTGACCAAGAGGCAACAAATGGCGCTGCTGATGTGGCAACATGGCGAAGAGGCCTTAGCTAAGGCGCTGGTCGCCTGTAAGCTGTACAAGGCCATGGCACACGAGGCGGCCGAAGATGATCTGGAGACGGAGATCTATGAAGAGTTGCGCAACTACGGCAAGGAGTTTGAGAACATTGGTAAGTCGTGTAACATTGTCTCGAAGCGTCACTCCACATTCTTGACCAAATATTTAATCGATCATGTCATAGAACACGGAGAATTAATTAATTAGTCAACAACTCACTTACTGTTACAAGGCACTACCAAAACGTTACTTGCAAAGTAGTCTAGTAGAAAGATATCCCCGTCTTGGTGGAGTGCCGAGTACTGAGTTCCGTATAGTTGCAAAGCACTCTAGTAGAAAGATATCCCCGTCTTGGTGGAGGTGCCGAGTACTGAGTTCCGTATAGTTCCAAAGCACTCTAGTAGAAAGATATCCCCGTCTTGGTGGAGGTGCCGAGTACTGAGTTCCGTATAGTTCCAAAGCACTCTAGTAGAAAGATGTCCCCGTCTTGGTGGAGGTGCCGAGTACTGAGTTCCGTATAGTTCCAAAGCACTCTAGTAGAAAGATATCCCCGTCTTGGTGGAGGTGCCGAGTACGAGTTCGTTATGGTTTCAAAGCACTCTAGTTGAAAGATGTCGCCGACTTATGGAGTGCCGTGTACTGGGTTCCTTATAGTTGCAAAGCACTCTAGTAGAAAGATGTCCCTGACTTCTGGAGTGCCGAGTTCTTAGTTCCTTATAATTACAAAGCAGTCTAGTAGAAAGTTGTCCCCGACTTCTGGAGTGCCGAGTACTGAGTTCCTTATAGTTGCAGAGCACTCTGGTAGAAAGATGTCCCCGACTTGGTGGAGGTGCCGAGTACTGAGTTCCTTATAATTACAAAGCAGTCTAGTAGAAAGATGTCCCCGACTTGGTGGAGGTGCCGAGTACTGAGTTCCTTATAATTACAAAGCAGTCTAGTAGAAAGATGTCCCCGACTTGGTGGAGGTGCCGAGTACTGAGTTCCTTATAGTTGCAAAGCACTCTGGTAGAAAGATGTCCCCGACTTGGTGGAGGTGCCGAGTACTGAGTTCCTTATAGTTGCAAAGCAGTCTAGTAGAAAGATGTCCCCGTCTTGGTGGAGGTGCCGAGTACAAGTTCCTTATAGTTGCAAAGAAGTCTAGTAGAAAGATATCCCCGTCTTGGTGGAAGTGCCGAGTACTGAGTTCCTTATATTTGCAAAGCAGTCTAGTAGAAAGATGGCCCCGCCTTGGTGGAGGGGCCGAGTACGAGATCCTTATAGTTTCAAAGCACTCTGTTAAAGATGGCCCCGCCTTGGTGGAGGTGCCGAGTACAAGTTCCTTATAGTTGCAAAGCAGTCTAGTAGAAAGATGGCCCCGCCTTGGTGGAGGGGCCGAGTACGAGATCCTAATAGTTGCAAAGCAGTCTAGTAGAAAGATATCCCCGTCTTGGTGGAGGTGCCGAGTACAAGTTCCTTATAGTTGCAAAGCAGTCTAGTAGAAAGATGGCCCCGCCTTGGTGGAGGGGCCGAGTACGAGATCCTAATAGTTGCAAAGCAGTCTAGTAGAAAGATATCCCCGTCTTGGTGGAGGTGCCGAGTACCGACTTCCTCCCCGGCGTTTTCACCATTCACTAAACCGTTTGCTATTATCACTAAACACACTGCCATCTAATTCTAGAGTAAACTTGTTTAATTTTTGTGTTGTATGTTTTGTGTTTTTAGCCCTGGAGCTGTTGGACTTCTGTTACCGACAAGACGACGACCAGACGCAGCAGCTGCTGACCTGTGAACTGCAGAACTGGAGCGGTCAGACGTGTTTGAGTCTCGCCGTGGCAGCCAATCACCGAGCGCTGCTTGCTCACCCCTGCAGTCAGATCATACTCGCAGACTTGTGGATGGGGGGACTGCGCACGCGCAAGAATACCAACCTCAAGGTGTGTAGATAGCGCACATTCATTGAGATGCCTTAAATTTTTACCAATAATAACATAAAATAACGATAAAAAATATAACATAGAACACAACAAATAAAAAAATAAAAAAAATTCAAATAACAGTGTATAATCGTATTAGTTATGTCTCAATATACCAACCTGTTGTTAGTCTAGCTGCATTCTTTTAATATTTAGCACAGAAATTGCTTTGTACGGTTTCTTCTAAAACAGCAATTTTGTATATATCACTAAAAGGTAACTCTAAGACAAATAATTCTTTACACGTGTTTCAAGTATCGTCTTCAATGTGTATTGTAAACCATTCATTATTATAGTCCTAAATGAAAATTCCAACCTTACTATACCTATGAATTCGTTTTTGATTAGTAACTATTGATTTTACACTTGATAAAGTACATTGACTAGTTTTGTATTTATTGCCTACCCACTCGGTTTACAAGAACTGATTATCAGTGCCAGGAATTGCATAATTTATTATATCATTTTTATATTATATATAATAGCCAAGAGTGTTATTATTTATATATAATATATTAGAAATCATACATCTCAAAATTCTTGATGCACACAGCTATTGGATTTTTAATACAATTGATCACACAGTTTCAAGGAAAGTGTTCATGCACACAGCCTCGCACACCTAACAATAACACAATGGCACCACTATCAACAACTCTCTCCCAGCAAACCATATGTTGACTACTCCACCCCCGTCTATATCCTCATCTGACCAATACAAATCCACTGACAACTAAATGACTAACATATATTAGACTATCGACCCACTTAATGCTACAGTTGGTCATGGTGGAGGGTTGTAAAGAGAGGAAATGTGGTTGCAGGTGATCCTAGGCCTGGTGTGTCCGCCCTATATCGTGAAGATGGAGTTCAAGTCCAAAGAGGAGCTACAGCTGATGCCGCAGACAGAGGAGGAGCATCTGATTGGTCTAGAGGAGGAGAACGAGAGTCTAGAGGGGAGGCCGGTAGAGTTCCACCGAAACACGGAACCGGACGTTGAGGTAAGACAGAAATAACAACATTAGCGTCTTGGCGCCATTTTTAAACGATGGCTTGGTTGTTTCACTGGCAACATTAGGCAAGCAAGGCATAAGTGAAACATATATGTATATTGTCTTACTTCATTTCCTTATATTCACTTAAAATAATCACATATGAAGTCCACAAACCGTTGACTCTAAACAATTAAGCAATTCATTTAAACATCCTCAAATCCTGTTCATATTTCGTCACTCGGACAATAATTGAACACTTTTTTTGGATTAAAAATATATTATCACATTTGGAATACAAGTTAATTGAAACAAATAATATGTCAACGTGATTTTTGAGATAATTTTTTTAAAAACATATTTGCCCAATTTAATGTTTGTAAAATAGGTGTTAATAATTCTTCCTTTACTGTTACTACTTGGATCATTATTTTTAAGAAGCTATTTTCTAAATCTGTTATTATATTTTGTATTTGCTTCATTACCTTGTTTTCGAATTAATATTATAATATGAATTAATTTGTTTGGTTGGTTGGTTTTCCTACTGGCCTTAATTTCCAAGACTGTATTCTCGATCAATTAAGCTATAGAACTCATAGTTATACGCTTGGGCACTGAACAAGATATTATATCTCTAGAATAAAATTAGCCCCGATTTTACTATTTGAATGTATATTGAAGTTGAAGTTATTACCTGCATGCTTATTAATTATGCACTAGTACTAATGGATTTATGTTTGTAAATATTTTCATTTATAACTTGACCCCAAACTCAATTGACAAAATGAATGAAGCAATACGTTAGTGTGAAGCTAAGAACTAGATAATTATGTATAGATGCACTTCGGTTCCTGTGAGGAATGTGTTTTATTTAACACTTTCATTAAAATCTAACTATTTTAATGTTTGTTTTGAAAAACAATAATAATGCTTACAGTATTATCTTTTTCTTTGCTCATAGTAAATCAGAGCATGACGACAGTTCATCAACATAAAAAATATGAAGCCCCGACCAACTTGACATTGTTAATGTATAGTTTATGTTGTTAACATTAACTATTCTGTGTTTATAGCTCTTACTCATCAAGTAACAGCTGTGTCAGTGTCAGAATAGATGGAACTATCATAGACAATTATTTATAGAAATAGTGATTGACTTTATTTCGATTGATTGGCATGTTGTATTAATAAACTGCTGCTAGATTTTAAGTTGTGTCCTTAGAACCTCATCCTGTGTTATAGCAATAGTATAACATTAAGTAACAATTCCTCGTTATCTGCTTCAGCTTTGCCATTAACATTTCCGTAGCAGGGAGTAGAAGTATTTATCATTATGAAATGTGTAAGCGCTATATTTTTGTTCAAATTTAGTAGGCAAGCAAGACCAAATGGCTGTATTGGGCTTAGATAGTCGTCCCTTTCACCGAAATTTTGTATTTGCTTGCACGAATGATCCTAGTTTTTCACACATCAACATGTCTCTAAGGTATTGATTGAACCGTTATGATATAGATAGCGTCCTATTACTTGAGGATATTTTTAAGAAAATTGTGTTTTAAAATAACTAAATTACATTGTTAAATAATTCCCATTCACATTTAACTAAGAGTATTAAAATTGAACACTCTTTTTAAACCTTAAAAGTAAAACATATAAACACTGTTCACTTGCATAAAACTCTGCAAATGTACTCGCCCATAGCTTTCCGATTTTTTCCCAGATAAACATATTTTTCTGAGGAGTCTCCTTCAGATATTTGATTTATTTCTACTTTAATGTTGACAGATGTATTCTAGGTTAGTATTTGTTTCTTTATTTTGTTGCCTGAAAGTTATCTTGTAGGTAAAACTACATTAAATATGAAAATAAATATTCCTCTGCTCGTTTGTAAAAGCAAATAAATGGTCTATTAAATAAACAATTACATATATGAATAATTTCTTTTAGACAAAACCAAGAAAGTTTAGCGTGAGAAGCAGGTCGTGCAGTTCTCAAGGCATCAAGGTATTCAGACAAACCATCTCATTTTACTTGTTTCAATGTATTGTTTTGCACCAACCGCATCTGCAATAAGTTATACGTTGCACTGTCTTTACCCAAGGCGAATGATTTCTTCATTTCTTCTTGTTATGCTTGTTTGATGAACTAAATCATTCCAAATGAATTTCAGGAACACAATTTCCTTACGTGTTTTTTGTGTATATATTCAGTTCAGATACTTTGTGTTCAAAGTATTTCATTTGAAGATCTGTCTTTACCACTGCACATTTAACTGAGTTGTTCCACTTCCTTGTAAAGCTGTCACGTACAGAATTTGTACGGTCTGCTTTCGAACATTTTGTGAGGCTTTTGTTCTGAAACTCTGAAAGTGAGCAGTGATAAAATGTGTAGCTTGTACTTCTACTTCCAGGATATGTTGACTCATCTTCTTATTGACAAGAAAGTGTCACTGGGGATGTACTGTACATAATATTATACTCATAGACTTAAGGTTTACTACTTTTTCAAACTTTTCTCTCGTAGAAAAATTTAGGCAGTTTGTACTTCTGCATGAAGAAGAACTTTACTAACTGTAAAGATATTCTTCATTACTTCTTTATTAACTACTATTGGTTACATATACTACGTACTTATTATCTTACTGTATTCATATCATATATCGTATTTACTCTTACGGTATGCTGCATACATAGTCAAATGTCAACACAACAAATATCAAGTCCGACTATAGAATTATTATGACCTGTTTTGTTAGATATGGGAGTTAAAGGGTACACAACACGCTTTTGATATTTAGGGGAACGCGTTTCTGCTTTAAGAAAATATTTGATATACTTGAAATTGTGCATATTTGTCAATGGTATGAACAAAGGTTCATAAATATGTTCATATTTTAAATATTTAAAATAATTTTTGAAATATTATCAACACTACGATTACTTACTACTTTTAATCATTAACACGTAATAACCATCAATATGGTTTCGAATTTAAAATGTTTAAATTGTTATCGTCTTTCATTATACGTCTTTTAATCAAATATAATCGCAAAACATGTCAAAACATGTCAAACATGTAGTGGCTATCGTGTTAATTACGCTCAGCTGTTTCGCAATTACTTTTGTGACACGATATTGTTGTAGTGACATTTGACTAAAACACCTTCAAACTTTATACTGGATACTTACTTATTAGTAAATATAAAATAGCCTAGTTTTAAATAAATTACAAACTTAAAGCATACCGTGTCTTGTTAAAGTATGTTTTCTATGTTTTTTAAAATATATCTTGAAATAATTTATGCAATCTCAAGTTTGAAATGAGTGCTTGAAGAAGATCGTAGTCGTAAACTGTTTTAATGGCGTCAATGCAAAAATCTTACTGCACATATATATCTTTCTTCGTTATCGTTTACTTACGTAAAGCATGAGCTATAGTTATTTATAATTAACGCTTTTGATAGCTATTGCTAAACTTCGTAGGTGCCAACTCACCAGCTCCGATTTAGTAAGGTCGGTCTGGTTACCATGGTTTCAACAAACATAACATTTAAAATGCATGACTGTCACCATGTATGATGTTCATACAGAATCTCGAATTATCGGAGTGAAAAAGGTTGGTGAATCCGGCCCTTAGTTCGATATTGAAAATTTATTCAGAAATAATTCGTCTCGTAGTTCAATTTTCAATTTCAAGCAACTTACTTCCGAACAATTTGGTTTTCGAGGGCGTTTCCAGGAGCTTATATTATTCTCGTATGAGAAATGATATCGTCTGCTGTTAATATTTTGAATATACTGGGGTCAACTTAAATATCTGACCCGATTCTTAAATTTTTCTCTTTTTTTCTTGTTTATTCTACAAGTTTAAAGGTAACTTTTTCCTTATTACATTTTTTATACCAATTGAAAGTGCGACGTGTTGAATGTAGCTTCGTGTTTGTTTAATAAATTGTTAATTAAGCATGTTATTGATCCATTTCTAGATCTTACATATTTAATTATTAAACTAGCGATGTTTTTCTCGTGTGATTTTCTTTCTATCAACTTTCCTTTACGTTCACCTGTTGAACGCCACTGCCACATACCAACAATGCATATTCTAGGATTTGTGTCGGTTTTCTGATGGTGGATTTCTATAGAGTCTAGTTTCAGAGTGGCATAACTTCTCACACACACATTTCACCTAATTCCTGTAACACTTTCCACTGAAACCATCTGAATTTGTCCTTATCTATGATCAGTGATGTGCAAATAAACAAATCAATACTATGTTGTGGTATATGGGTTTTAAAACTAGCACTGTTAAAACCATTCGCTTATTTATATTTCTGAACAACAGTGGACTTATGAGTAAGTATGATAAAATTAGGTTTCGATAGGCATTCATTAATGGTGCACTGTTTTTTTATTTTTTTTTAATTGATATTGAGCTTCCCAGCTTGTTTAAAACAGTACACTAAGACTATGCAATACATTGAGACGAGAGTAGCGAATCATATTGGCATATACGGCGCCCATTTCTCTTGTCATGTATTTACCTTAGACGTGGATAAGGTAAAGATTTGTTGTGGGCGGTTACAAGTTTCTGGTAGGTGGAGTTAATGGTCCTACTGGGCGGGTACTAGGTTCGTAGTGGGCGGAGTTAACTTTTGTAGTGGGCTGGTACAAGGTTCTTGGAAGGCGGGGTCAACGATCCTACTGGGTGGGTGCAAGGTTCACAGTGGGCGGAGTTAACGTTCGTAGGGAGCCGGTACAAGGTTCTTGGTAGGCGGGGTCAACGGTCTTAGTGGGCGGGTACAAGGTTCGTAGTGGGCGGAGTTAACGTTCGTAGTGGGCCGGTACAAGGTTCTTGGTAGGCGGGTACAAGGTTCGTAGTGAGCGGATTTAACGTTTTTAGTGGGCGGAATCAATGGTTTTAGTGGGTTTACGGATGGTTCGCGGAGAGGGGTGAGGATGCGTTGCTGGTTATTGGTATAGGTGTAATGGATTGTGAGTATACGATTGCATAATTGTTGAAAACTTTCAATCCACATTGAGATTGTCTTCTCGTTATTAATAACACACCACGATATTCCAGACGTAAACAGAGATGATTAAAGGTGTTTAACATACTAGGGTTGTAACTGTAACACGTCTCCATTTTGTTCTGTTTATAATCCAGGCTCTGATCTCGCACGACAACTTCGGGATGAGGGACACTGTCATTCAGGAGAACGGTCGAGTTGTCTCCGAGGAAGGAGATTACGTCAGCCAGGTGTTGCATTTACCCTTGGACTACTACGACCTCAAGGCCAACCGACCACTCAGGCTCAAGAAGAAACTCTATGAGTTTTACACAGCACCAATCACAAAGTTCTGGGGCCATTCGGTAATTATTCAGCCGTGACAAGTTGTTACATGAGCACAGAGCTCATTAGAAGACGTATTCTAGTACCATTGAAATGATAGTAACTATATAGTAAATAATATAGATATATTAATTCATGCATGGATACCCGAAAACGATGAAAACCAACAAACCCTAATGTTCTGTTCTTCAAAGAAGAAAAAATGTTTCTTTCAGTGACATATATGTTTCTGAAACATATATGTCACTCTCACTATCAAGTCAGCTTAGAAAGTAGAGACATGTATGTAGCCAGTACGCCCCCAGTCGTCTAGAACCGTCAATAGTGAACAGGCGTTTATTATTAACAAACGTTCCGGCTCGCTATTGATGGCCAGCCAGAAAGATTCCTGTATACAATGTGTAGATATATGGAATCAGTGATGTCTGGGCTTTTTGGAGTATAGGATCTGGATATGAGTCGTATACAACTTCCTGTAAAAGTGACATGTCTGTGGGTAAGTTCTTTCTGAATCAATGGCGTGTCTTACTTCAAATTAATGGCTAACCACTAAACATCATATTTATTTTTCAAATGGTAATTCTTCTTTAATCATTAGCTACATTTTGTATCTGTAGACTGCCGCTCCTTACAATTATTTTCAAACTACCACCAGTGGGAGCTTTAATCGTTTGTTAATATCCCATTTTATCTTCAAACTTCTTTGCATGGGCAGCTTTACCGGGGCTTATAATCATTCTCAGTCCATTAGAGAAACCGATGATAAGTCAGAGTTGAGTGTGAGAGAATGTGGGCGGGAGTGACGAATCAGTACGCGTTAAGTGTGAAAGTATGAAACAACGAGTTGCGAGAAGAGAACTGAAACCACGAAGAGATCTCGCGTTTGGAACTGACCTGTGATTCGAAGATTTCCAACTGCTGGACCATCGTCGTCAACCAGTCAAATTTCTAATTCAGACACTGTCTGGACAATTCTCTTGGCCACCATCTTTAGTAGGAGATGAGTTCGATTGTTGCGGCCTAAATACAGTGGTCAACACGACAAGAAGAACACTGACGATCTATGAAGAGGATTATTCGTAAAATGTGGTGTGTATAAGGTGTCCCAGCGCATGCGTACGATGTAAAATGAACACCAAAGCTGTCTGGCTGAATCAGTCGTCCTTGACCTGAAGAATTTGGACAGACTAAGAAATCTTACATTTCCATCAAGTAAGTGTCCTATATTAATGTTCAAATAGCTTTATAACATTAATATTCCAGGACAACAGGTGCTTCTATGTTATCTAACTTTGTATTGTAAAGCAATGTGTGTTCGTTCGTCGCTGCTTCAGTTCTCGTCTTAAAAACCAAATGAGTGATGAAATAGTTCAAAGGGTTACGTTTAATTCAAAGCACAACAACCCCGTATTCATTATCACTCCAACGTTGTTAACATCCTTATGTGTGTAATATGTGAAGCAATGCATTGATGCGACGATTCACTGCAAAGCGTTCACGTGTATAGATGAACCACACGCTCACCCTTAGTGATATTCATGTTAGCCGTGTTCAAAATTGACTGAACTGTGACTTTACTGAGAGCATCTTTTCGTCGGGTCACCCACAGAGACATGTTCAACCATCCAACATGACCATCAGTGAACTGGCAAAGATTGCGTCTCCCTCCACAACGGAACCAGTTCTATTCAGACAGGTAATGTCAACAGATTATTCACACATATTTTACTAATTTCTCGTTAAGACTACCGGCCAACGTCTTCAATGTATTCAGTTTACCTGCACTAGAAGATAACTTCCGCTTTAAGGGAGTCAGTCGCTGCACTAGGCAGTGGTTGCCGTAACTTGGGTTGTTCTGCCACTTGAGTGGCAGAAACATAAAAGGCAGTTGGTAAATCGATTTTACCTTCTCGATAGTTTATAAAATAAATTTCGATCACTGTGATAAGTCGACTTCGGGTTATTTCATCGGCATTTCAAAATACTGATCTCGATCGAATATCTCATCACGAAAATTGCGACAAGCGATCCGGTACAAGTGCGAACATGATATGGTGATCTTCAACTCAGCAAGACTTTACCAAACGACCTACAGATGTGTCATAGTTTGCAGATCTACACGCCTTGGATTGCACTATTGACGACATTGCCAGCAAGGTATGTAGCGATGTGCATACTTCTTGATGTGTTCACGGGTATTTCGTCGGTAGCACACTGCACCATGCAAATTCTTGAGTGATCCACATACGAAGCTCTTGCCAAAACAGGCAGCCAAATCATCACTGCTTCTGCTGAATGGTTTATTCACCATTTGACAGGCGTTTCACAAGATTTTCAACCATCTGTTTATGAGTTTCTTCTTGGGAACACAATACCGCTTCTAGACGTCGATTGTGCATCACAATCGAAGAAAGAAACCAGATTTCTTTAGCATCAATTCCCCGAAGAGCAACTGATGTCTGAAGCATGGCCTGTGCCATGTTCCTTATCACGCTTTGCAATGTCCTAGAAAACCACGTGACTCCAATATGATAAAACTTCCAGAACCATTCTATACAAACCCATGCGACGCAGGCATTACCTTTGTTGCTACTGCCTTGTTACTTCAATAGCTGCTGCACTACCTTAGACTCGAAGCATCCTTCATGTTCAGTAAAGCCACTTTGACGTACACAATCATGATGTATTCATGGTGACGTCAGATTTCACTTTGTTGCACACAGTGGTGGTTATACGAATGACGTCACAGTCTACTGGGTTGCACTTGCACACTTGTGGCAGCGTTGGCTCTTTGGCCGCTTGGGAAAGAGAACCACCAGACATCTAGAAGGCCAAACATGTTTGCGGTCATGGGCTCATGTAATGCGCGGCACAGACGGTGGTGGTGTGATTGTTGTATTGTAATAACCGAATGTATGCTTGGACTAATCATGTGTAGTGTATTATTATAACTGTAATAACCCCAAACAGCTTACTGCCTGCCCTCAAATCGAATAATTATACGTTTTGTATGTGTCACTTGTTAAAAGCTACGTCCTATCTTAATAGTAAGGCAACTTGTAAGACAATTATATCTTTAAAGTACAATTAAGTGGTTTATTCTGTTTATGTGTAAGAAAATAAATTCAACGTACTGTAGTTCTCCATTACCACATATTCATACAAATATAGTATGTATTTTAGTTTTTATAAATCTGTCTAAACCCACGTACTATATACAAAAAACTATATTTGTTTGTGCATCTTGAAACATCCATATGTAATATGACTCGTAAAGTGTCAGTCTCCTCTCCACCTTCTTTTTTAGTAATCTCTTTTAATATAACCTATTTTCCCTACAAACTGCTGCCTTGTTTTGTGTGTGTGTGTTTGCTGATAATCCTGTGGTATGACGGTCACAGCTCGCTACTAAAATCACAATATATATTGTTTTATTATTATATATATTGTAATATTATATATATATATAATAAAAATATAATATAAATTTGTATTTATAGCCTACCCACTCAGTTACAATAACTTATTTTCATATAAACGAAAATCAACGAGTGTTTATTTTATACCTGCCGAATTTCCCGAGACGTTGTGTAAAGTACATTTTGAAATTAAACTCAAACAAAAACGAGATGAACTTACTGCCAGACCGAGCGTCGCTACTTGATTGTGCAGGTAAGAACTTGTTAAAGGGAAAGTCAGGTGAAAAACTAAAAAACTACCATTTGTAAATGTCCACCCTCAAATATTGAAAACATGACTAAAAGATACCACACTTTAAAAGCAGGCGGTTAAAAAATTAAAGAAAACGTGATGTTTTGGCTTATTGCTACCAAGTAGCACCGATCAACTTTTCTCATAGTAGTTTCCGTTTAAAAAAATGTTGCCTCGATATAGTAAAACCACCGCTAAAATAGGGCACTTATCAAACATCGATCAGGAGGTTTAATGTGCATCGTTTCAATATGGTAGAGTAGCTAAATGTTCACTATTTTTTTTCTTGCATTGAAGCAACCTACATCAATGTTATTTTACACATAACTGAATTTCATGCACTAATGACTCATTGGTGATTTTTTAGTTTTTCACCTGACTATCCCTTTAATACTTGTCAGTGTTGTTCGTCCGACGGGATAGGAGAACTCTGTATATCGAATCGGATCATGTATATCAACCAACAAACATTACAAGTGTATTGGTCAATTATCAGCTGAACGTAATGTGTGCGCACCGAGTAAACGTGTCTTATTTAGTGTATCCAAAAATTAATATTTGTTTTTTGTATTACAAGAAAAAATGCGATGCACTGAAAATACTATTGTTTTTTTAAAATTAATATTCAGTAAAAGTCATTGAGCAATTCACTTCCATTATTTGCATTTTGCGTACTCCCATATTTTCGACGTTAGTTTTTTGCCGTTTAAAGCTATGTTTTTGTTTAAAGAATTAAACTAACTTAGAATAAAGCTAATGATTAACCAAAGTAATAGACCCAAACCAACAATTATTTCGTTTCGCCTCGCAGATATTTTTTTTGCAAATTCACTAGACTTCTTACTAATATCTCGTACATGCGCATCCATTACGGGCTCCGATTAATAAACACGAAGTATCACTGCATTATATTGAGATGGAAGAATGAATGAATTGCTGCATTTTCATTTTAAGATTGTAGCGAGCCTTATAATAAAGCACTTCATGGTCTATGTTCTATACTCCTCTTTACTACCTTTTCTGTTCTTTATATCTACATTATGACTACTTAAATATTTTTACTTTGAACTATCCTACCTAACCTCAAGTAATTACTAGCTGAGAGCTCACCATTATGCCACCCATCTCAAAATGCATAAACTGAACACTGAACTTATATAGTGTTATAGTCACAATTATTGTAATACTAAAATAAATACTGCTTGGAGCCAGTAACGGTTCATATGAACTGGGATACGTGGATATTTATTGTTGATTATCTTAAATTTTAGTACAAAGAACAAAAAAGAACCATTGAAATAAATTTAAATCTTGCTGTATTTGGATGATATAATCGTTTGTCACTATTTAAACTTGTCAAGTATTGTCAATAAGATGCTTTCTCAACAGTCACAGGTAAATGAATGATGCTCTCTGGACTTAATGGTCACGTTGCTGTTGAAGCACAACATGTTAATACATAAAGGCGCTTTCATAGCAACACGGCAACACGTTTTTTTCCTGACCGGCAAGTCAGGTGAACTAATCAGGGCAGGCACGGCAAGTTTCTGATTGGTTCACGTGATCTGCCGCTCCGAAAAAAACGTGTTGCCGTGTTGCTATGAAAGCGCCTTAAGACTTTTCAGAAATCTGCCATCATGAATCTCAATCACCTTCGCAAAGACCATGCCTACGTCATAACGAACACAAATGTTTCCTCTTCCCAGATCGCCTACGTCATAACGAACACAAATGTTTCCTCTTCCCAGATCACCTACGTCATAACAAACACAAATGTTTCCTCTTCCCAGATCGCCTACGTCATAACAAACACAAATGTTTCCTCTTCCCAGATCGCCTACGTCATAACAAACACAAATGTTTCCTCTTTCCAGATCGCCTACGTCATCTTCCTCATGATCTTCAGCTATGTTGTGTTGGTACGAATGGAACAAAATCCTTCCTGGCAGGAATACTATGTGATCATGTACATAGGCTCTCTAGGCTGCGAGAAAATAAGAGAGATCGCTTCTTCTGAGCCAGTTGCCGTCAGGTAAGCAAACATATTTAAATATATTACCGTAACAAGACATTTAAAAGTACAATGCTGTTTTGATGTGGGTGAAGTAGCAGATAACCAACTATAGATACCACGATAAGCTATATGTTTGAAATGTTTTACATCCAACCTGCAAAGACATCCAATTAAGACTTGAATACGAAGGTAAAAAAATTCGATAAACACAACCTTCCACCACATAAAAGACAACATAATATGGTTAGATACACAGATTTTGGAAGTTAAATAATATTTGACAGTCATAAAAACCAACGGTTTGGTTCAAATTACTTTTCCTTATACATGTTTAACCAAACATCCGACTACATTAACGTAAACTATCTCGTTGATCTGTATGAAATTAATTTTTCGTTCCCAAATTGGTTAACATTTAACTGTTATCTTTTTTATTGTTGTGTTTGCGTCATCTTCCTCAGGCATCACGCTTTAAAATTAAAGAGAAAAAGGTATCTTGTAACGGACCCAATCAACTCTTACTTTAATTGTTGATAGCATTAATCTTGATACATGACATAACAGGGGAATAAGATGATTACTAATTGGTTCCCCGTCTTAAGAGGAAGGACTACTAACTAATATTAAAACCCGCGAAATTAACGTATTTTCGTCATATCTGAATAACGCCACACAATATCGAAACAGTGACACCTACGCATATTTTGGATTCGTGAGAGCTCAATACCAAATGAAAAAGATTTCGTAGATTGTAGTAATTATAGTTGTAATTTGTAAATAACTTGTTAATTAATTAAATTCGAAATAATAATTATAATTTCTGCAAACTAATAAACCTTCTTCATAAGGTATTGAGCTCTCACGAATCCAAAATATGCGTAGGTGTCACTGTTTCAATATTGTGTGGCGTTATTGAGATATGATGAAAATACGTTAATTTCGCGGGTTTTAATATTGGCTAGTAATCCTTCCTCTTAAGCCCAATAATTCACCAGAAGTGTGACTTTTCAGTTGCTATTACTGAAATGATGCATGACTGTGTTTTTGTTTCCGCAGTCACAAGTTCTCCGTGTGGGCCTGGAACATGTGGAACCCCTGTGACGCAGCCGCCATCATCTTCTTCCTGATTGGCCTCTGTCTGAGAATGAGGACATCCTCCATGAAGATCGGTCGTCTCATCTTCTGCGTAGACATCGTCTATTGGTATCTGCGCATCCTCAACATACTCGGCGTGAACAAGTATCTCGGTCCGTTAGTTACCATGATGGGCAAGATGGTCAAGAATATGATCTACTTTGTCGTTTTGTTACTCGTAGTATTAATGAGTTTCGGTGTTTGCCGCCAGTCCATCTTGTTTCCAGACAACACGTTCAACTGGACAATCGTAAGAGACGTGTTTTTCCAGCCGTATTTCATGTTATACGGAGAAGTATTCGCTACTGAAATTGATCCCGAATGTGGTAACGATCCTAGTCAGCCAAAGTGTCAAACCGGACGGTGGATCACACCAGTTGTAATGTCAATGTACCTGCTGGTTGCCAACATACTACTCATCAACTTGTTGATCGCAGTCTTCAACAACATCTTCATCGAAGTGAACGCGGTTTCCCATCAGGTATGGATGTTTCAGAGGTTCACAGTGGTGATGGAATATGAACAGAAACCTGTTCTTCCTCCCCCACTTATTATGCTCAGTCACATCTTCTTGCTCCTCAAATACTGCCGGAGAAAAGTGCGAGGAGTCAGAGAAACCTACGACAACGCACTTAAACTGTTCCTGGATAGTGACGATCTAGAACGCCTCTATGATTTTGAAGAAGAATGCGTGGAGGGATATTTTAGAGAGCAAGAGACCAAGTTGAATATGTCGAGCGACGAGAGGATAAAGAATACAGCAGAGCGGGTTGACAATATGTACCAGAAAGTAGAAGACATAAACCAAAAGGAAAACACTCAAACGTCCACAATTCAGACAGTCGAATTCCGAATTAGAAAGTTAGAGGATTTAACGGAACAGACCCTACAGCATTTAGCAGTTATACACAGGTTCATGGCAACTTACACTAAGGACCAACCGTTTGCTGCAGAATTGGCCGAGCTAAGTCGAAAGAAGGAAAGGAAAAAGGTAGGTCAAGCTAAGGCTGATGACGAGCCACCCGAACCTCATGAGAGAATGAGACTCATGCCCTTTGGAAGAGATTATCTTTCACGTAGACGCCCTACAAGGTCATTGACAGAGGTCAGACCCGACAGCTTCCTCAACGAAGGACTACACTTCAAGCTTGATGAGTCTAGCGGAAGAAAGTCACCGGAAGGCGTCAAAGAAAAACCCGATGATTTTCTGGAAGAGCAAGATGAAGAAGAAGAGGAAGAAGACACTGAAGACGATTCAGTGATGGGTATAACAATCCAAGTCCCCATCCATGAGACCGGCAAGAAACAGTCTGGAAGCGAGCCCAGTGTTGCCAACTCCAGCACTAAACATGTCGACGGCGTGGAAGGCTCGGGCGGCTCCTTCGACACTTCGCTGCCAGACTTCTTGAAGAGCAATTCACTAGACTTCCGGTCACCGGGACGGAAGAGCGGCATACACAGGAGAATGAGCTGTGACATGGGCGGCGGTGACTCGTTGCCGCAGTCACCGCGACCACCCCACTTAACTCGACGTCAGCTGAGCAAGACTCACTCCGAGCCAGAGAACCCGACTGAAGTGGAAGGACTGGACGAGGAGAGCGAAGTACCAGTGGCGCCCGCGGTGGAGCGCTGCGTCACGTGGGGCGCGGAGACGCGGTTGAAGGTCAAGAAACCCAAGGGCAAGGGTAACCCCCGGTCGATTATGCTCGCCATGCACTCCGAGTACACGAGCATCACCGACGAGTTGGAGACTGTGTGCGGCCTGCTCAGTCCCCCTCGTACCCCCCACCTACTCACACCTCCCCGTCCGGGCGAGTCGCCGATACCTACCAGACGTAACCGCCACCACTCCGAGATGTCAAACCCCGAGATGGCGCTCTATCTGGAGAAGGAACACCTCAGAGACGCCGAGGACAACGACTACCAACTCATGGAGCGGCTGATTCAACGTCACTACGAGGAAGAGGAAGACGAGGAGAGAGGGGGAGACGCTTTCCACTTGAGCGTCAACGATTCCCCTGAATTCCGCAACCAGGGACGATCGCTTCGGCGCGAGAGTGCGGTCGAGATGCCCTCACCAACCTCGGGGGCTCAGGCGCAACAGGGTCCTTCCATTTTCTGCACGGACACAGACACGCAGCAGCTCAAGCTGCTAAGAACGTCCCACCCCGACGGTGATAAGACGCTTCAGAAGCCAACCTCAGAGACCATGTGCTAAGGAAGGCGAAGAAATTGTGATGAGCATGAACTTCGGGGACCATGTGCTAAGGAAGACGGAGAAATTGTGATGGGCATGAACCTCGGAGACCATGTGCTAAGGAAGGCGAAGAAATTGTGATGGGCATGAACTTCGGGGACCATGTGCTAAGGAAGACGGAGAAATTGTGATGGTCATGAACCTCGGAGACCATGTGCTAAGGAAGGCGAAGAAATTGTGATGGGCATGAACCTCGGAGACCATGTGCTAAGGAAGACGAAGAAATTGTGATGGGCATGAACCTCGGAGACCATGTGCTAAGGAAGACGAAGAAATTGTGATGGGCATGAACCTCGGAGACCATGTGCTAAGGAAGGTGGAGAGATTGTGATGATCATGAACCTCGGAGACCATGTGCTAAGGAAGGCGGAGAAATTGTGATGGGCATGAACCTCGGAGACCATGTGCTAAGGAAGGCGGAGAAATTGTGATGGGCATGAACCTCAGAGACCATGTGCTAAGGAAGACGGAGAAATTGTGATGGGCATGAACCTCGGAGAGCATTTGCCATAGAAGGCGGTAAAAGAATAATGGGCATGAACCTCAGAGACCATGTGCTATAGAAGGCGGTAAAAGAATAATGGGCATGAACCTTGGAGACCATGTGCTATAGAAGGCGGTAAAAGAATGATGGGCATGAACCTCGGAGACCATGTGCTATAGAAGGCGGTAAAAGAATGATGGGCATGAACCTCGGAGACCATGTGCTATAGAAGGCGGTAAAAGAATGATGGGCATGAACCTCGGAGACCATGTGCTATAGAAGGCGGTAAAAGAATGATGGGCATGAACCTCGGAGACCATGTGCTATAGTAGGCGGTAAAAGAATGATGGTCATGAACCTTGCAGACATTGTGTTAGCAGGTCCAGTGGTGCTGGTTTTTGATGATGATTGGACCTTGGAAATAATCTCCTAGGGAGTGAATTTGTTCTGGTTTTTGAACGTCATTGCTCATTGAACCTCAGCAACCATGTGCTGCGTATTGAATTAGTGCTGGTTTTTGAACGTCATTGCTCACTAGACCTCAGCAACAATGTGCTAGGTATTGAATAAGTGCTGGTTTTTCATGGCACTTTTGACTTGGAATTCATCATTGCGATCATAACGAGAAGACATCTCGCATCAATTTTCGCGGTGTCGGGATGACAATCATTACTTTGTAGTGTGTTTGTAATTTGTAGACTCCCTAAAGTGATCCTTTAGTATTTTGGTACAGAACAATAGCACACGAAATATAAATCAATATTAGTATACGTACACAATAATAATAATAAAAATAATAATAATAATAAAAATAAGCAATACGGTTAAAGCGATGAAATTTAAATACCTTCCCAAAGAGAAACAATAATATTGACAGGCCTACTATGATTCATAGTCACCTACTGTAAACAATTCTTTATAATTTAGTAGTTTTTGTTATTTTAATGCCAACTATGTGATTTAGGATAGCAAGTACCGGTACTTAATTCATTTTAATATTGATTACGTTTACGTAATATTTTGTGATATTGTCAACGGTTAGAATGTAAGTTAACTGGTGTATCAATTCAATTAACTTTAAATGTGGATATAAATTATTCTATAACTCACTGTTTTACACGGGAATGAGAAGTATTTTTATGACCAGATTGAGCATACACGAGAGACGAAACACGAATGTAATCGCTTGAAGCGTGAAAAGATAGCATCATCGAAGAAAGTATCATGAGGAAATGGCAACTGTATGATATTGGAAGTGAAAAAGAAAAAACTAATTTCGTTCTTCGTAATTTTTCTTCCAGGTTGCCAGATTTAATGGAAATGAAATAAACTACCACTTGACATTCAAGCGGTTTATTATTGAACTCGCATCAATTTTTATCATGGAAATGCTGGAGCCAAAGTGAATGTAAATCAAAAGTATTGTTTTTAACGTGAGTTAATCTGATAGCCTTGATTGTGTTGACTAACATACAGCGAGCTTGCAATATTTCATGCACTTAATAATATTCAAATAACCGTACATTTTACAAACAAAACTGTTTTCCATTCCACTGTGATAGCATTGTTGTATGACACTATTGTGATTCCTACTAAATATTTATGTCTTTTTGTTCACTGTGATCAATCACCCTAACTTGTTAGATGTAAACAACTTTCACTAATTCACACCCTTATCATACGTGTGGTGATATGTGTGTGGGAATATTACAAACATCATGTGTCATGTATACTTAAGATACTCTTACTAACAGTCTATATATTTCCTCGTGTTGTGTTGAATAGACTCGGCCTATACCTTCGTACTTCAAAACTATTTTTCTACTTGTGACTCTTAATATCTTCATATCAACTCACCAAGTGCGATATGGTGAGCCTGAGAACGGAATGCAATGTGAAAGGACGGGCATCTGCCATGTGGTGAAGCTCTGTGAGCGCCATATCAGCCCCTTGCTTCTTGTCCCCACATTATCCTACCACCTGGAGTGTACGTACTATCTATCAACCCTACCTATAAGTGTCTTAACAATTTTAATTAACTCAATAAAAGAAAAACAAACGGAAGATTTAAGTGTAAATGTCGGTTTATTTTGTTCACCTTCGCCTTCCTGTGACGTGTTTTTTTGCAGACCGTGGTGTGTTGTGAAAACTCCAAAGGTTGTATCAGTATCCGCGTTTAAGGTAATGTGAACTAACTTATGTTACTGCTTTGCCAAATTAAAGTTATTTGCTTACGTTATAATGCTTCTTAGGTTTACATGTACGGCACTTATTTTGTAATTGCATTTAAAATTATGATCAGTTAATAATAGTTGACAGAGTAAAATAGTTAGTATCCTGTTACTTTAGAACTAGAAGGTTCAAAAGCGCTCCAGCTGCATATTATGTATCATGCATTGCTTAGTACTAAAAATTAAAAACAATAGGGAAGTCTCACGCATTTTTTTTATTTGCTTACTGGTTACCTCAATTGTTAAAATAAACGGGAACTAATTGGTTTCGGCTCGAAAGGTGCATTAACATCGCTCAGCAAGTCAAAGATATAGCTGTCAAAACACGCTCAGAAACGGACCTGCGCCATCTTGCTTGTGATTTCAAGGTTCTGACGTCATATGTCAGTAAACAATAATTTTATATCATACAAATAGTACTGAAATCCCACGCTTTAGTAGATTATTGCTCTCATAAGACTCTAACTGAACCAACGTTTATTTATACTAGTTAGTAAATGAACACTTCTCAACATTAATTAACAACAATATGTTAAATAATTGCATTATTTTAAACACGTTTTGGTGAATACTGTATCAAAATGTATTTTCTGAAGAAAACAGTGGTATAAAAGACATTGTTGTAAAGTCACTGCATCCTAGATATTGTAAAATGTCCAACTTAATATCGTTGATATTATTAAGAATACTTCAAGGAGGCCGTTGTTTACATGACATATGACGTCAAGAGCGGTTTTTCAATTACGGAACAAGAAGTTCCAAATTTCAAACTTAAAATGCTAATAGAATTGGAAATATACGCTTCTCAGATATAAAAATTATACCGCCCGTATTTTTAGATAATGATCTTCCATTTTTAGGTACTTTAAGGAATATGTATTTTTGATGAGACTTCCCTATTGTAATTAACAAGAAAGGAATGATGTTGGTTTCACAATGGAAAGATCATAAATCACTGGAATCTGTTATACCATTGCACCTGTTACACCACTAACCAGCGGAAGTATTTTGTTTACGGGGTGGTTTCAACTTGTTCGTAACGCCGTTTTGGAATACGTTGACAAACACGAAAACTGCAGATATGAAATGAGACGTGTGGGTTGTAAGCTGGAAGCGTCGAAGGTCCATGTGATTTGGAGCTGTCTTTATTATGTTAGAAGGTAAGTGGTTCGCCAAATTAAGGACGATTGTTTTAGGGCGCTGTCATCTTGAAGTGCTGCCGCATATTAACTCCACACTAAAGGGTGCATTCACGTATTGCGCATGGTGGCCACATTGGAGGCCACAATGGCATGTGATTGGTAATTCATTGTTACTATGGTTCAGCTGGCGTTTGATTCAAAAACTATCTAGGACCCTTTGTATGAGTATCATCACGGTCTCCAAAGTCTTCAAGAACACCAATACACAACAATTAAAAATCAGTTTTCAAGTGTTATATCAAGGTTCATTGATGCACACAAGATCATCATCAACTAACCTTGATTTTATGTTTTTATTTGTTGCTCATAAAGATTTAGAGGACCGTGATGATAATCATAGAAAGGGTCCTAGACAGTTTTTGAAATGGTCTTTTTAACTGTCCTCTAACTTTGGTTTGCTATTATTACTTAAAATCAACATTAACAAACTTTTTTGTCTTGATTACTCTTTTAATCGTTTACAAAAGCATACAATAATCATTTTCGTACACTTTATCGGGAGATATGGCCTACGTGTTCAAACTGCCTTGTCATATTTCCCCGTAAACAATATTATTCGTTTTCTATTGACAGCTAAATGAAAGTTGAAATAGTACTATAGGTGGCCTCCAATATGGCCGATGTGACGTCACGTGAATACTCTCTATATAGAAGGCGTCTACCATTGTTACCAGCATTCTTTAATATTGTTGGTAAAAATTACACGGCCTACTAAATGACACGAAAAATCCTACCACGGTCTTCTTGATCTCGTATAGCAGCACATTAATGGCGACAACTAAAACAACCGTTCATTTTAGTTCTCATTTTGCCGGCGTGAATTTTGGATTGTGATGTCCTGTAGAATCTCCAGCGAGACCTCGCAAGGATATTTAGAGAGAGTTGGAATAAATTGACATTGCAGTTGACATGAGTGTGTGTGTCGAATTTCACTACGAATATTTTTTGTCATAATATTATATTTCACCATAAAACGTACGGTTGTGAAGATAAATCGGAAAAAAGCTGTTGGAGGGTCGGCCATTTTGTTTTGTACGTATAACTTGCGAACGCGTATTACTGGAGCCTAGCACCAAATTATTATTCCATAAGCTGAGGCGAAGAGACTGTGCCCACTGCTTTATCAATTAAAGGCTGGTCCACACAGATTTTTTAAGCATAAGATTTAAGGTTTTAAGACGTTGTTTTAAGAACAAAAATGAAAACAATGTCTTAAAACTAAAACTTTGTGTGAACGCCAGTACGTGTTTCCTATGATCCAACTTTACGACTACGCGTTAAACCTTAAATCTTATGCTTAAAAAATCTGTGTGGACCATTCTTTACATACGGAAGCAATTTTTTGTACACTTGAGTACAGACTAATAGAGGGCCTTCGCACCAAAGACATTGGAATAGTAGTATAGCTTGCGAACGGCTTTGCACAGATTGAACAACGGTGTTAACTTTGAACTTATATACTGACGAGGACGTATACGTGCTCGCTTATCAACGCGTCACACAGAGCGTTTCCTAGTTTAAAATCATATCATTAGTTTGTATAATGTGACATTATCTTCGGCTAGGATTATTACTACATAAATGAAGTAGTATTGGGTCCATCTTGCACTAATTTCTTAAGGGATATGATTGTTTCATATCCTTTTAATTAACCTGCCGCATATTAGTGAGTGGTGCAAACGCTTTTACACAATATGTTGTTTGGAAACTTTGATGTTGAAGGCACTTTACTTTATACTTTGCAGTGGTTTGCGTTTATAAGCTAGCTTTTGGTCTATTTGGCATCTAAAGTCAATATTACAAATCATTGATAACACTCATCGTGGTCTAGGGATACCATCTTGAAGTTACAGCTGTGCGCACTGATCAACTTTTGACAGGTAAGTGATTTACGAAGCAAAGTGATTTACGAAGCAATTAACCGTATAGCCTGTTGCATGACTTTTGTATTGGTTGAACTCGAAGTAGCATTTGTCTTGACATAACGCACTATAGTTTGTAATGATAAGATCCAATTATAGTGAGACAATTAATGCATGCAAAAAAATAATCTAATCTAATTGTTACAATAAGGGTCAAATGCATATATAGTCGTTCCTCACGTATCAACTCAGCATTACCTCAGACTCGCCCAACCACCAATAAAATAGCAAAAAAATGGCAATGCTGCTCTGTGATTGGTGTTTGGGTGAGTTGAAGCATCTAATGCATTTGTATTCAGTTCAATACTATTCACCATGTATTGACGCGTGCACTTGCCGACATATGTCAAAATATGGTGAGAGAAACGTTTATTATATCAGTACCTATTTTTGTAATGAGATTTTTGTTTCTGGTTACATGTCAACCTAGCAATGACAAGATTTAATACGACTGCTATTTGTTTAGTTATTATATTGCCTATTGTGACTTTTTAAATACTTGATCGTATGTGGAGATAGTATTAAAATATGCTGACTTCAGCGCAGGCTTGTGTCAAGTGTGGAAGATGCCAAGAGATGGAGGGTTCTTCAAAGTTGAGCATGATGGACACTAGTCCCTGTTTTATTTCTTTATGCACTAGTCTAGGCCTAAATTTAACCCAGGTTTGACCAATTAATTCTAAAATTCATTCTCTGTAATTCTCTTTTCTTGTACATATCAACCATTTATATTCAAGTTCTGTCAATACACTGTAATTATTTAATTACATTTCCTGTCTATTAATTTCAAATTTAATTTATTCAATTTCATATTTATATTTTAAACGATACTTCTGAGCGCGAGCCTCGAGAGGGTTTTTTCGTGTTTCATCTGAGCTAGGCCGAGGCATATCGTGTATGGTTACAGCACCTTCAGCGTTCTCTGTCAACACTAGTTTGATAATTTATAATTTTGGACGTGGCCCACTTTTATCCCTAATGTGTAAATAAGTATAAAAGTGGGCCATGCCCAAAATTACAAATGTTCAAACTAGTGGTATCGAAGAACGCTGAAGTTTTTAAGTTGGAAAGTATTCAAACGGGACTTGGCCCACTTTTATTCTCATGAACTCACATGAGATAAATAGTTGCATCTGTAAACTAAAGTCAATTTTACGCTCCGTTTAATGAGCACTGACATCTTGGGCATCCGCCATTACGAACGTTCCTCTTCATCAATGTGCAGCCTTCGAGTTGGGTCAATCCGCGGTGGAACCGCAAATTCAAGCGGAGCCTTGCCGCGAATTGAACCGACGTTCAATTAAAATTACGAATTATATTCGAGAAGGCTGGGTATTCAAGTATGGTTGCAATGACGGCCGGAGTTCAAAGATCGCGAAAATATAATACCCTATACAAGCAAGACATTAATGTAATACCAATAATAAAACGTAAATGCTCTGGTATCAATCACAGTCCACCACCACTTTATCATGGGTCTCTCCGTCACCTTGTGTTAGATATAAGTTATTTACTAGGGTAGTTATTTTTTAGCAAGGTTGGCAACAGAAGGTTTAGATTGGCAGGAATGGGATTCGAGCGAGAGAGTTAGCGTGGGTGAGCAGTGTGGGCTGGTGGGGTGTTGGAGCTAGGGAATATATCGTGGTAGAGAGAGGAGGTCGAGTTGTTGAGAAAACGAGCAAGAGTTCATCGAACAGGTTTTGTGAGGAAGAAGATCGTGTGTGATAGTGAGAACGAGGAGTGTGGACTGTGGAGAGTTACAGAGAGTAGTTGGCCTAGTAGAGTGTGAAGAAGTGTAGTAGGAGTTTGGAGGGTTGTAAAGTGCATTAAACCATTTTCAGAATATTGTGTGTGTGTTGAGAAGTATCCTTACTCTTACTCTTTTTACCAGAAATAACCTGATGCTCTTTGCAGATCGCTTACGTCGTCTTCCTGACCATCTTCAGCTATGTTGTGTTGGTTCGCATGGAGCCAATTCCGTCCTGGCAGGAATACTATGTGATCGTGTACATGATATCTGCTGGTTGCGAGAAGATAAGAGAGATCACGTCTTCTGAGCCAGTTGCTATTAGGTAAACGATAACCTATTATGGTTGACCGATAGAGGTAGCTCAGCGGTAAGACGCGAGACTCTAATTCGGGAGGTCGCCGGTTCGATTCCGGCCACCGGCAGTCCTGACTGAAGGTTTTTCCGAGGTTTCCTCAGTCGTAAAAGCGAATGCTTGGATTCAGTCCTAAACAGCCCTCGGACATTCATTCCTTCCCAGCCATCCAAACACCCTTATAACCTAGTAAGTCACCCTGAAGAGGGGCACATCAGGTAAAGCTGGTGTGAACCCTATAACGGGTATTCTTACGAAAAATTATTATTCTTATAATGGCTAACACAGCCACGACCATTGTCTAAATATAATGAGTTCCATTATCTAACGTAAACATGTGAATTTATTTTGACGTACACCCACTATACTTTTAATGGTGAAGTATTTATGAAATTGGTACCAATATGATATTTGCAAACTTTAATATGTGGAAGACACTATTAACTATTTAGTGGTGAAGACTTTATACGCTAGGAAAAGCTTATTTGAACCAAAAGCCACGTAAATTAAGATCAAAGAAGTTTGTGTGTACTTCGGTCATAATTAGGTAGGGGACGGTAAGTAAGGCTTCAAATTAATAAAAAAGAGAAACAAAGAACCTATGTTGTTGTACATTTGAAACGCTTATCTGATACTTCAACAAATTCTTAGAATTAGATTGATTTCATTTTACAGAAAACTGTTTGATTCGATGTGTTCACCACAGAAGAGTACACATTACACCATGCACATTATTTTTTCATCCATAACGCTTCAGTATTGTTCCCCAGTTATTTCTAGGAGGGTCCGTGTTATTTTATTGACCAACAATTGAATCACTACGATCATGAGCTTACTGAAAAGAGAGACCGAACTCTAAATACAAACTAGGAGCAACATGACTAACTGATTAACAGTGAATGTGTCGTTTATGTCCATTTGTAACTCAATCATCACGCAATACCTGTAGAAAAACTATTATGCAGTTACAAGTATTGTTAAGTATAATAGAATCTACAGTGCATAGGGCCTACCCTACATTTGTATTAGGTTTAGAACTTAAAAGGTAAAATAAGTGTTAAACTTGAATCTAAAACTCATTAAAGAAATCTTGAAGATATAAAAACTAAAAATTTAAAATTAATTAATATTGTGACGTATACACAAAACCACTGTTACTCCCTTGGTTTCGTTAATCTTTCTACAGCGAAAAGCAAAACGTTCTTGTAACATAATATGCATGTCTTGATTTGTTTCCATAGCCACAAGTTCTCCGTGTGGGCCTGGAACATGTGGAACCCCTGTGACGCAGCCGCCATCATCTTCTTCCTGATTGGCCTAGGCCTCAGACTGACAGAATCTTCCATGAAAACTGGTCGCATCATCTTCTGCGTGGACATAGTCTATTGGTATCTGCGCATCCTAAACATACTCGGAGTCAACAAGTATCTGGGGCCACTAGTCACCATGATGGGCAAGATGATCAAGAACATGGCCTACTTCGTGATACTCTTGCTCGTACTGATGATGAGTTTCGGTGTTTGCCGCCAGTCGATACTCTTTCCGGATTTGACTTTCGAGTGGACAATCGTTCGAGACGTGTTTTTCAAACCCTACTTCATGATGTATGGAGAAGTGTTCGTCACGGAAATCAACCCGGAATGTGGCGGCGACCCCAGTCAACCCAAGTGTGAGTTAGGTAGATGGATCACTCCGATAGTCATGTCCATGTATCTTCTTGTAACCAACATTCTGCTTGTTAACTTGTTGATCGCGGTCTTCAATAATATCTTCATCGAGTTGAACGCGGTTTCCCATCAGGTCTGGATGTTTCAAAGGTTCACAGTGGTGATGGAATATGAACAGAAACCTGTTCTTCCTCCCCCACTTATTGTGCTCAGTCACATCTTCTTGCTCCTCAAATACTGCCGGAGAAAGATGCGCGGTGTACGAGAAACCTACGACAACGCACTCAAACTGTTCCTGGATAGAGACGATCTTGAACGTCTTTATGATTTTGGAGTCGAGTGTGTGGAGGGATATTGTCGTGAGCAAGAGAACAAGCTGAGTATGTCCAGCGATGAGAGGATAAAAGATACGGCAGAGCGGGTTGAGAACATGTGCCTGAAAGTAGAAGACATAGACCACAAAGAGAACACTCAACTGTCCACAATTCAGACTGTGGAAATCAGAATGAGGAAATTAGAGGATTTAACTGATCAGACGTTGCAGCACCTGGCAGTTATACACAGGTTCATGACCACTTACACGAAGGATCTACCGTTTGCTGCAGACTTGACTGAGTCCAAGAAGGAAAGGAAAACAACAATGCAAGAAAGGGGAAATAGTTATTCATCTGAACATCCAGATAGAAAGAGACCAGAATCATTGGAAAGAGATAATCTGTCAAGAAGACGACCCGGAAAGTCGCTGAATGAAGTTAAACCACACAACTTCCAAGAAGAAAGTTTACATTCTAAGCTTGACGTCGGTGTTGGTAGAAAGTCCCTTGATTCCCTTAAAGAAAACTCCTACAGGTCCTTGAAAGAGTGGAAGAAGGAAGACGAAGGTCTTGAAGACGAATCAGATACGGGTATTACGTTCCGAGTGCCAGACCACTCACAGACCACTGGCAGAGAGACTAGTGTAGTAAACGCGACAACAACACTTGGAGCCCCGTTCGATAGATCCCTCCTAGACTTTCTTGAGGTCAATTCCTTCGAGTTTACTGGGCCACGAAGAATGAGCGGCATCGACAGAAGGGTCAGCAGTGACGTAAGCGGTGCCAATACTTTGCGGCTGCCACAAAAATTTCAGCGTCAAAGGAGCAAGACCTTTTCCGGGCCTGAGATCTGGATTGACAGCGATGACACAGATAATGAGAGCGATCAACATTCTACAGCCACGGCAGACCCAAGCGTGAAGTGTTCTGGATCCCGCTTGAAGGTCAAAACCCCCAAACGAAACTCCCGTACAATGATGGTAGACATGCGTTCAGAGTTCACGAGCATCACAGACGAGTTGGAGACAGTGTGCGGTCTGCTGAGCCCACCTCGATCCCCCCTTCTGTTTAGCCGAGCGGGGGGGTCACCGATGACGCCCAGACGCAACCGCCACCACTCCGAGATGTCCAATCCCGAGATTGCGCTCTATCTGGAGAAAGAACACCTTAAAAACGCCGAAGACAACGACTACCAACTCATGGAAGGGCTGATGCAGCGACACTCCGAGGAGGACACAGATAGTAATGCTTTCTACTTGGGCGTCCACGATTCCGCTGAAGTCCGTAACCAGGGACGCTCACGTCGCCGTGAGAGTGCGGTCGAGGTGCCCTCGCCAACCGCGGGGGCTCAGGCGCAACAGGGGCCGGCCATTTTCTGTACGGACACGGACACGCAACAGCTCAAGCTGCTGAGAGCGTCCCACCCCGACGGTGACAAGACGCTTCAGAAGCCGAACGGGGATAGCATGTGCTAAGGAAGGCGGTGAGGCATAGAACCTCAGAGACCATGTTATGGGAGGCGGTGAGGCATAGAACCTCTGAGACCATGTTCTGGGAGGCGGTGAGGCATAGAACCTCTGAGACCATGTTCTGGGAGGCGGTGAGGCATAGAACCTCTGAGACCATGTTCTGGGAGGCGGTGAGACATAGAACCTCAGAGACCATGTTCTGGGAGGCGGTGAGACATAGAACCTCAGAGACCATGTTCTGGGAGGCGGTGAGGCATAGAACCTCAGAGACCATGTTCTGGGAGGCGGTGAGGCATAGAACCTCGGAGACCATGTTCTAGTCTTTGTTTCAATCGCTTCTGATTTTAATATAATAATTCGTCGCAATTCGTATGGGGTTGCACCAAGTTCTGCTTTGACGGGATTATGGTTGGGTTATAATACTTTCTAGACTATGGTTGGGTTATAATACTTTCTAGATGCACTTCTTAATTTTTTCTTTTTTTGGTACAGAATACAGAACCAAAACCCCCGATTTCTAAATCGGTTTATTATGGAGGCACAAGCAACTCATAAAAGGGTTAACTCCTTGATTGAATCTCAAACGGCATGAATGTTTGTCTTGTGTACTCCTAACTCATATAGTATAGTTTAGTTTATAGTTATCCTTAGTCGAGCTAGAGTCTGCGTTAACTCGTGCAGCATAGAAGTATATCCTGGAGTTATATCATATGTTGTGTAATCAATTGGAACTTTGGGTCCGAACAGGGATTAAATCTTAGTATTTCCCATATCATTGTAAATTTCACGTAATCCCAACCAGTTGGTTTTGGTGAGCTGACTATGCTCAATTTATATTTAGGCACAATTTTACACATATGGATTCTAAAAAAAGATTCAATTCCATCCCTTCTTGTCGTAGGAATAAGTAAACGATGACTTTGGAGCCGTCCTAGCAACGAAGCACTCAATAAATTCAAAGTTGTTCTGAATCGGCCTTGTTGATTCTGGCATTTGTCTGCAGGTGTTCGCACTGTCCAATCACTGATTCATATGTATCATATTTGACATATCGATCTTTGATTGGTTATCGCTCACTCGTTGATGGTGTTCGGAGCCTACAGGGTTGGTTTAGTCGCTTTAAATTAAAAAGTCCCCCACTGAAAATCAGTCTTGTTACTGAGTGGGTAGCCTCTTTAATTTGAACTTATTTATGTATTTTATTTAATTTTTTGAACAAAGGTACATAATCTTCAAGCTATATTATAATAATGGTTAGATATTATGTCAATATGGTTATTCCTGCTTAAGTATGATATGCATCATATATAATTGTCCACATAAACATAATACATATTAATATATTATTATTCTCTATGATCTACTTAACCGTTTATATATTATACACTTTCCACCATTTGTGATGTGTACATTACGAAAAATTATGTGATAATATACTGCCAATCTTCCAATAAATTGTATTATACTCATACTGTTTATGATGAGCATAAGAAGGGTATTGCAATGTGAATGTAGTTTATTGCCTTTTGGCCCCGCCTAGTGGTAGCTCTTACTTCCACATTATCCCAGCACCTATCAATCACCCCATATCTATTATCTAATTAATGTATTATGTTTTGAATTAATGCAATAAAAGCAAATCTAGATTGTGTTCAAAATGTACATTAAACATTATTTTGTTTGCCGTCAACATTCCTGAAATCTATAATCTAAACAGGCACACAATACATTCACTGGTTGCACCAAACTCTTATGATTTCTTGTTCTGGTTTCCGCATTTTGCTTCATCAAGACCAGTCCCATTTCGTGTTAATCAGTTTTATTGTAAATCTGGTGGCTTAAGGTATGACCGCCTGTCCTGCTCCTGCTATGGAGCTGAGAAAGCAGCAACTAACAGAAAAATGCGCGTTCGCCTGTAAAACATGCAGCTGCTAGAAAGCAGAGAGAATAGTGCTTTGTTGACGGCCGAGCATTCTAGCCTAAAACTAATGGGTAATTGAACTGACGTGATGACTAATGTGGACGGAAATCAAGAAATTATCGTAGAAGGAAATTCTGTGTTTGTGTTAATCGGTAAGTTACTTCATGATAATTTCTACGTTATTTTGTAAACTTCACTTCCACCAGTGCTATGGAGTGGAAAAGAATGTGGTCGGAATTTGCACCAAACTCGCCAATTGTAGACCCAACGACTCCCGTTCCAGGCTTTGATCTTCCTAGACACCTGTGGACCAGACTAAACCGCATCAGAACCAATCATGGCCGGTGCGCAGACTCCCTGTTCAAATGGGGCGCGATCCCATCCAGCGCCTGTGACTGTGGCGAACCTCGCCAGACCATCAACCACATTGTGAGGGATTGCCGCCTGCGCTCTTTCCAGGGGGATTGGTCTGAGATCCACAGAGCGACACCTGACGCGCTGGCCTGGTTGGCCGGCTTAGATTTATGTTTATGATTTATATTTATGATAACTTTATATGTATATTGTACTTTGTTGAATCTTAGCTGTTGCTTCCATACGATAAATAAATAACTATAGTGGAATGGTTTTAGATTTTAACCCGGACAAAATCGCCGACATTTTCCAAGATGGTGGCTAACGTACCAGGTGGATTTTGGCGGACCCGAGTATGTTATATAAAATGAGATTTGCAAGCGACCCTGAAAAATTCAGCTTTCTTCTAATTTTGTCCGGGTTGGTACAGAAAATTGGGCTAGAGTAATGCCACTACTAGCACGGAATAAGTATCATTATGTTGACATCTGTGTTCATGCTATTTAGTTTGCAACGTGGATTAGCGGTCGATACCAATATCGAAAGGTCGCCCGTCTTTCAGAGATCAGCTGTTATTTCTGCTCTCTCCTCCAGCATCCGGTTTGCAATGCACTGATATATCTGCTATATCAAGCACTCAGGCAGGACAAACGAACGAACGTTTTGTTTAGTTAATTTGTCGCTCCACGGATCCAGTACGTCAGCAGTGACCTCACTATAGGAAAGATCTCAGCGCAAGAACTACGGCGAAGCCCAGGCGGCCAGGTAGATTTCCATACAATGACATCTCCTAGAGAGAACCAAAAGTGAGTTTTCCACTTACAAAGGCGTTTGAAACACTATATAGGAGACATTTTCATTTACCAAGAAAATGAGATACCATGATGAGAAGCATACTTAAAATATATACGTTATTTAATGTTAAGAAAACATGGAAATCGATGGAACGTCTTGACACGTTTAACATTAACCAATATAACTTAGTATCGTAAAAGATCGTGTTAAGAATGTTTTATTTAGTTTGTGAGAACACTGTGTTTCAATGTAAGAAAACTAAGAAATTGGAATTAGATTGTTGCAAATTATAGACTATAAAGACACTTCATTGGATATTATATTATCAGTTCTCGATGACATTGTTTTTAAAAGTTTCAAATATTGTTGCTAAATCGGATTGTGAGCTTATGATAATATGAACAACACGTAAAATTGTCTCTAATACGTTGAATTAAATACAGTTTATACCCTCACAGAGCATCATTTCGGTTAACACTATATCTGTTCTAACATTGCTTTCATTGAGTCAATAAATAATAAAAATAAATAGGAAAAAGTAAAAATAATTGAGATTCGATTGTTATCCCCAAAACGTTATTGTTATAGATGAGTACATACAGTCAACTAGGTCGTGCACACACGGATGACGCAAGCGAATAGTTTCTGGACCAATCAGAAGGCTGAGATCCGCAAAAAAAGGAGAATAAAGCGTACCCTTAAACCATATCTCTGGTCGCTCACTCGTACCATTCGCTTTCCTCAATGTATACATATACACTAATCAGTTAATAGCTATACGGCCACAAAGTATTAGAAAATATTTTTGTTCATCGTCACATAATCGTTAGTAAATTGCAAAATTAAAGTTAAGCATTCGCTCCCACATTCGTGAGACTAACTATATAACCACGACTAAAACGAGACTAGTAAACAGACATTTAGATGATAATCCCACTTTGAACACACAATAGGTAGCTTTCAATAGAGGTCACGTGGCGGCCATTATGAGGTACACATTGCTTGTTTACATTTGTTCTGTCAATAGAGGACACGTAAGTTATCCAGGAAATATCACAGTTTCAAGCCGTATAGATTGATGTGTGCAGGTAAAAGTTCAAGAAAATGATAACACATGCAAGTGATTGTCTTCAAACAGAGTTTACGCGTTCTTATTTTGTTTTCAGTCATAATACGGAACCTTTGTTTGAAAAGAGTTGATGTGTCAGTCAAAGGACATCTGCAATATTGCAACAATGCAGTTTCGGAAGAACGTAAACAAATGTTTACAGAGTACCTCAGTATGGCCACCGTGCGATACCGGAAATGACGTTATTGCAAGCTCCATGATCCTGTCGACGTAGCATTAGATTCACAACACTATATCGAGCTTGCAGAAGTCGCCACCAGAGAGAATATGAGGCGACGTTGCACTATGTTCACAACACTATATCGAGCTGGCAGAAGTCGCCACCAGAGAGAATATGAGGCGACGTTGCACTATGTTCACAGCACTATATCGAGCTTGCAGAAGTCGCCACCAGAGAGAATATGAGGCGACGTTGCACTATGTTCACAACACTATATCGAGCTTGCAGAAGTCGCCACCAGAGAGAATATGAGGCGACGTTGCACTATGTTCACAACACTATATCGAGCTTGCAGAAGTCGCCACCAGAGAGAATATGAGGCGACGTTGCACTATGTTCACAACACTATATCGAGCTTGCAGAAGTCACCACCAGAGAGAATATGAGGCGACGTTGCACTATGTTCACAACACTATATCGAGCTGGCAGAAGTCGCCACCACAGAGAATATGAGGCGACGTTGCACTATGTTCACAACACTATATCGAGCTTGCAGAAGTCGCCACCAGAGAGAATATAAGGCGACGTTGCACTATGTTCACAACACTATATCGAGCTTGCAGACGTCGCCACCAGAGAGAATATGAGGCGACGTTGCACTATGTTCACAACACTATATCGAGCTAGCAGAAGTCGCCACCAGAGAGAATATGAGGCGACGTTGCACTATGTTCACAACACTATATCGAGCTTGCAGAAGTCGCCACCAGAGAGAATATGAGGCGACGTTGCACTATGTTCACAACACTATATCGAGCTAGCAGAAGTCACCACCAGAGAGAATATGAGGCGACGTTGCACTATGTTCACAACACTATATCGAGCTTGCAGAAGTCGCCACCAGAGAGAATATGAGGCGACGTTGCACTATGTTCACAACACTATATCGAGCTAGCAGAAGTCACCACCAGAGAGAATATGAGGCGACGTTGCACTATGTTCACAACACTATATCGAGCTTGCAGAAGTCGCCACCAGAGAGAATATGAGGCGACGTTGCACTATGTTCACAACACTATATCGAGCTAGCAGAAGTCACCACCAGAGAGAATATGAGGCGACGTTGCACTATGTTCACAACACTATATCGAGCTTGCAGAAGTCGCCACCAGAGAGAATATGAGGCGACGTTGCACTATGTACACAACACTATATCGAGCTTGCAGAAGTCACCACCAGAGAGAATATGAGGCAACGTTGCACTATGTTCACAACACTATATCGAGCTTGCAGAAGTCGCCACCAGGGAGAATATGAGGCGACGTAGCACTATGTTCACAACACTATATCGAGCTCGCAGAAGTCGCCACCAGAGAGAATATGAGGCACGTTGCACTATGTTCACAACACTGTATCCAGGTTGTAGAAGTCGCCACCAGAGAGAATATGAGGGACGTAGCACTATGTTCACAACACTGTATCCAGGTTGTAGAAGTCGCCACCAGAGAGAATATGAGGGACGTAGCACTATGTTCACAACACTGTATCCAGGTTGTAGAAGTCGCCACCAGAGAGAATATGAGACACGTTGCACTATGTTCACAACACTGTATCCAGGTTGTAGAAGTCGCCACCAGAGAGAATATGAGACACGTTGCACTATGTTCACAACACTGTATCCAGGTTGTAGAAGTCGCCACCAGAGAGAATATGAGGCACGTTGCACTATGTTCACAACACTGTATCCAGGTTGTAGAAGTCGCCACCAGAGAGAATATGAGACACGTTGCACTATGTTCACAACACTGTATCCAGGTTGTAGAAGTCGCCACCAGAGAGAATATGAGACACGTTGCACTATGTTCACAACACTGTATCCAGGTTGTAGAAGTCGCCACCAGAGAGAATATGAGACACGTTGCACTATGTTCACAACACTGTATCCAGGTTGTAGAAGTCGCCACCAGAGAGAATATGAGACACGTTGCACTATGTTCACAACACTGTATCCAGGTTGTAGAAGTCGCCACCAGAGAGAATATGAGACACGTTGCACTATGTTCACAACACTGTGTCCAGGTTGTAGAAGTCGCCACCAGAGAGAATATGAGACACGTTGCACTATGTTCACAACACTGTATCCAGGTTGTAGAAGTCGCCACCAGAGAGAATATGAGACACGTTGCACTATGTTCACAACACTGTGTCCAGGTTGTAGAAGTCGCCACCAGAGAGAATATGAGGGACGTTGCACTATGTTCACAACACTGTATCCAGGTTGTAGAAGTCGCCACCAGAGAGAATATGAGACACGTTGCACTATGTTCACAACACTGTGTCCAGGTTGTAGAAGTCGCCACCAGAGAGAATATGAGGCACGTTGCACTATGTTCACAACACTGTATCCAGGTTGTAGAAGTCGCCACCAGAGAGAATATGAGACACGTTGCACTATGTTCACAACACTGTGTCCAGGTTGTAGAAGTCGCCACCAGAGAGAATATGAGGCACGTTGCACTATGTTCACAACACTGTATCCAGGTTGTAGAAGTCGCCACCAGAGAGAATATGAGACACGTTGCACTATGTTCACAACACTGTGTCCAGGTTGTAGAAGTCGCCACCAGAGAGAATATGAGACACGTTGCACTATGTTCACAACACTGTATCCAGGTTGTAGAAGTCGCCACCAGAGAGAATATGAGGCACGTTGCACTATGTTCACAACACTGTGTCCAGGTTGTAGAAGTCGCCACCAGAGAGAATATGAGGGACGTAGCACTATGTTCACAACACTGTATCCAGGTTGTAGAAGTCGCCACCAGAGAGAATATGAGGCACGTTGCACTATGTTCACAACACTGTGTCCAGGTTGTAGAAGTCGCCACCAGAGAGAATATGAGACACGTTGCACTATGTTCACAACACTGTGTCCAGGTTGTAGAAGTCGCCACCAGAGAGAATATGAGACACGTTGCACTATGTTCACAACACTGTATCCAGGTTGTAGAAGTCACCACCAGAGAGAATATGAGGCACGTTGCACTATGTTCACAACACTGTATCCAGGTTGTAGAAGTCGCCACCAGAGAGAATATGAGACACGTTGCACTATGTTCACAACACTGTGTCCAGGTTGTAGAAGTCACCACCAGAGAGAATATGAGGCACGTTGCACTATGTTCACAACACTGTGTCCAGGTTGTAGAAGTCACCACCAGAGAGAATATGAGGCACGTTGCACTATGTTCACAACACTGTGTCCAGGTTGTAGAAGTCACCACCAGAGAGAATATGAGGCACGTTGCACTATGTTCACAACACTGTATCCAGGTTGTAGAAGTCGCCACCAGAGAGAATATGAGACACGTTGCACTATGTTCACAACACTGTGTCCAGGTTGTAGAAGTCGCCACCAGAGAGAATATGAGACACGTTGCACTATGTTCACAACACTGTATCCAGGTTGTAGAAGTCGCCACCAGAGAGAATATGAGACACGTTGCACTATGTTCACAACACTGTGTCCAGGTTGTAGAAGTCGCCACCAGAGAGAATATGAGACACGTTGCACTATGTTCACAACACTGTGTCCAGGTTGTAGAAGTCGCCACCAGAGAGAATATGAGACACGTTGCACTATGTTCACAACACTGTGTCCAGGTTGTAGAAGTCGCCACCAGAGAGAATATGAGGGACGTTGCACTATGTTCACAACACTGTGTCCAGGTTGTAGAAGTCGCCACCAGAGAGAATATGAGGCACGTAGCACTATGTTCACAACACTGTGTCCAGGTTGTAGAAGTCGCCACCAGAGAGAATATGAGGCACGTAGCACTATGTTCACAACACTGTATCCAGGTTGTAGAAGTCGCCACCAGAGAGAATATGAGACACGTTGCACTATGTTCACAACACTGTATCCAGGTTGTAGAAGTCGCCACCAGAGAGAATATGAGACACGTTGCACTATGTTCACAACACTGTATCCAGGTTGTAGAAGTCGCCACCAGAGAGAATATGAGACACGTTGCACTATGTTCACAACACTGTATCCAGGTTGTAGAAGTCGCCACCAGAGAGAATATGAGGCACGTTGCACTATGTTCACAACACTGTATCCAGGTTGTAGAAGTCGCCACCAGAGAGAATATGAGACACGTTGCACTATGTTCACAACACTGTATCCAGGTTGTAGAAGTCGCCACCAGAGAGAATATGAGGCACGTTGCACTATGTTCACAACACTGTATCCAGGTTGTAGAAGTCGCCACCAGAGAGAATATGAGGCACGTTGCACTATGTTCACAACACTGTATCCAGGTTGTAGAAGTCGCCACCAGAGAGAATATGAGACACGTTGCACTATGTTCACAACACTGTATCCAGGTTGTAGAAGTCGCCACCAGAGAGAATATGAGGCACGTTGCACTATGTTCACAACACTGTATCCAGGTTGTAGAAGTCGCCACCAGAGAGAATATGAGACACGTTGCACTATGTTCACAACACTGTATCCAGGTTGTAGAAGTCGCCACCAGAGAGAATATGAGGCACGTTGCACTATGTTCACAACACTGTGTCCAGGTTGTAGAAGTCGCCACCAGAGAGAATATGAGACACGTAGCACTATGTTCACAACACTGTGTCCAGGTTGCAGAAGTCACCACCAGAGAGAATATGAGGGACGTTGCACTATGTTCACAACACTGTGTCCAGGTTGTAGAAGTCGCCACCAGAGAGAATATGAGGCACGTTGCACTATGTTCACAACACTGTATCCAGGTTGTAGAAGTCGCCACCAGAGAGAATATGAGACACGTTGCACTATGTTCACAACACTGTATCCAGGTTGTAGAAGTCGCCACCAGAGAGAATATGAGGGACGTTGCACTATGTTCACAACACTGTGTCCAGGTTGTAGAAGTCGCCACCAGAGAGAATATGAGACACGTTGCACTATGTTCACAACACTGTGTCCAGGTTGTAGAAGTCGCCACCAGAGAGAATATGAGGGACGTTGCACTATGTTCACAACACTGTGTCCAGGTTGTAGAAGTCGCCACCAGAGAGAATATGAGGCACGTTGCACTATGTTCACAACACTGTATCCAGGTTGTAGAAGTCGCCACCAGAGAGAATATGAGACACGTTGCACTATGTTCACAACACTGTGTCCAGGTTGTAGAAGTCGCCACCAGAGAGAATATGAGGGACGTTGCACTATGTTCACAACACTGTATCCAGGTTGTAGAAGTCGCCACCAGAGAGAATATGAGACACGTAGCACTATGTTCACAACACTGTATCCAGGTTGTAGAAGTCGCCACCAGAGAGAATATGAGACACGTTGCACTATGTTCACAACACTGTATCCAGGTTGTAGAAGTCGCCACCAGAGAGAATATGAGACACGTTGCACTATGTTCACAACACTGTGTCCAGGTTGTAGAAGTCGCCACCAGAGAGAATATGAGGGACGTTGCACTATGTTCACAACACTGTATCCAGGTTGTAGAAGTCGCCACCAGAGAGAATATGAGACACGTAGCACTATGTTCACAACACTGTATCCAGGTTGTAGAAGTCGCCACCAGAGAGAATATGAGACACGTTGCACTATGTTCACAACACTGTATCCAGGTTGTAGAAGTCGCCACCAGAGAGAATATGAGACACGTAGCACTATGTTCACAACACTGTATCCAGGTTGTAGAAGTCGCCACCAGAGAGAATATGAGACACGTAGCACTATGTTCACAACACTGTATCCAGGTTGTAGAAGTCGCCACCAGAGAGAATATGAGACACGTAGCACTATGTTCACAACACTGTATCCAGGTTGTAGAAGTCGCCACCAGAGAGAATATGAGACACGTAGCACTATGTTCACAACACTGTATCCAGGTTGTAGAAGTCGCCACCAGAGAGAATATGAGACACGTAGCACTATGTTCACAACACTGTATCCAGGTTGTAGAAGTCGCCACCAGAGAGAATATGAGACACGTTGCACTATGTTCACAACACTGTATCCAGGTTGTAGAAGTCGCCACCAGAGAGAATATGAGACACGTAGCACTATGTTCACAACACTGTATCCAGGTTGTAGAAGTCGCCACCAGAGAGAATATGAGACACGTAGCACTATGTTCACAACACTGTATCCAGGTTGTAGAAGTCGCCACCAGAGAGAATATGAGACACGTAGCACTATGTTCACAACACTGTGTCCAGGTTGTAGAAGTCGCCACCAGAGAGAATATGAGACACGTTGCACTATGTTCACAACACTGTGTCCAGGTTGTAGAAGTCGCCACCAGAGAGAATATGAGACACGTAGCACTATGTTCACAACACTGTGTCCAGGTTGTAGAAGTCGCCACCAGAGAGAATATGAGACACGTAGCACTATGTTCACAACACTGTATCCAGGTTGTAGAAGTCGCCACCAGAGAGAATATGAGGCACGTAGCACTATGTTCACAACACTGTGTCCAGGTTGTAGAAGTCGCCACCAGAGAGAATATGAGGCGACGTTGCACTATGTTCACAACACTGTATCCAGGTTGTAGAAGTCGCCACCAGAGAGAATATGAGGCACGTAGCACTATGTTCACAACACTGTGTCCAGGTTGTAGAAGTCGCCACCAGAGAGAATATGAGACACGTTGCACTATGTTCACAACACTGTGTCCAGGTTGTAGAAGTCGCCACCAGAGAGAATATGAGACACGTTGCACTATGTTCACAACACTGTATCCAGGTTGTAGAAGTCGCCACCAGAGAGAATATGAGGGACGTTGCACTATGTTCACAACACTGTATCCAGGTTGTAGAAGTCGCCACCAGAGAGAATATGAGGCACGTAGCACTATGTTCACAACACTGTGTCCAGGTTGTAGAAGTCGCCACCAGAGAGAATATGAGGCACGTAGCACTATGTTCACAACACTGTGTCCAGGTTGTAGAAGTCGCCACCAGAGAGAATATGAGACACGTTGCACTATGTTCACAACACTGTATCCAGGTTGTAGAAGTCGCCACCAGAGAGAATATGAGGGACGTTGCACTATGTTCACAACACTGTATCCAGGTTGTAGAAGTCGCCACCAGAGAGAATATGAGGCACGTTGCACTATGTTCACAACACTGTATCCAGGTTGTAGAAGTCACCACCAGAGAGAATATGAGGGACGTTGCACTATGTTCACAACACTGTGTCCAGGTTGTAGAAGTCGCCACCAGAGAGAATATGAGGCACGTTGCACTATGTTCACAACACTGTATCCAGGTTGTAGAAGTCGCCACCAGAGAGAATATGAGACACGTTGCACTATGTTCACAACACTGTGTCCAGGTTGTAGAAGTCGCCACCAGAGAGAATATGAGGGACGTTGCACTATGTTCACAACACTGTATCCAGGTTGTAGAAGTCGCCACCAGAGAGAATATGAGGGACGTTGCACTATGTTCACAACACTGTGTCCAGGTTGTAGAAGTCGCCACCAGAGAGAATATGAGGCACGTTGCACTATGTTCACAACACTGTATCCAGGTTGTAGAAGTCGCCACCAGAGAGAATATGAGACACGTTGCACTATGTTCACAACACTGTGTCCAGGTTGTAGAAGTCGCCACCAGAGAGAATATGAGGCACGTTGCACTATGTTCACAACACTGTATCCAGGTTGTAGAAGTCGCCACCAGAGAGAATATGAGACACGTTGCACTATGTTCACAACACTGTGTCCAGGTTGTAGAAGTCGCCACCAGAGAGAATATGAGGGACGTTGCACTATGTTCACAACACTGTATCCAGGTTGTAGAAGTCGCCACCAGAGAGAATATGAGGCACGTTGCACTATGTTCACAACACTGTGTCCAGGTTGTAGAAGTCGCCACCAGAGAGAATATGAGACACGTTGCACTATGTTCACAACACTGTATCCAGGTTGTAGAAGTCGCCACCAGAGAGAATATGAGGCACGTTGCACTATGTTCACAACACTGTATCCAGGTTGTAGAAGTCGCCACCAGAGAGAATATGAGGCACGTTGCACTATGTTCACAACACTGTATCCAGGTTGTAGAAGTCACCACCAGAGAGAATATGAGGGACGTTGCACTATGTTCACAACACTGTGTCCAGGTTGTAGAAGTCGCCACCAGAGAGAATATGAGGGACGTTGCACTATGTTCACAACACTGTATCCAGGTTGTAGAAGTCGCCACCAGAGAGAATATGAGGGACGTTGCACTATGTTCACAACACTGTGTCCAGGTTGTAGAAGTCGCCACCAGAGAGAATATGAGGGACGTTGCACTATGTTCACAACACTGTATCCAGGTTGTAGAAGTCGCCACCAGAGAGAATATGAGGGACGTTGCACTATGTTCACAACACTGTGTCCAGGTTGTAGAAGTCGCCACCAGAGAGAATATGAGGGACGTTGCACTATGTTCACAACACTGTATCCAGGTTGTAGAAGTCGCCACCAGAGAGAATATGAGGGACGTTGCACTATGTTCACAACACTGTGTCCAGGTTGTAGAAGTCGCCACCAGAGAGAATATGAGGGACGTTGCACTATGTTCACAACACTGTATCCAGGTTGTAGAAGTCGCCACCAGAGAGAATATGAGACACGTTGCACTATGTTCACAACACTGTGTCCAGGTTGTAGAAGTCGCCACCAGAGAGAATATGAGACACGTAGCACTATGTTCACAACACTGTGTCCAGGTTGTAGAAGTCGCCACCAGAGAGAATATGAGGGACGTAGCACTATGTTCACAACACTGTATCCAGGTTGTAGAAGTCGCCACCAGATAGAATATGAGACACGTTGCACTATGTTCACAACACTGTATCCAGGTTGTAGAAGTCGCCACCAGAGAGAATATGAGACACGTTGCACTATGTTCACAACACTGTGTCCAGGTTGTAGAAGTCGCCACCAGAGAGAATATGAGGCACGTTGCACTATGTTCACAACACTGTGTCCAGGTTGTAGAAGTCGCCACCAGAGAGAATATGAGGCACGTTGCACTATGTTCACAACACTGTGTCCAGGTTGTAGAAGTCGCCACCAGAGAGAATATGAGGGACGTAGCACTATGTTCACAACACTGTATCCAGGTTGTAGAAGTCGCCACCAGATAGAATATGAGACACGTAGCACTATGTTCACAACACTGTGTCCAGGTTGTAGAAGTCGCCACCAGATAGAATATGAGACACGTTGCACTATGTTCACAACACTGTATCCAGGTTGTAGAAGTCGCCACCAGAGAGAATATGAGACACGTTGCACTATGTTCACAACACTGTGTCCAGGTTGTAGAAGTCGCCACCAGAGAGAATATGAGGCACGTTGCACTATGTTCACAACACTGTGTCCAGGTTGTAGAAGTCGCCACCAGAGAGAATATGAGGCACGTTGCACTATGTTCACAACACTGTGTCCAGGTTGTAGAAGTCGCCACCAGAGAGAATATGAGGCACGTTGCACTATGTTCACAACACTGTGTCCAGGTTGTAGAAGTCGCCACCAGAGAGAATATGAGGGACGTAGCACTATGTTCACAACACTGTGTCCAGGTTGTAGAAGTCGCCACCAGAGAGAATATGAGACACGTAGCACTATGTTCACAACACTGTGTCCAGGTTGTAGAAGTCGCCACCAGAGAGAATATGAGGCACGTTGCACTATGTTCACAACACTGTGTCCAGGTTGTAGAAGTCGCCACCAGAGAGAATATGAGGCACGTTGCACTATGTTCACAACACTGTGTCCAGGTTGTAGAAGTCGCCACCAGAGAGAATATGAGACACGTAGCACTATGTTCACAACACTGTATCCAGGTTGTAGAAGTCGCCACCAGAGAGAATATGAGACACGTAGCACTATGTTCACAACACTGTATCCAGGTTGTAGAAGTCGCCACCAGAGAGAATATGAGACACGTAGCACTATGTTCACAACACTGTGTCCAGGTTGTAGAAGTCGCCACCAGAGAGAATATGAGACACGTAGCACTATGTTCACAACACTGTGTCCAGGTTGTAGAAGTCGCCACCAGAGAGAATATGAGACACGTTGCACTATGTTCACAACACTGTGTCCAGGTTGTAGAAGTCGCCACCAGAGAGAATATGAGACACGTTGCACTATGTTCACAACACTGTGTCCAGGTTGTAGAAGTCGCCACCAGAGAGAATATGAGACACGTTGCACTATGTTCACAACACTGTGTCCAGGTTGTAGAAGTCGCCACCAGAGAGAATATGAGACACGTTGCACTATGTTCACAACACTGTGTCCAGGTTGTAGAAGTCGCCACCAGAGAGAATATGAGACACGTTGCACTATGTTCACAACACTGTATCCAGGTTGTAGAAGTCGCCACCAGAGAGAATATGAGACACGTTGCACTATGTTCACAACACTGTGTCCAGGTTGTAGAAGTCGCCACCAGAGAGAATATGAGGGACGTTGCACTATGTTCACAACACTGTATCCAGGTTGTAGAAGTCACCACCAGAGAGAATATGAGGGACGTTGCACTATGTTCACAACACTGTGTCCAGGTTGTAGAAGTCGCCACCAGAGAGAATATGAGACACGTAGCACTATGTTCACAACACTGTGTCCAGGTTGTAGAAGTCGCCACCAGAGAGAATATGAGACACGTTGCACTATGTTCACAACACTGTGTCCAGGTTGTAGAAGTCGCCACCAGAGAGAATATGAGACACGTTGCACTATGTTCACAACACTGTGTCCAGGTTGTAGAAGTCGCCACCAGAGAGAATATGAGACACGTTGCACTATGTTCACAACACTGTATCCAGGTTGTAGAAGTCGCCACCAGAGAGAATATGAGACACGTTGCACTATGTTCACAACACTGTGTCCAGGTTGTAGAAGTCGCCACCAGAGAGAATATGAGGGACGTTGCACTATGTTCACAACACTGTATCCAGGTTGTAGAAGTCACCACCAGAGAGAATATGAGGGACGTAGCACTATGTTCACAACACTGTATCCAGGTTGTAGAAGTCGCCACCAGAGAGAATATGAGGCACGTAGCACTATGTTCACAACACTGTATCCAGGTTGTAGAAGTCGCCACCAGAGAGAATATGAGACACGTTGCACTATGTTCACAACACTGTATCCAGGTTGTAGAAGTCGCCACCAGAGAGAATATGAGGCACGTAGCACTATGTTCACAACACTGTATCCAGGTTGTAGAAGTCGCCACCAGAGAGAATATGAGGCACGTTGCACTATGTTCACAACACTGTGTCCAGGTTGTAGAAGTCGCCACCAGAGAGAATATGAGACACGTAGCACTATGTTCACAACACTGTGTCCAGGTTGTAGAAGTCGCCACCAGAGAGAATATGAGGGACGTAGCACTATGTTCACAACACTGTATCCAGGTTGTAGAAGTCGCCACCAGAGAGAATATGAGACACGTAGCACTATGTTCACAACACTGTGTCCAGGTTGTAGAAGTCGCCACCAGAGAGAATATGAGGCACGTTGCACTATGTTCACAACACTGTGTCCAGGTTGTAGAAGTCGCCACCAGAGAGAATATGAGACACGTAGCACTATGTTCACAACACTGTGTCCAGGTTGTAGAAGTCGCCACCAGAGAGAATATGAGGGACGTTGCACTATGTTCACAACACTGTGTCCAGGTTGTAGAAGTCGCCACCAGAGAGAATATGAGGCACGTTGCACTATGTTCACAACACTGTGTCCAGGTTGTAGAAGTCGCCACCAGAGAGAATATGAGGCACGTAGCACTATGTTCACAACACTGTGTCCAGGTTGTAGAAGTCGCCACCAGAGAGAATATGAGGCACGTTGCACTATGTTCACAACACTGTGTCCAGGTTGTAGAAGTCACCACCAGAGAGAATATGAGACACGTTGCACTATGTTCACAACACTGTATCCAGGTTGTAGAAGTCGCCACCAGAGAGAATATGAGGCACGTTGCACTATGTTCACAACACTGTATCCAGGTTGTAGAAGTCGCCACCAGAGAGAATATGAGGCACGTTGCACTATGTTCACAACACTGTATCCAGGTTGTAGAAGTCGCCACCAGAGAGAATATGAGACACGTTGCACTATGTTCACAACACTGTATCCAGGTTGTAGAAGTCGCCACCAGAGAGAATATGAGACACGTTGCACTATGTTCACAACACTGTATCCAGGTTGTAGAAGTCGCCACCAGAGAGAATATGAGACACGTTGCACTATGTTCACAACACTGTGTCCAGGTTGTAGAAGTCGCCACCAGAGAGAATATGAGGCACGTTGCACTATGTTCACAACACTGTATCCAGGTTGTAGAAGTCGCCACCAGAGAGAATATGAGACACGTTGCACTATGTTCACAACACTGTGTCCAGGTTGTAGAAGTCGCCACCAGAGAGAATATGAGGCACGTTGCACTATGTTCACAACACTGTGTCCAGGTTGTAGAAGTCGCCACCAGAGAGAATATGAGACACGTTGCACTATGTTCACAACACTGTATCCAGGTTGTAGAAGTCGCCACCAGAGAGAATATGAGGCACGTTGCACTATGTTCACAACACTGTATCCAGGTTGTAGAAGTCGCCACCAGAGAGAATATGAGGCACGTTGCACTATGTTCACAACACTGTATCCAGGTTGTAGAAGTCGCCACCAGAGAGAATATGAGACACGTTGCACTATGTTCACAACACTGTATCCAGGTTGTAGAAGTCACCACCAGAGAGAATATGAGACACGTTGCACTATGTTCACAACACTGTATCCAGGTTGTAGAAGTCGCCACCAGAGAGAATATGAGGCACGTTGCACTATGTTCACAACACTGTATCCAGGTTGTAGAAGTCACCACCAGAGAGAATATGAGACACGTTGCACTATGTTCACAACACTGTATCCAGGTTGTAGAAGTCGCCACCAGAGAGAATATGAGACACGTTGCACTATGTTCACAACACTGTATCCAGGTTGTAGAAGTCGCCACCAGAGAGAATATGAGGCACGTTGCACTATGTTCACAACACTGTGTCCAGGTTGTAGAAGTCGCCACCAGAGAGAATATGAGACACGTTGCACTATGTTCACAACACTGTGTCCAGGTTGTAGAAGTCGCCACCAGAGAGAATATGAGGCACGTTGCACTATGTTCACAACACTGTGTCCAGGTTGTAGAAGTCGCCACCAGAGAGAATATGAGGGACGTTGCACTATGTTCACAACACTGTATCCAGGTTGTAGAAGTCGCCACCAGAGAGAATATGAGGGACGTTGCACTATGTTCACAACACTGTATCCAGGTTGTAGAAGTCGCCACCAGAGAGAATATGAGGCACGTTGCACTATGTTCACAACACTGTGTCCAGGTTGTAGAAGTCGCCACCAGAGAGAATATGAGGCACGTTGCACTATGTTCACAACACTGTGTCCAGGTTGTAGAAGTCGCCACCAGAGAGAATATGAGGCACGTTGCACTATGTTCACAACACTGTGTCCAGGTTGTAGAAGTCGCCACCAGAGAGAATATGAGACACGTTGCACTATGTTCACAACACTGTGTCCAGGTTGTAGAAGTCGCCACCAGAGAGAATATGAGACACGTTGCACTATGTTCACAACACTGTATCCAGGTTGTAGAAGTCGCCACCAGAGAGAATATGAGGCACGTTGCACTATGTTCACAACACTGTGTCCAGGTTGTAGAAGTCACCACCAGAGAGAATATGAGACACGTTGCACTATGTTCACAACACTGTATCCAGGTTGTAGAAGTCGCCACCAGAGAGAATATGAGGCACGTTGCACTATGTTCACAACACTGTATCCAGGTTGTAGAAGTCGCCACCAGAGAGAATATGAGACACGTTGCACTATGTTCACAACACTGTATCCAGGTTGTAGAAGTCACCACCAGAGAGAATATGAGGCACGTTGCACTATGTTCACAACACTGTATCCAGGTTGTAGAAGTCGCCACCAGAGAGAATATGAGACACGTAGCACTATGTTCACAACACTGTGTCCAGGTTGTAGAAGTCGCCACCAGAGAGAATATGAGGCACGTTGCACTATGTTCACAACACTGTGTCCAGGTTGTAGAAGTCACCACCAGAGAGAATATGAGGGACGTTGCACTATGTTCACAACACTGTATCCAGGTTGTAGAAGTCACCACCAGAGAGAATATGAGGCACGTTGCACTATGTTCACAACACTGTATCCAGGTTGTAGAAGTCGCCACCAGAGAGAATATGAGACACGTTGCACTATGTTCACAACACTGTGTCCAGGTTGTAGAAGTCGCCACCAGAGAGAATATGAGACACGTAGCACTATGTTCACAACACTGTGTCCAGGTTGTAGAAGTCGCCACCAGAGAGAATATGAGGCACGTTGCACTATGTTCACAACACTGTGTCCAGGTTGTAGAAGTCGCCACCAGAGAGAATATGAGGCACGTTGCACTATGTTCACAACACTGTGTCCAGGTTGTAGAAGTCGCCACCAGAGAGAATATGAGGGACGTAGCACTATGTTCACAACACTGTGTCCAGGTTGTAGAAGTCGCCACCAGAGAGAATATGAGACACGTAGCACTATGTTCACAACACTGTATCCAGGTTGTAGAAGTCGCCACCAGAGAGAATATGAGACACGTTGCACTATGTTCACAACACTGTGTCCAGGTTGTAGAAGTCGCCACCAGAGAGAATATGAGGGACGTTGCACTATGTTCACAACACTGTATCCAGGTTGTAGAAGTCGCCACCAGAGAGAATATGAGGCACGTTGCACTATGTTCACAACACTGTGTCCAGGTTGTAGAAGTCGCCACCAGAGAGAATATGAGGCACGTTGCACTATGTTCACAACACTGTATCCAGGTTGTAGAAGTCGCCACCAGAGAGAATATGAGGCACGTTGCACTATGTTCACAACACTGTATCCAGGTTGTAGAAGTCGCCACCAGAGAGAATATGAGGGACGTTGCACTATGTTCACAACACTGTATCCAGGTTGTAGAAGTCGCCACCAGAGAGAATATGAGGCACGTTGCACTATGTTCACAACACTGTGTCCAGGTTGTAGAAGTCGCCACCAGAGAGAATATGAGGCACGTTGCACTATGTTCACAACACTGTGTCCAGGTTGTAGAAGTCGCCACCAGAGAGAATATGAGGCACGTTGCACTATGTTCACAACACTGTATCCAGGTTGTAGAAGTCACCACCAGAGAGAATATGAGGGACGTTGCACTATGTTCACAACACTGTGTCCAGGTTGTAGAAGTCGCCACCAGAGAGAATATGAGGGACGTTGCACTATGTTCACAACACTGTGTCCAGGTTGTAGAAGTCGCCACCAGAGAGAATATGAGACACGTTGCACTATGTTCACAACACTGTGTCCAGGTTGTAGAAGTCGCCACCAGAGAGAATATGAGACACGTTGCACTATGTTCACAACACTGTGTCCAGGTTGTAGAAGTCGCCACCAGAGAGAATATGAGACACGTTGCACTATGTTCACAACACTGTATCCAGGTTGTAGAAGTCGCCACCAGAGAGAATATGAGACACGTTGCACTATGTTCACAACACTGTATCCAGGTTGTAGAAGTCGCCACCAGAGAGAATATGAGGGACGTTGCACTATGTTCACAACACTGTGTCCAGGTTGTAGAAGTCGCCACCAGAGAGAATATGAGACACGTTGCACTATGTTCACAACACTGTATCCAGGTTGTAGAAGTCGCCACCAGAGAGAATATGAGACACGTTGCACTATGTTCACAACACTGTGTCCAGGTTGTAGAAGTCGCCACCAGAGAGAATATGAGGCACGTTGCACTATGTTCACAACACTGTGTCCAGGTTGTAGAAGTCGCCACCAGAGAGAATATGAGGCACGTTGCACTATGTTCACAACACTGTATCCAGGTTGTAGAAGTCGCCACCAGAGAGAATATGAGACACGTTGCACTATGTTCACAACACTGTGTCCAGGTTGTAGAAGTCGCCACCAGAGAGAATATGAGGCACGTTGCACTATGCTCACAACACTGTATCCAGGTTGTAGAAGTCGCCACCAGAGAGAATATGAGACACGTTGCACTATGTTCACAACACTGTGTCCAGGTTGTAGAAGTCGCCACCAGAGAGAATATGAGGCACGTTGCACTATGTTCACAACACTGTGTCCAGGTTGTAGAAGTCGCCACCAGAGAGAATATGAGGCACGTTGCACTATGTTCACAACACTGTGTCCAGGTTGTAGAAGTCGCCACCAGAGAGAATATGAGGCACGTTGCACTATGTTCACAACACTGTGTCCAGGTTGTAGAAGTCGCCACCAGAGAGAATATGAGGCACGTTGCACTATGTTCACAACACTGTATCCAGGTTGTAGAAGTCGCCACCAGAGAGAATATGAGGGACGTTGCACTATGTTCACAACACTGTGTCCAGGTTGTAGAAGTCGCCACCAGAGAGAATATGAGGCACGTTGCACTATGTTCACAACACTGTGTCCAGGTTGTAGAAGTCGCCACCAGAGAGAATATGAGGGACGTTGCACTATGTTCACAACACTGTGTCCAGGTTGTAGAAGTCGCCACCAGAGAGAATATGAGGCACGTTGCACTATGTTCACAACACTGTGTCCAGGTTGTAGAAGTCGCCACCAGAGAGAATATGAGGCACGTTGCACTATGTTCACAACACTGTGTCCAGGTTGTAGAAGTCGCCACCAGAGAGAATATGAGGGACGTTGCACTATGTTCACAACACTGTGTCCAGGTTGTAGAAGTCGCCACCAGAGAGAATATGAGGCACGTTGCACTATGTTCACAACACTGTATCCAGGTTGTAGAAGTCGCCACCAGAGAGAATATGAGACACGTTGCACTATGTTCACAACACTGTGTCCAGGTTGTAGAAGTCGCCACCAGAGAGAATATGAGGCACGTTGCACTATGTTCACAACACTGTATCCAGGTTGTAGAAGTCGCCACCAGAGAGAATATGAGACACGTTGCACTATGTTCACAACACTGTATCCAGGTTGTAGAAGTCGCCACCAGAGAGAATATGAGGCACGTAGCACTATGTTCACAACACTGTATCCAGGTTGTAGAAGTCACCACCAGAGAGAATATGAGACACGTTGCACTATGTTCACAACACTGTATCCAGGTTGTAGAAGTCGCCACCAGAGAGAATATGAGGGACGTTGCACTATGTTCACAACACTGTATCCAGGTTGTAGAAGTCGCCACCAGAGAGAATATGAGACACGTTGCACTATGTTCACAACACTGTGTCCAGGTTGTAGAAGTCGCCACCAGAGAGAATATGAGGCACGTTGCACTATGTTCACAACACTGTATCCAGGTTGTAGAAGTCGCCACCAGAGAGAATATGAGGCACGTTGCACTATGCTCACAACACTGTATCCAGGTTGTAGAAGTCGCCACCAGAGAGAATATGAGACACGTTGCACTATGTTCACAACACTGTATCCAGGTTGTAGAAGTCGCCACCAGAGAGAATATGAGACACGTTGCACTATGTTCACAACACTGTATCCAGGTTGTAGAAGTCGCCACCAGAGAGAATATGAGGCACGTTGCACTATGTTCACAACACTGTATCCAGGTTGTAGAAGTCGCCACCAGAGAGAATATGAGGCACGTTGCACTATGTTCACAACACTGTGTCCAGGTTGTAGAAGTCGCCACCAGAGAGAATATGAGACACGTTGCACTATGTTCACAACACTGTATCCAGGTTGTAGAAGTCGCCACCAGAGAGAATATGAGGCACGTTGCACTATGTTCACAACACTGTGTCCAGGTTGTAGAAGTCGCCACCAGAGAGAATATGAGGCACGTTGCACTATGTTCACAACACTGTATCCAGGTTGTAGAAGTCGCCACCAGAGAGAATATGAGACACGTTGCACTATGTTCACAACACTGTATCCAGGTTGTAGAAGTCGCCACCAGAGAGAATATGAGGCACGTTGCACTATGTTCACAACACTGTGTCCAGGTTGTAGAAGTCGCCACCAGAGAGAATATGAGACACGTAGCACTATGTTCACAACACTGTGTCCAGGTTGTAGAAGTCGCCACCAGAGAGAATATGAGGCACGTTGCACTATGTTCACAACACTGTATCCAGGTTGTAGAAGTCGCCACCAGAGAGAATATGAGGGACGTTGCACTATGTTCACAACACTGTGTCCAGGTTGTAGAAGTCGCCACCAGAGAGAATATGAGGCACGTTGCACTATGTTCACAACACTGTGTCCAGGTTGTAGAAGTCGCCACCAGAGAGAATATGAGGCACGTTGCACTATGTTCACAACACTGTGTCCAGGTTGTAGAAGTCGCCACCAGAGAGAATATGAGACACGTAGCACTATGTTCACAACACTGTATCCAGGTTGTAGAAGTCGCCACCAGAGAGAATATGAGACACGTTGCACTATGTTCACAACACTGTATCCAGGTTGTAGAAGTCGCCACCAGAGAGAATATGAGACACGTTGCACTATGTTCACAACACTGTGTCCAGGTTGTAGAAGTCGCCACCAGAGAGAATATGAGGCACGTTGCACTATGTTCACAACACTATATCCAGGTTGTAGAAGTCGCCACCAGAGAGAATATGAGGCACGTTGCACTATGTTCACAACACTATATCCAGGTTGTAGAAGTCGCCACCAGAGAGAATATGAGGCGACGTTGCACTATGTTCACAACACTGTGTCCAGGTTGTAGAAGTCGCCACCAGAGAGAATATGAGGGACGTTGCACTATGTTCACAACACTGTATCCAGGTTGTAGAAGTCGCCACCAGAGAGAATATGAGGCACGTTGCACTATGTTCACAACACTGTATCCAGGTTGTAGAAGTCGCCACCAGAGAGAATATGAGACACGTTGCACTATGTTCACAACACTGTGTCCAGGTTGTAGAAGTCGCCACCAGAGAGAATATGAGGCACGTTGCACTATGTTCACAACACTGTATCCAGGTTGTAGAAGTCGCCACCAGAGAGAATATGAGACACGTTGCACTATGTTCACAACACTGTGTCCAGGTTGTAGAAGTCGCCACCAGAGAGAATATGAGACACGTTGCACTATGTTCACAACACTGTATCCAGGTTGTAGAAGTCGCCACCAGAGAGAATATGAGACACGTTGCACTATGTTCACAACACTGTATCCAGGTTGTAGAAGTCGCCACCAGAGAGAATATGAGACACGTTGCACTATGTTCACAACACTGTGTCCAGGTTGTAGAAGTCGCCACCAGAGAGAATATGAGACACGTAGCACTATGTTCACAACACTGTGTCCAGGTTGTAGAAGTCGCCACCAGAGAGAATATGAGGGACGTAGCACTATGTTCACAACACTGTATCCAGGTTGTAGAAGTCGCCACCAGAGAGAATATGAGGGACGTAGCACTATGTTCACAACACTGTATCCAGGTTGTAGAAGTCGCCACCAGAGAGAATATGAGGGACGTTGCACTATGTTCACAACACTGTGTCCAGGTTGTAGAAGTCGCCACCAGAGAGAATATGAGGGACGTAGCACTATGTTCACAACACTGTATCCAGGTTGTAGAAGTCGCCACCAGAGAGAATATGAGACACGTTGCACTATGTTCACAACACTGTATCCAGGTTGTAGAAGTCGCCACCAGAGAGAATATGAGACACGTTGCACTATGTTCACAACACTGTGTCCAGGTTGTAGAAGTCACCACCAGAGAGAATATGAGACACGTTGCACTATGTTCACAACACTGTGTCCAGGTTGTAGAAGTCGCCACCAGAGAGAATATGAGACACGTTGCACTATGTTCACAACACTGTATCCAGGTTGTAGAAGTCGCCACCAGAGAGAATATGAGGGACGTTGCACTATGTTCACAACACTGTATCCAGGTTGTAGAAGTCGCCACCAGAGAGAATATGAGGGACGTAGCACTATGTTCACAACACTGTATCCAGGTTGTAGAAGTCGCCACCAGAGAGAATATGAGGCACGTTGCACTATGTTCACAACACTGTGTCCAGGTTGTAGAAGTCGCCACCAGAGAGAATATGAGACACGTTGCACTATGTTCACAACACTGTATCCAGGTTGTAGAAGTCACCACCAGAGAGAATATGAGACACGTAGCACTATGTTCACAACACTGTATCCAGGTTGTAGAAGTCGCCACCAGAGAGAATATGAGACACGTTGCACTATGTTCACAACACTGTATCCAGGTTGTAGAAGTCGCCACCAGAGAGAATATGAGACACGTTGCACTATGTTCACAACACTGTATCCAGGTTGTAGAAGTCGCCACCAGAGAGAATATGAGACACGTTGCACTATGTTCACAACACTGTATCCAGGTTGTAGAAGTCGCCACCAGAGAGAATATGAGACACGTTGCACTATGTTCACAACACTGTATCCAGGTTGTAGAAGTCGCCACCAGAGAGAATATGAGGGACGTAGCACTATGTTCACAACACTGTATCCAGGTTGTAGAAGTCGCCACCAGAGAGAATATGAGGCACGTAGCACTATGTTCACAACACTGTATCCAGGTTGTAGAAGTCGCCACCAGAGAGAATATGAGACACGTAGCACTATGTTCACAACACTGTGTCCAGGTTGTAGAAGTCGCCACCAGAGAGAATATGAGACACGTAGCACTATGTTCACAACACTGTATCCAGGTTGTAGAAGTCGCCACCAGAGAGAATATGAGACACGTTGCACTATGTTCACAACACTGTGTCCAGGTTGTAGAAGTCGCCACCAGAGAGAATATGAGACACGTTGCACTATGTTCACAACACTGTATCCAGGTTGTAGAAGTCACCACCAGAGAGAATATGAGACACGTTGCACTATGTTCACAACACTGTGTCCAGGTTGTAGAAGTCGCCACCAGAGAGAATATGAGACACGTTGCACTATGTTCACAACACTGTATCCAGGTTGTAGAAGTCGCCACCAGAGAGAATATGAGACACGTTGCACTATGTTCACAACACTGTGTCCAGGTTGTAGAAGTCGCCACCAGAGAGAATATGAGACACGTTGAACTATGTTCACAACACTGTATCCAGGTTGTAGAAGTCGCCACCAGAGAGAATATGAGACACGTTGCACTATGTTCACAACACTGTGTCCAGGTTGTAGAAGTCGCCACCAGAGAGAATATGAGACACGTTGCACTATGTTCACAACACTGTGTCCAGGTTGTAGAAGTCGCCACCAGAGAGAATATGAGACACGTTGCACTATGTTCACAACACTGTATCCAGGTTGTAGAAGTCGCCACCAGAGAGAATATGAGACACGTTGCACTATGTTCACAACACTGTATCCAGGTTGTAGAAGTCGCCACCAGAGAGAATATGAGACACGTTGCACTATGTTCACAACACTGTATCCAGGTTGTAGAAGTCGCCACCAGAGAGAATATGAGACACGTTGCACTATGTTCACAACACTGTATCCAGGTTGTAGAAGTCACCACCAGAGAGAATATGAGGCACGTTGCACTATGTTCACAACACTGTGTCCAGGTTGTAGAAGTCACCACCAGAGAGAATATGAGGCACGTTGCACTATGTTCACAACACTGTGTCCAGGTTGTAGAAGTCGCCACCAGAGAGAATATGAGGCACGTTGCACTATGTTCACAACACTGTGTCCAGGTTGTAGAAGTCACCACCAGAGAGAATATGAGGCACGTTGCACTATGTTCACAACACTGTGTCCAGGTTGTAGAAGTCACCACCAGAGAGAATATGAGGCACGTTGCACTATGTTCACAACACTGTGTCCAGGTTGTAGAAGTCGCCACCAGAGAGAATATGAGACACGTTGCACTATGTTCACAACACTGTATCCAGGTTGTAGAAGTCGCCACCAGAGAGAATATGAGACACGTTGCACTATGTTCACAACACTGTATCCAGGTTGTAGAAGTCGCCACCAGAGAGAATATGAGGGACGTTGCACTATGTTCACAACACTGTGTCCAGGTTGTAGAAGTCGCCACCAGAGAGAATATGAGGGACGTTGCACTATGTTCACAACACTGTATCCAGGTTGTAGAAGTCGCCACCAGAGAGAATATGAGACACGTTGCACTATGTTCACAACACTGTATCCAGGTTGTAGAAGTCGCCACCAGAGAGAATATGAGACACGTTGCACTATGTTCACAACACTGTGTCCAGGTTGTAGAAGTCGCCACCAGAGAGAATATGAGGGACGTTGCACTATGTTCACAACACTGTATCCAGGTTGTAGAAGTCGCCACCAGAGAGAATATGAGACACGTTGCACTATGTTCACAACACTGTGTCCAGGTTGTAGAAGTCGCCACCAGAGAGAATATGAGACACGTTGCACTATGTTCACAACACTGTATCCAGGTTGTAGAAGTCGCCACCAGAGAGAATATGAGGGACGTTGCACTATGTTCACAACACTGTATCCAGGTTGTAGAAGTCGCCACCAGAGAGAATATGAGGCACGTTGCACTATGTTCACAACACTGTATCCAGGTTGTAGAAGTCGCCACCAGAGAGAATATGAGACACGTAGCACTATGTTCACAACACTGTATCCAGGTTGTAGAAGTCGCCACCAGAGAGAATATGAGGGACGTTGCACTATGTTCACAACACTGTATCCAGGTTGTAGAAGTCGCCACCAGAGAGAATATGAGACACGTTGCACTATGTTCACAACACTGTGTCCAGGTTGTAGAAGTCGCCACCAGAGAGAATATGAGACACGTTGCACTATGTTCACAACACTGTATCCAGGTTGTAGAAGTCGCCACCAGAGAGAATATGAGACACGTTGCACTATGTTCACAACACTGTATCCAGGTTGTAGAAGTCGCCACCAGAGAGAATATGAGGGACGTTGCACTATGTTCACAACACTGTGTCCAGGTTGTAGAAGTCGCCACCAGAGAGAATATGAGGGACGTTGCACTATGTTCACAACACTGTATCCAGGTTGTAGAAGTCGCCACCAGAGAGAATATGAGACACGTTGCACTATGTTCACAACACTGTATCCAGGTTGTAGAAGTCGCCACCAGAGAGAATATGAGACACGTTGCACTATGTTCACAACACTGTATCCAGGTTGTAGAAGTCGCCACCAGAGAGAATATGAGGGACGTTGCACTATGTTCACAACACTGTATCCAGGTTGTAGAAGTCGCCACCAGAGAGAATATGAGGCACGTTGCACTATGTTCACAACACTGTATCCAGGTTGTAGAAGTCGCCACCAGAGAGAATATGAGGGACGTTGCACTATGTTCACAACACTGTATCCAGGTTGTAGAAGTCGCCACCAGAGAGAATATGAGACACGTAGCACTATGTTCACAACACTGTATCCAGGTTGTAGAAGTCGCCACCAGAGAGAATATGAGGCACGTTGCACTATGTTCACAACACTGTATCCAGGTTGTAGAAGTCGCCACCAGAGAGAATATGAGGGACGTTGCACTATGTTCACAACACTGTATCCAGGTTGTAGAAGTCGCCACCAGAGAGAATATGAGGGACGTAGCACTATGTTCACAACACTGTATCCAGGTTGTAGAAGTCGCCACCAGAGAGAATATGAGACACGTTGCACTATGTTCACAACACTGTATCCAGGTTGTAGAAGTCGCCACCAGAGAGAATATGAGACACGTTGCACTATGTTCACAACACTGTATCCAGGTTGTAGAAGTCGCCACCAGAGAGAATATGAGGCACGTAGCACTATGTTCACAACACTGTGTCCAGGTTGTAGAAGTCGCCACCAGAGAGAATATGAGGGACGTAGCACTATGTTCACAACACTGTATCCAGGTTGTAGAAGTCGCCACCAGAGAGAATATGAGACACGTTGCACTATGTTCACAACACTGTATCCAGGTTGTAGAAGTCGCCACCAGAGAGAATATGAGACACGTTGCACTATGTTCACAACACTGTATCCAGGTTGTAGAAGTCGCCACCAGAGAGAATATGAGACACGTTGCACTATGTTCACAACACTGTGTCCAGGTTGTAGAAGTCGCCACCAGAGAGAATATGAGACACGTTGCACTATGTTCACAACACTGTATCCAGGTTGTAGAAGTCGCCACCAGAGAGAATATGAGACACGTTGCACTATGTTCACAACACTGTATCCAGGTTGTAGAAGTCGCCACCAGAGAGAATATGAGACACGTTGCACTATGTTCACAACACTGTGTCCAGGTTGTAGAAGTCGCCACCAGAGAGAATATGAGACACGTTGCACTATGTTCACAACACTGTATCCAGGTTGTAGAAGTCGCCACCAGAGAGAATATGAGGCACGTTGCACTATGTTCACAACACTGTATCCAGGTTGTAGAAGTCGCCACCAGAGAGAATATGAGACACGTTGCACTATGTTCACAACACTGTATCCAGGTTGTAGAAGTCGCCACCAGAGAGAATATGAGACACGTTGCACTATGTTCACAACACTGTGTCCAGGTTGTAGAAGTCGCCACCAGAGAGAATATGAGGGACGTTGCACTATGTTCACAACACTGTGTCCAGGTTGTAGAAGTCGCCACCAGAGAGAATATGAGACACGTTGCACTATGTTCACAACACTGTGTCCAGGTTGTAGAAGTCGCCACCAGAGAGAATATGAGGCACGTTGCACTATGTTCACAACACTGTGTCCAGGTTGTAGAAGTCGCCACCAGAGAGAATATGAGGGACGTTGCACTATGTTCACAACACTGTGTCCAGGTTGTAGAAGTCGCCACCAGAGAGAATATGAGGCACGTTGCACTATGTTCACAACACTGTGTCCAGGTTGTAGAAGTCGCCACCAGAGAGAATATGAGACACGTTGCACTATGTTCACAACACTGTGTCCAGGTTGTAGAAGTCGCCACCAGAGAGAATATGAGGGACGTTGCACTATGTTCACAACACTGTATCCAGGTTGTAGAAGTCACCACCAGAGAGAATATGAGGCACGTTGCACTATGTTCACAACACTGTATACAGGTTGTAGAAGTCGCCACCAGAGAGAATATGAGGGACGTAGCACTATGTTCACAACACTGTGTCCAGGTTGTAGAAGTCGCCACCAGAGAGAATATGAGGGACGTAGCACTATGTTCACAACACTGTATCCAGGTTGTAGAAGTCGCCACCAGAGAGAATATGAGGGACGTAGCACTATGTTCACAACACTGTGTCCAGGTTGTAGAAGTCGCCACCAGAGAGAATATGAGACACGTTGCACTATGTTCACAACACTGTATCCAGGTTGTAGAAGTCACCACCAGAGAGAATATGAGACACGTAGCACTATGTTCACAACACTGTGTCCAGGTTGTAGAAGTCGCCACCAGAGAGAATATGAGACACGTTGCACTATGTTCACAACACTGTATCCAGGTTGTAGAAGTCGCCACCAGAGAGAATATGAGACACGTTGCACTATGTTCACAACACTGTATCCAGGTTGTAGAAGTCGCCACCAGAGAGAATATGAGACACGTTGCACTATGTTCACAACACTGTATCCAGGTTGTAGAAGTCGCCACCAGAGAGAATATGAGGCACGTTGCACTATGTTCACAACACTGTATCCAGGTTGTAGAAGTCGCCACCAGAGAGAATATGAGACACGTTGCACTATGTTCACAACACTGTATCCAGGTTGTAGAAGTCGCCACCAGAGAGAATATGAGACACGTAGCACTATGTTCACAACACTGTATCCAGGTTGTAGAAGTCGCCACCAGAGAGAATATGAGACACGTAGCACTATGTTCACAACACTGTGTCCAGGTTGTAGAAGTCGCCACCAGAGAGAATATGAGACACGTAGCACTATGTTCACAACACTGTATCCAGGTTGTAGAAGTCGCCACCAGAGAGAATATGAGACACGTTGCACTATGTTCACAACACTGTATCCAGGTTGTAGAAGTCGCCACCAGAGAGAATATGAGGGACGTTGCACTATGTTCACAACACTGTGTCCAGGTTGTAGAAGTCGCCACCAGAGAGAATATGAGACACGTAGCACTATGTTCACAACACTGTGTCCAGGTTGTAGAAGTCGCCACCAGAGAGAATATGAGGGACGTTGCACTATGTTCACAACACTGTGTCCAGGTTGTAGAAGTCGCCACCAGAGAGAATATGAGACACGTTGCACTATGTTCACAACACTGTATCCAGGTTGTAGAAGTCGCCACCAGAGAGAATATGAGACACGTAGCACTATGTTCACAACACTGTGTCCAGGTTGTAGAAGTCGCCACCAGAGAGAATATGAGGGACGTTGCACTATGTTCACAACACTGTGTCCAGGTTGTAGAAGTCGCCACCAGAGAGAATATGAGGGACGTTGCACTATGTTCACAACACTGTATCCAGGTTGTAGAAGTCGCCACCAGAGAGAATATGAGACACGTTGCACTATGTTCACAACACTGTGTCCAGGTTGTAGAAGTCGCCACCAGAGAGAATATGAGGGACGTTGCACTATGTTCACAACACTGTGTCCAGGTTGTAGAAGTCGCCACCAGAGAGAATATGAGGGACGTTGCACTATGTTCACAACACTGTATCCAGGTTGTAGAAGTCGCCACCAGAGAGAATATGAGACACGTTGCACTATGTTCACAACACTGTATCCAGGTTGTAGAAGTCGCCACCAGAGAGAATATGAGGGACGTTGCACTATGTTCACAACACTGTATCCAGGTTGTAGAAGTCGCCACCAGAGAGAATATGAGGCACGTAGCACTATGTTCACAACACTGTATCCAGGTTGTAGAAGTCGCCACCAGAGAGAATATGAGACACGTTGCACTATGTTCACAACACTGTGTCCAGGTTGTAGAAGTCGCCACCAGAGAGAATATGAGGCACGTTGCACTATGTTCACAACACTGTGTCCAGGTTGTAGAAGTCGCCACCAGAGAGAATATGAGACACGTTGCACTATGTTCACAACACTGTGTCCAGGTTGTAGAAGTCGCCACCAGAGAGAATATGAGGGACGTTGCACTATGTTCACAACACTGTATCCAGGTTGTAGAAGTCGCCACCAGAGAGAATATGAGACACGTAGCACTATGTTCACAACACTGTGTCCAGGTTGTAGAAGTCGCCACCAGAGAGAATATGAGACACGTAGCACTATGTTCACAACACTGTATCCAGGTTGTAGAAGTCGCCACCAGAGAGAATATGAGACACGTTGCACTATGTTCACAACACTGTATCCAGGTTGTAGAAGTCGCCACCAGAGAGAATATGAGGGACGTAGCACTATGTTCACAACACTGTGTCCAGGTTGTAGAAGTCGCCACCAGAGAGAATATGAGGGACGTTGCACTATGTTCACAACACTGTGTCCAGGTTGTAGAAGTCACCACCAGAGAGAATATGAGACACGTTGCACTATGTTCACAACACTGTGTCCAGGTTGTAGAAGTCGCCACCAGAGAGAATATGAGGGACGTTGCACTATGTTCACAACACTGTGTCCAGGTTGTAGAAGTCGCCACCAGAGAGAATATGAGGGACGTTGCACTATGTTCACAACACTGTGTCCAGGTTGTAGAAGTCGCCACCAGAGAGAATATGAGGGACGTTGCACTATGTTCACAACACTGTGTCCAGGTTGTAGAAGTCACCACCAGAGAGAATATGAGACACGTTGCACTATGTTCACAACACTGTGTCCAGGTTGTAGAAGTCGCCACCAGAGAGAATATGAGACACGTTGCACTATGTTCACAACACTGTATCCAGGTTGTAGAAGTCGCCACCAGAGAGAATATGAGACACGTTGCACTATGTTCACAACACTGTATCCAGGTTGTAGAAGTCGCCACCAGAGAGAATATGAGGGACGTAGCACTATGTTCACAACACTGTGTCCAGGTTGTAGAAGTCGCCACCAGAGAGAATATGAGGGACGTTGCACTATGTTCACAACACTGTATCCAGGTTGTAGAAGTCGCCACCAGAGAGAATATGAGGCACGTTGCACTATGTTCACAACACTGTATCCAGGTTGTAGAAGTCGCCACCAGAGAGAATATGAGGCACGTTGCACTATGTTCACAACACTGTGTCCAGGTTGTAGAAGTCGCCACCAGAGAGAATATGAGGGACGTTGCACTATGTTCACAACACTGTATCCAGGTTGTAGAAGTCGCCACCAGAGAGAATATGAGGCACGTTGCACTATGTTCACAACACTGTATCCAGGTTGTAGAAGTCGCCACCAGAGAGAATATGAGGCACGTTGCACTATGTTCACAACACTGTATCCAGGTTGTAGAAGTCGCCACCAGAGAGAATATGAGGCACGTTGCACTATGTTCACAACACTGTGTCCAGGTTGTAGAAGTCGCCACCAGAGAGAATATGAGGCACGTAGCACTATGTTCACAACACTGTGTCCAGGTTGTAGAAGTCGCCACCAGAGAGAATATGAGACACGTTGCACTATGTTCACAACACTGTATCCAGGTTGTAGAAGTCGCCACCAGAGAGAATATGAGACACGTTGCACTATGTTCACAACACTGTATCCAGGTTGTAGAAGTCGCCACCAGAGAGAATATGAGACACGTTGCACTATGTTCACAACACTGTGTCCAGGTTGTAGAAGTCACCACCAGAGAGAATATGAGACACGTTGCACTATGTTCACAACACTGTATCCAGGTTGTAGAAGTCGCCACCAGAGAGAATATGAGACACGTTGCACTATGTTCACAACACTGTGTCCAGGTTGTAGAAGTCGCCACCAGAGAGAATATGAGACACGTAGCACTATGTTCACAACACTGTATCCAGGTTGTAGAAGTCGCCACCAGAGAGAATATGAGACACGTAGCACTATGTTCACAACACTGTGTCCAGGTTGTAGAAGTCGCCACCAGAGAGAATATGAGACACGTTGCACTATGTTCACAACACTGTGTCCAGGTTGTAGAAGTCACCACCAGAGAGAATATGAGACACGTTGCACTATGTTCACAACACTGTATCCAGGTTGTAGAAGTCGCCACCAGAGAGAATATGAGACACGTTGCACTATGTTCACAACACTGTGTCCAGGTTGTAGAAGTCACCACCAGAGAGAATATGAGACACGTAGCACTATGTTCACAACACTGTATCCAGGTTGTAGAAGTCGCCACCAGAGAGAATATGAGACACGTTGCACTATGTTCACAACACTGTGTCCAGGTTGTAGAAGTCGCCACCAGAGAGAATATGAGACACGTAGCACTATGTTCACAACACTGTGTCCAGGTTGTAGAAGTCGCCACCAGAGAGAATATGAGGCACGTTGCACTATGTTCACAACACTGTATCCAGGTTGTAGAAGTCGCCACCAGAGAGAATATGAGACACGTTGCACTATGTTCACAACACTGTATCCAGGTTGTAGAAGTCGCCACCAGAGAGAATATGAGACACGTTGCACTATGTTCACAACACTGTATCCAGGTTGTAGAAGTCGCCACCAGAGAGAATATGAGGGACGTTGCACTATGTTCACAACACTGTATCCAGGTTGTAGAAGTCGCCACCAGAGAGAATATGAGACACGTTGCACTATGTTCACAACACTGTGTCCAGGTTGTAGAAGTCGCCACCAGAGAGAATATGAGGGACGTTGCACTATGTTCACAACACTGTATCCAGGTTGTAGAAGTCGCCACCAGAGAGAATATGAGACACGTTGCACTATGTTCACAACACTGTATCCAGGTTGTAGAAGTCGCCACCAGAGAGAATATGAGACACGTTGCACTATGTTCACAACACTGTGTCCAGGTTGTAGAAGTCGCCACCAGAGAGAATATGAGGGACGTTGCACTATGTTCACAACACTGTATCCAGGTTGTAGAAGTCGCCACCAGAGAGAATATGAGACACGTTGCACTATGTTCACAACACTGTATCCAGGTTGTAGAAGTCGCCACCAGAGAGAATATGAGACACGTTGCACTATGTTCACAACACTGTATCCAGGTTGTAGAAGTCGCCACCAGAGAGAATATGAGACACGTTGCACTATGTTCACAACACTGTATCCAGGTTGTAGAAGTCGCCACCAGAGAGAATATGAGACACGTTGCACTATGTTCACAACACTGTATCCAGGTTGTAGAAGTCGCCACCAGAGAGAATATGAGACACGTTGCACTATGTTCACAACACTGTGTCCAGGTTGTAGAAGTCGCCACCAGAGAGAATATGAGACACGTTGCACTATGTTCACAACACTGTATCCAGGTTGTAGAAGTCGCCACCAGAGAGAATATGAGACACGTTGCACTATGTTCACAACACTGTGTCCAGGTTGTAGAAGTCGCCACCAGAGAGAATATGAGACACGTTGCACTATGTTCACAACACTGTGTCCAGGTTGTAGAAGTCGCCACCAGAGAGAATATGAGACACGTTGCACTATGTTCACAACACTGTATCCAGGTTGTAGAAGTCGCCACCAGAGAGAATATGAGACACGTAGCACTATGTTCACAACACTGTGTCCAGGTTGTAGAAGTCGCCACCAGAGAGAATATGAGACACGTTGCACTATGTTCACAACACTGTGTCCAGGTTGTAGAAGTCGCCACCAGAGAGAATATGAGACACGTAGCACTATGTTCACAACACTGTATCCAGGTTGTAGAAGTCGCCACCAGAGAGAATATGAGACACGTAGCACTATGTTCACAACACTGTATCCAGGTTGTAGAAGTCGCCACCAGAGAGAATATGAGACACGTTGCACTATGTTCACAACACTGTATCCAGGTTGTAGAAGTCGCCACCAGAGAGAATATGAGACACGTTGCACTATGTTCACAACACTGTATCCAGGTTGTAGAAGTCGCCACCAGAGAGAATATGAGACACGTAGCACTATGTTCACAACACTGTATCCAGGTTGTAGAAGTCGCCACCAGAGAGAATATGAGACACGTAGCACTATGTTCACAACACTGTGTCCAGGTTGTAGAAGTCGCCACCAGAGAGAATATGAGGCACGTTGCACTATGTTCACAACACTGTATCCAGGTTGTAGAAGTCGCCACCAGAGAGAATATGAGACACGTTGCACTATGTTCACAACACTGTATCCAGGTTGTAGAAGTCGCCACCAGAGAGAATATGAGACACGTTGCACTATGTTCACAACACTGTGTCCAGGTTGTAGAAGTCGCCACCAGAGAGAATATGAGGCACGTAGCACTATGTTCACAACACTGTATCCAGGTTGTAGAAGTCGCCACCAGAGAGAATATGAGGCACGTTGCACTATGTTCACAACACTGTATCCAGGTTGTAGAAGTCGCCACCAGAGAGAATATGAGACACGTTGCACTATGTTCACAACACTGTGTCCAGGTTGTAGAAGTCGCCACCAGAGAGAATATGAGACACGTTGCACTATGTTCACAACACTGTGTCCAGGTTGTAGAAGTCGCCACCAGAGAGAATATGAGACACGTTGCACTATGTTCACAACACTGTGTCCAGGTTGTAGAAGTCGCCACCAGAGAGAATATGAGACACGTTGCACTATGTTCACAACACTGTGTCCAGGTTGTAGAAGTCGCCACCAGAGAGAATATGAGACACGTAGCACTATGTTCACAACACTGTGTCCAGGTTGTAGAAGTCGCCACCAGAGAGAATATGAGACACGTAGCACTATGTTCACAACACTGTGTCCAGGTTGTAGAAGTCGCCACCAGAGAGAATATGAGGGACGTTGCACTATGTTCACAACACTATATCGAGCTTGCAGAAGTCGCCACCAGAGAGAATATGAGGGACGTTGCACTATGTTCACAACACTGTGTCCAGGTTGTAGAAGTCGCCACCAGAGAGAATATGAGGCACGTTGCACTATGTTCACAACACTGTATCCAGGTTGTAGAAGTCGCCACCAGAGAGAATATGAGGGACGTAGCACTATGTTCACAACACTGTGTCCAGGTTGTAGAAGTCGCCACCAGAGAGAATATGAGACACGTTGCACTATGTTCACAACACTGTGTCCAGGTTGTAGAAGTCGCCACCAGAGAGAATATGAGGGACGTAGCACTATGTTCACAACACTGTATCCAGGTTGTAGAAGTCGCCACCAGAGAGAATATGAGGGACGTTGCACTATGTTCACAACACTGTATCCAGGTTGTAGAAGTCGCCACCAGAGAGAATATGAGGGACGTAGCACTATGTTCACAACACTGTATCCAGGTTGTAGAAGTCGCCACCAGAGAGAATATGAGGGACGTTGCACTATGTTCACAACACTGTATCCAGGTTGTAGAAGTCGCCACCAGAGAGAATATGAGGGACGTAGCACTATGTTCACAACACTGTATCCAGGTTGTAGAAGTCGCCACCAGAGAGAATATGAGGGACGTTGCACTATGTTCACAACACTGTGTCCAGGTTGTAGAAGTCGCCACCAGAGAGAATATGAGGGACGTAGCACTATGTTCACAACACTGTATCCAGGTTGTAGAAGTCGCCACCAGAGAGAATATGAGGGACGTTGCACTATGTTCACAACACTGTATCCAGGTTGTAGAAGTCGCCACCAGAGAGAATATGAGGCACGTTGCACTATGTTCACAACACTGTATCCAGGTTGTAGAAGTCGCCACCAGAGAGAATATGAGGGACGTTGCACTATGTTCACAACACTGTGTCCAGGTTGTAGAAGTCGCCACCAGAGAGAATATGAGGGACGTAGCACTATGTTCACAACACTGTATCCAGGTTGTAGAAGTCACCACCAGAGAGAATATGAGACACGTAGCACTATGTTCACAACACTGTGTCCAGGTTGTAGAAGTCGCCACCAGAGAGAATATGAGACACGTAGCACTATGTTCACAACACTGTATCCAGGTTGTAGAAGTCGCCACCAGAGAGAATATGAGACACGTTGCACTATGTTCACAACACTGTATCCAGGTTGTAGAAGTCGCCACCAGAGAGAATATGAGACACGTTGCACTATGTTCACAACACTGTATCCAGGTTGTAGAAGTCGCCACCAGAGAGAATATGAGGGACGTAGCACTATGTTCACAACACTGTATCCAGGTTGTAGAAGTCGCCACCAGAGAGAATATGAGGGACGTTGCACTATGTTCACAACACTGTATCCAGGTTGTAGAAGTCGCCACCAGAGAGAATATGAGGGACGTAGCACTATGTTCACAACACTGTATCCAGGTTGTAGAAGTCACCACCAGAGAGAATATGAGACACGTAGCACTATGTTCACAACACTGTATCCAGGTTGTAGAAGTCACCACCAGAGAGAATATGAGACACGTTGCACTATGTTCACAACACTGTATCCAGGTTGTAGAAGTCACCACCAGAGAGAATATGAGACACGTAGCACTATGTTCACAACACTGTATCCAGGTTGTAGAAGTCGCCACCAGAGAGAATATGAGGGACGTAGCACTATGTTCACAACACTGTATCCAGGTTGTAGAAGTCGCCACCAGAGAGAATATGAGGCACGTTGCACTATGTTCACAACACTGTGTCCAGGTTGTAGAAGTCGCCACCAGAGAGAATATGAGGCACGTTGCACTATGTTCACAACACTGTATCCAGGTTGTAGAAGTCGCCACCAGAGAGAATATGAGACACGTTGCACTATGTTCACAACACTGTATCCAGGTTGTAGAAGTCGCCACCAGAGAGAATATGAGGCACGTTGCACTATGTTCACAACACTGTGTCCAGGTTGTAGAAGTCGCCACCAGAGAGAATATGAGACACGTTGCACTATGTTCACAACACTGTGTCCAGGTTGTAGAAGTCGCCACCAGAGAGAATATGAGACACGTTGCACTATGTTCACAACACTGTATCCAGGTTGTAGAAGTCACCACCAGAGAGAATATGAGACACGTAGCACTATGTTCACAACACTGTATCCAGGTTGTAGAAGTCACCACCAGAGAGAATATGAGACACGTAGCACTATGTTCACAACACTGTATCCAGGTTGTAGAAGTCGCCACCAGAGAGAATATGAGGGACGTAGCACTATGTTCACAACACTGTATCCAGGTTGTAGAAGTCGCCACCAGAGAGAATATGAGGCACGTTGCACTATGTTCACAACACTGTGTCCAGGTTGTAGAAGTCGCCACCAGAGAGAATATGAGGCACGTTGCACTATGTTCACAACACTGTATCCAGGTTGTAGAAGTCGCCACCAGAGAGAATATGAGGCACGTTGCACTATGTTCACAACACTGTATCCAGGTTGTAGAAGTCGCCACCAGAGAGAATATGAGGCACGTAGCACTATGTTCACAACACTGTATCCAGGTTGTAGAAGTCGCCACCAGAGAGAATATGAGACACGTAGCACTATGTTCACAACACTGTATCCAGGTTGTAGAAGTCACCACCAGAGAGAATATGAGACACGTTGCACTATGTTCACAACACTGTATCCAGGTTGTAGAAGTCACCACCAGAGAGAATATGAGACACGTTGCACTATGTTCACAACACTGTGTCCAGGTTGTAGAAGTCGCCACCAGAGAGAATATGAGACACGTTGCACTATGTTCACAACACTGTGTCCAGGTTGTAGAAGTCGCCACCAGAGAGAATATGAGACACGTAGCACTATGTTCACAACACTGTATCCAGGTTGTAGAAGTCGCCACCAGAGAGAATATGAGGCACGTTGCACTATGTTCACAACACTGTATCCAGGTTGTAGAAGTCGCCACCAGAGAGAATATGAGGCACGTTGCACTATGTTCACAACACTGTATCCAGGTTGTAGAAGTCACCACCAGAGAGAATATGAGGCACGTTGCACTATGTTCACAACACTGTATCCAGGTTGTAGAAGTCACCACCAGAGAGAATATGAGACACGTTGCACTATGTTCACAACACTGTATCCAGGTTGTAGAAGTCGCCACCAGAGAGAATATGAGACACGTTGCACTATGTTCACAACACTGTGTCCAGGTTGTAGAAGTCGCCACCAGAGAGAATATGAGACACGTTGCACTATGTTCACAACACTGTGTCCAGGTTGTAGAAGTCGCCACCAGAGAGAATATGAGGGACGTTGCACTATGTTCACAACACTGTGTCCAGGTTGTAGAAGTCGCCACCAGAGAGAATATGAGACACGTTGCACTATGTTCACAACACTGTATCCAGGTTGTAGAAGTCGCCACCAGAGAGAATATGAGGCACGTAGCACTATGTTCACAACACTGTATCCAGGTTGTAGAAGTCGCCACCAGAGAGAATATGAGACACGTTGCACTATGTTCACAACACTGTGTCCAGGTTGTAGAAGTCGCCACCAGAGAGAATATGAGACACGTTGCACTATGTTCACAACACTGTATCCAGGTTGTAGAAGTCGCCACCAGAGAGAATATGAGGGACGTTGCACTATGTTCACAACACTGTGTCCAGGTTGTAGAAGTCGCCACCAGAGAGAATATGAGGCACGTTGCACTATGTTCACAACACTGTGTCCAGGTTGTAGAAGTCACCACCAGAGAGAATATGAGGCACGTAGCACTATGTTCACAACACTGTGTCCAGGTTGTAGAAGTCGCCACCAGAGAGAATATGAGACACGTTGCACTATGTTCACAACACTGTATCCAGGTTGTAGAAGTCGCCACCAGAGAGAATATGAGGCACGTAGCACTATGTTCACAACACTGTATCCAGGTTGTAGAAGTCGCCACCAGAGAGAATATGAGACACGTTGCACTATGTTCACAACACTGTGTCCAGGTTGTAGAAGTCGCCACCAGAGAGAATATGAGACACGTTGCACTATGTTCACAACACTGTATCCAGGTTGTAGAAGTCGCCACCAGAGAGAATATGAGACACGTTGCACTATGTTCACAACACTGTATCCAGGTTGTAGAAGTCGCCACCAGAGAGAATATGAGACACGTAGCACTATGTTCACAACACTGTATCCAGGTTGTAGAAGTCGCCACCAGAGAGAATATGAGACACGTTGCACTATGTTCACAACACTGTATCCAGGTTGTAGAAGTCGCCACCAGAGAGAATATGAGGGACGTTGCACTATGTTCACAACACTGTATCCAGGTTGTAGAAGTCGCCACCAGAGAGAATATGAGACACGTTGCACTATGTTCACAACACTGTATCCAGGTTGTAGAAGTCGCCACCAGAGAGAATATGAGGGACGTAGCACTATGTTCACAACACTGTGTCCAGGTTGTAGAAGTCGCCACCAGAGAGAATATGAGGCACGTTGCACTATGTTCACAACACTGTGTCCAGGTTGTAGAAGTCACCACCAGAGAGAATATGAGGGACGTTGCACTATGTTCACAACACTGTATCCAGGTTGTAGAAGTCGCCACCAGAGAGAATATGAGGGACGTAGCACTATGTTCACAACACTGTGTCCAGGTTGTAGAAGTCGCCACCAGAGAGAATATGAGGGACGTTGCACTATGTTCACAACACTGTATCCAGGTTGTAGAAGTCGCCACCAGAGAGAATATGAGGGACGTTGCACTATGTTCACAACACTGTATCCAGGTTGTAGAAGTCGCCACCAGAGAGAATATGAGGGACGTAGCACTATGTTCACAACACTGTATCCAGGTTGTAGAAGTCGCCACCAGAGAGAATATGAGGGACGTTGCACTATGTTCACAACACTGTGTCCAGGTTGTAGAAGTCGCCACCAGAGAGAATATGAGGGACGTAGCACTATGTTCACAACACTGTATCCAGGTTGTAGAAGTCGCCACCAGAGAGAATATGAGGGACGTTGCACTATGTTCACAACACTGTGTCCAGGTTGTAGAAGTCGCCACCAGAGAGAATATGAGGCACGTTGCACTATGTTCACAACACTATATCGAGCTTGCAGAAGTCGCCACCAGAGAGAATATGAGGCGACGTTGCACTATGTTCACAACACTATATCGAGCTTGCAGAAGTCGCCACCAGAGAGAATATGAGGCGACGTTGCACTATGTTCACAACACTATATCGAGCTTGCAGAAGTCGCCACCAGAGCGAATATGAGGCGACGTTGCACTATGTTCACAACACTATATCGAGCTTGCAGAAGTCGCCACCAGAGAGAATATGAGGCGACGTTGCACTATGTTCACAACACTATATCGACCTTGCAGAAGTCACCACCAGAGAGAATATGAGGGGACGTTGCACTATGTTCACAACACTATATCGAGTTTGCAGAAGTTGCCACCAGAGAGAATATGAGGCGACGTTTCACTATGTTCACAACACTATATCGAGCTTGCAGAAGTTGCCACCAGAGAGAATATGAGGCTACGTTGCACTATGTTCACAACACTATATCGAGCTTGCAGAAGTCGCCACCAGAGAGAATATGAGGCGACGTTGCACTATGTTCACAACACTTGCGCACCAAACATGGAACAAGCTAAAACTGAGGTATTTGTTACAGATCGCATACGCCGTCTTCATGCTGATCTTCACCTATGTTGTGTTGGTACGAATGGAGCCAGATCCGTCCTGGCAGGAATACTATGTGATCGTTTACATAATGTCTACTGGTTGCGAGAAAATACGGGAGATTATTTCTTCTGAAACAGGGGATGTTAGGTAAATCATGAACAATGCCTGACACAAAATTCATTGCTATGATTAGTACATTTATCTGTTTAACTGCTAGAATTTAAAATGCAATTGGTATTTAAAATTGATTTGATAAACACACATGGCAATACAGATAAACTACATACAGAACATTTCGTAGGGTTGATAAAACAGATGTTTGTACGATTTCAAGGCAGCAGCATAGTAACAGCTTAGCCCTAATAGGGGCCCTTCCCCCCATTGCAAGTTTGCTACATAACTACCGTATAAAGCACTCATCCCTCAGTACATATCTTCGCTACATTTGAGAAGAAAAGGCAATTAGATACTGAACTCATACATTAATAAAACAATTGTAAACAGATTTTGTAAGTAAGGTAGTATGCAGCAAAGATGACAAACTAGGCAAAGTCATAATGCATATTTTAACAGAGACCAGCAATAAACTCGCCTTATGCCTTTCAATTGAGACAGTGTTGAGAAGTATGGCGAACAAGTAATTGCATTTGCAAAGACCCATGAGTTCAGAATGTCATTGTACACACAATGCGAATCATTTACAAGAATGTTAAAAGCGCCCATAATACTAGAGTGTCTGGTATCGTTCCTGACTTTATCGTTCATTATAGTAAACATGCTAACAAAATACAACATAACACGAATAACAAAGATCAATACTACTGTTCAATCAGTCATGAGAACCACAGTAGATGAATTAAGTTGGGCCCTATTGAACCCGCTAGAAGCGGCCATATAAAAAGGTTTACAGAAATCCCCGAAAACATTCACTTACAGAAGTCGAATTGCGGTCAACTACAGAGCACTGAAATGTTACAATGGTGAGGGTGAATGTTTTCTAGATGTCGTTTGAGTAGGGTGGAAAACGTATGGGCCGAGAGAGAACAACACAGCAAGGTTGTGTTGTTGATCTATGTATCTCAAACAACACATCAAAATGATAAACAAAATCCCCGTCTGGACAGGGGGCAGCTGTTGTAAGAGTCGGAGAAATATGGTCCATCCCCTTCCCCTTTCCTCTGCATAACCCCTTTGCCAACGCGTCCTCCGTTGGTCCCAATCTTAGAACCCCACCCTCATATCTTAAAGACTGACTTCGTAATTAAACATCAAAATAAAATAAGAAACACTAATATAATGTCAACAATGCTTGCACACGTTCCGTACATCATTTATTCAATTAATTTTCTCTATTGTATAACTAAACTCAATTAAATATCTATAGCTTAAAGGCTGGTCCACACAGATTTTTAAGACATACGATTTAAGGTTTCACGCGTAGTCGTAAAGTTGGATCATAGGAAACACGTACTGGCGTTCACACAAAGTTTTAGTTTTAAGACGTTGTTTTCATTGTTGTTTTTAAAACAACGTCTTAAAACCTTATGCGTTAAGGCTGGTCCACACAGATTTTTAAGACATACGATTTAAGGTTTAACGCGTAGTCGTAAAGTTGGATCACAGGAAACACGTACTGGAGTTCACACAAAGTTTTAGTTTTAAGACGTTGTTTTCATTGTTGTTTTTAAAACAACGTCTTAAAACCTTATGCGTTAAGGCTGGTCCACACAGATTTTTAAGACTTACGATTTAAGGTTTAACGCGTAGTCGTAAAGTTGGATCATAGGAAACACGTACTGGCGTTCACACAAAGTTTTAGTTTTAAGACGTTGTTTTCATTGTTGTTTTTAAAACAACGTCTTAAAACCTTATGCATTATGTCTCCAAAATCTGTGTGGACCAGCCTTAAGTAGTGCATGTTTACTTGTTTCTACAGTCAGAAGTTGTCGGTGTGGGCGTGCAACTTATGGAACCCTTGTGACGGAGCCGCCATCATCTTCTTCCTGATTGGTCTAGGCCTCAGACTGACAGACTCCCACATGGCCGTCGGCCGCGTCATCTACTGCGTCGACATCATCTACTGGTATATGCGCATCTTCAACATACTCGCCGTCAACAAGTATCTCGGCCCGCTCATGAAAATGATAGGCAAAATGATCAAGACGCTGGCCTATTTTGTCCTGTTGCTGTTGATAATGGTATTCACGTTCGGGATTTCTCGCCAGTCGATCATGAATTCAGATAATGATTTCAGCTGGACATACGTACAAAATGCGGTTTTCCATCCGTATTTCATGATGTTTGGTGAAGTGTTTACCAGCGAGATCTACCCAGATTGTGGCGACGGTGTAAATAAGACGAAGTGCCAAACGGGGAACTGGATCAGTCCAATCGAACAGTCTATTTTTCTTCTGGTAGCAAACTTCCTCATTTACAACTTGATGATCGCCGTGTTCAATAACATCTTCAATGAGGTCAACGCTATTTCCCATCAAATATGGATGTTTAAGCGGTTCACAGTGGTGATGGAATATGACCTGAAGCCTGTTCTTCCTCCCCCGCTTATCGTTCTCAGTCACATCTACTTGCTCCTCAAATACTGTCGGAGAAAGATGCGTGGTGTACAAGAAACCTACGACAATGCACACAAACTGTTTTTGGATAGAGACCATATGGAGCGCCTCTACGATTTTGGAGTAGAGTGTGTAGAAGGGTATTGTCGAGAGCAAGAGTACAAGTTGAATATGTCCAACGATGAGAGGATAAAGAATACAGCAGAGAGGGTTGACAAGGTCTACCAGAAAGTGGAAGATATCAATCAGAAAGAAAACACTCAAACAACCAATATTCAAGGTGTCGAATTACGAATAAGGAAGCTGGAGGAATTATCTCATGGGCATCTTGCGGTAGTGAACAGTTTCATGGAAACTTACACCAAGGATCGACATTTTTCTGAGGGGTTGGCTGCGGTTAGCAGAAAGACACAAAGAACAAGGACGAGTCGAGACAAGGGTGATGACGAACCGCCTGAACATCCAGACAAAAAGAGACACGATTCATTCGGAAGAGGTTACGTGTCGCGTAGACGCCCTACAAGGTCATTGGTTGAGTTCAGACCCGTCAGCTTGCTTGACGACGTTTGTGGTAGAAATTCAACAAAAGCCGTGAAAGAAAGCTATACGTTTGACGAAGAAAAGGAGGAAGACGAGGAGAAATACAAGTATGAAAAAGAAGTGGTGACGGGAATAACTACGGTCCAAATCACCGCTGATGACTCGGTGAAGAAACAATCTGTCATCGAGCCCAGTGGTGCCACTTCTACTACTAAATGTGTAAATGATGAAGAAGAAACAGGCGGCTCTTTAGATAAGTCTCTTCTAGACTTTCTGAGGAAAAATTCCTTGGGCTTCTGGTCGCAGGGGCGGAAGATTCCAAGAATAAGAAAAATGAGTGTTGATATAGGAGGAAGCAAGTCTTTGCCACGTTATCCCCAGCGTCAGAGAAGCGAAACGTATTCTGGTCCTGAAAACGTCACCGACGATGACGTAACAGAAGAAGAAAGCAACATACCGAGACAAGAGCTTAGTTTAGCGAGGAGAGAATCGCGTTTGAGACTTCAAAACCCTCACTTGATGTTTTTGACGATGCCATCCGAGTACACGAGCATCACTGATGAGTTGGAGTCTGTGTGCGGCATGTTTTCCCAGACAAGGAAGTCGCCGATAACGCCCAAACGCATCCGCCACCACTCCGAGATGTCCAATCCCGAGAAGGCTCTCTATCTTGAGAAGGAACAACTCAGAAACGCCGAGGAAAACGACTACCAACTCATGGAAAAGCTGATTCAGCGTCATTCTGGGGAGGACGTAGACTATGATGCTTTCTTCGATTCCACTAAAGTCCGCAACCAGGGACGCTCACTTCGACGCGAGAGTGCGGTCGAGGTGCCCTCGCTAACCGCGGGGGCTCAGGCGCAACAGAGGCCGGCCATTTTCTGCACGGACAACGACACGCAACAGCTCAAGCTGCTGAGAGCGTCCCAGCCCGACGGTGACAAGACGCTTCAGAAGCCCACCTCGGAGACCATGTGCTAAGGAAGGCGGAGAAATTGTGATGGGCAAGAACCTCGGAGACCATGTGCTAGGAAGGCGGAGAAATTGTGATGGGCATGAACCTCGGAGACTATGTGCTATAGAAGGCGGAGAAATTGTGATGGACATAAACCTCGGAGACTATGTGCTATAGAAGGCGGATAAATTGTGATGGGCATGAACCTCGGAGACCAAGTGCTAGGAAGCGGTGAGGCATAGAACCTCGGAGACCATGTGCTAGGAAGCGGTGAGGCATTAAACCTCGGTGGTCATGCGCAAGGAGGCGGTGAGGCATAGAACCTCGGAGACCATGCGCTAGGAGGCAGTGAGGCATAGAACCTCGGAGACCATGTGCTAGGAGGCGGTGAGGCATAGAACCTCGGAGACCATGTGCTAGGAGGGGGTGAGGCATTGAACCTCGGAGACCATGTGCTAGGAGGGGGAGAGGCATAGAACCTCGGAGACCATGCGCTAGGAGGCAGTGAGGCTTAGAACCTCGAAGACCATGTGCTAGGAGGCGGTGAGGCATAGAACCTCGGAGACCATGTGCTAGGAGGGGGTGAGGCATAGAACCTCGGAGACCATGTGCTAGGAGGGGGTGAGGCATAGAACCTCGGAGACCATGTGCTAGGAGGCAGTGAGGCATAGAACCTCGGAGACCATGCGCTAGGAGGCGGTGAGGCATAGAACCTCGGAGATCATGTGCTAGGAGGCGGTGAGGCATAGGACCTCGGAGATCATGCGCTAGGAGGCAGTGAGGCATAGATCCTCGGAGACCATGCGCTAGGAGGCGGTGAGGCATAGAACCTCGGAGACCATGTGCTAGGAGGCGGTGAGGCATAGAACCTCGGAGATCATGTGCTAGGAGGCGGTGAGGCATAGGACCTCGGAGATCATGCGCTAGGAGGCAGTGAGGCATAGATCCTCGGAGACCATGCGCTAGGAGGCGGTGAGGCATAGAACCTCGGAGACCATGTGCTAGGAGGCAGTGAGGCATAGATCCTCGGAGACCATGCGCTAGGAGGCGGTGAGGCATAGAACCTCGGAGACCATGTGCTAGGAGGCGGTGAGGCATAGAACCTCGGAGACTAAGTGCTGGGAGGCAGTGAGGCATAGAACTTCGGAGACCATGTGCTAGGAGGGGGTGAGGCATAGAACCTCGGAGACCATGCGCTAGGAGGCGGTGAGGCATAGAACCTCGGAGACCATGCGCTAGGAGGGGGTGAGGCATTGAACCTCGGAGACCATGTGCTAGGAGGGGGAGAGGCATAGAACCTCGGAGACCATGCGCTAGGAGGCAGTGAGGCTTAGAACCTCGAAGACCATGTGCTAGGAGGCGGTGAGGCATAGAACCTCGGAGACCATGTGCTAGGAGGGGGTGAGGCATAGAACCTCGGAGACCATGTGCTAGGAGGGGGTGAGGCATAGAACCTCGGAGACCATGTGCTAGGAGTCAGTGAGGCATAGAACCTCGGAGACCATGTGCTAAGAAAGGCGGTGAGGCATAGAACCTCGGAGACCATGCGCTAGGAGGCGGTGAGGCATAGAACCTCGGAGACCATGCGCTAGGAGGCAGTGAGGCATAGAACCTCGGAGACTAAGTGCTGGGAGGCAGTGAGGCATAGAACCTCGGAGACCATGTGCTAAGAAAGGCGGTGAGGCATAGAACCTCGGAGACCATGCGCTAGGAGGCGGTGAGGCATAGAACCTCGGAGACCATGCGCTGGGAGGCAGTGAGGCATAGAACCTCGGAGACCATGTGCTAAGAAAGGCGGTGAGGCATAGAACCTCGGAGACCATGCGCTAGGAGGCGGTGAGGCATAGAACCTCGGAGACCATGCGCTAGGAGGCGGTGAGGCATAGAACCTCGGAGACCATGCGCTAGGAGGCGGTGAGGCATAGAACCTCGGAGACCATGCGCTAGGAGGCGGTGAGGCATAGAACCTCGGAGACCATGCGCTAGGAGGCGGTGAGGCATAGAACCTCGGAGACCATGCGCTAGGAGGCGGTGAGGCATAGAACCTCGGAGACCATGCGCTAGGAGGCGGTGAGGCATAGAACCTCGGAGACCATGTGCTAGGAGGCGGTGAGGCTTAGAACCTCTGAGACCATGTTATGGGAGGCGGTGAGGCATAGAACCTCGGAGACCATGCGCTAGGAGGCGGTGAGGCATAGAACCTCGGAGACCATGCGCTAGGAGGCGGTGAGGCATAGAACCTCGGAGACCATGCGCTAGGAGGCGGTGAGGCATAGAACCTCGGAGACCATGTGCTAGGAGGCAGTGAGGCTTAGAACCTCAGAGACCATGCGCTAGGAGGCGGTGAGGCATAGAACCTCGGAGACCATGCGCTAGGAGGCGGTGAGGCATAGAACCTCGGAGACCATGTGCTAGGAGGCGGTGAGGCATAGAACCTCGGAGACCATGTGCTAGGAGGGGGTGAGGCATAGAACCTCGGAGACCATGTGCTAGGAGGCAGTGAGGCATAGAACCTCGGAGACCATGCGCTAGGAGGCGGTGAGGCATAGATCCTCGGAGACCATGTGCTAGGAGGGGGTGAGGCATAGAACCTCGGAGACCATGCGCTAGGAGGCGGTGAGGCATAGAACCTCGGAGACCATGTGCTAGGAGGCAGTGAGGCATAGAACCTCGGAGACCATGCGCTAGGAGGCGGTGAGGCATAGAACCTCGGAGACCATGTGCTAGGAGGCGGTGAGGCATAGAACCTCGGAGACCATGTGCTAGGAGGGGGTGAGGCATAGAACCTCGGAGACCATGTGCTAGGAGGCAGTGAGGCATAGAACCTCGGAGACCATGCGCTAGGAGGCGGTGAGGCATAGAACCTCGGAGACCATGTGCTAGGAGGGGGTGAGGCATAGAACCTCGGAGACCATGTGCTAGGAGGCAGTGAGGCATAGAACCTCGGAGACCATGCGCTAGGAGGCGGTGAGGCATAGATCCTCGGAGACCATGTGCTAGGAGGCGGTGAGGCATAGAACCTCGGAGACCATGCGCTAGGAGGCGGTGAGGCATAGAACCTCGGAGACCATGCGCTAGGAGGCGGTGAGGCATAGAACCTCGGAGACCATGTGCTAGGAGGGGGTGAGGCATAGAACCTCGGAGACCATGCGCTAGGAGGCGGTGAGGCATAGAACCTCGGAGACCATGCGCTAGGAGGCGGTGAGGCATAGAACCTCGGAGACCATGCGCTAGGAGGCGGTGAGGCATAGGACCTCGGAGATCATGTGCTAGGAGGCGGTGAGGCATAGGACCTCGGAGACCATGCGCTAGGAGGCGGTGAGGCATAGAACCTCGGAGACCATGCGCTAGGAGGCGGTGAGGCATAGGACCTCGGAGATCATGTGCTAGGAGGCGGTGAGGCATAGGACCTCGGAGACCATGCGCTAGGAGGCGGTGAGGCATAGGACCTCGGAGATCATGCGCTAGGAGGCGGTGAGGCATAGAACCTCGGAGACCATGCGCTAGGAGGCGGTGAGGCATAGGACCTCGGAGATCATGTGCTAGGAGGCGGTGAGGCATAGGACCTCGGAGATCATGCGCTAGGAGGCAGTGAGGCATAGATCCTCGGAGACCATGCGCTAGGAGGCAGTGAGGCATAGATCCTCGGAGACCATGTGCTAGGAGGCGGTGAGGCATAGAACCTCGGAGACCATGTGCTAGGAGGGGGTGAGGCATAGAACCTCGGAGACCATGTGCTAGGAGGGGGTGAGGCATAGAACCTCGGAGACCATGCGCTAGGAGGCGGTGAGGCATAGAACCTCGGAGACCATGCGCTTGGAGGCGGTGAGGCATAGAACCTCGGAGATCATGTGCTAGGAGGCGGTGAGGCATAGGACCTCGGAGATCATGCGCTAGGAGGCGGTGAGGCATAGAACCTCGGAGACCATGTGCTAGGAGGCGGTGAGGCATAGAACCTCGGAGATTGTGTGCTATAGAAGGAGGCAAACTAGGGATGGACAAAGACCATGCGAACAATTTTGAAGTTCTCCTCGAAATGGTTATCTCACTTTGTAAAACAAAATTTTACTTACATTGTAACAGTATATTTTCAGTATTTATCATTATATAATTTTAAATAACTGTAAAGAAAGTGTACTATTGGTATCTCAAGTGGTATTGTGGAAAGAAAGTTCGAAAGACAGGAATTGCAAAAAAGTGCTATTTTGAAGCAGTTTGCATTATATAAAGCACTGTAGTGACAAACATACAGCATAAAACACTAACATTAGTTTAGTATGATTGTCAAAAGAACGCTTGAATTATGTCGGTTTTGGTTTTTCTCTATGTACAACCTTATTGGTCTTTGGTATCTAAAAGTCGAAAAACACACGTTTTTCCATCTAATAGGAGAACAAGCAACATGCCAGAGGAAGGAAACGATCGATGTAAGAATTAATTAGTTTGTGTAATTTATTATTTTTTTGCTTTCTGGTGTTTAAAGGTGAGACGTTGGAGTAATATGAAGGTTTATTGCTACGTATTATAAGTTGTTGTTTAAGATTTGAGTTTAACTTGCACTAAAACTTTGAAACCACTACGTTACAGACAGGGTTCATCTAAAGTTCTAATAGTTCCATATTAATTTACTAAATGTTCTGTAGAAATAAACTTTTCTGTAGTTATCACATTGGCACATTCCTAATAAAAGCACAATTGCATGATCAGACCGAAGCATTAAGCGTTATTTAATAACCTAATTCATTATAATCTGTTCCTCTACCATCTTAGGCTACCCCACATACTGGTCACATGGTAGAGAAATAAAATATTGTTTAATTACGTTTTTGTTGTTCGTTTAGGTATTTTATGATGATTTATAGATGTTAATTTTTTGAAATGTCACTTCTATCAGTCTCACTAGCGCGGAGGTATGTGTCATTATGTTGGCATCTGTGTTCTTGCCGTTTAGTTTGCAGCGCGGATTAGCTGTCGATACCAATTTCGAGAATTCGGCGAACTCTCTCTCTCTCTCTCTCTTTCTCTCTCTTTCTCTCTCTCTCTCTCTCTCTCTTATAATACCACACTTTGACTACTGTGACATAATATACAACGACTTGACCGAAGACCTCTCTATTCGCCTCCAACGGGCACAAAACTCGTGCGTACGCTTCATCCTAGGAATAAAGAAATCAGACCATATCACACCCGGTTTTAAACAACTCAAGTGGCTTCGACTAAATGACCGACGAAATCTCCATTCCGTTTGCCTCGTGCACAAAGTTCTATCTACATCTACACCATCATACCTCGCCTCAAACTTCCTATATCTACACTCTAACCACACTTTCAATACCAGGTCTAGAGAAGGTACACAACTCGCATTCCCCATACATCGAACCAGTCTCCTGGACAATTCAGTGACAATAAATGCTATTCGAACTTGGAACAGCCTACCTGGGGATGTCAGGGATGCCTATCAGCACAAGAGCAATAGCGTTTTTAGGAGCAAGATCCATTCATTGTTGGTTTCAAAACAATAAAATATTACTATCGGGAGTGTGCTTGGAACAACTCACTAGAGCTAGTAATTATAATATTCAGATGCCTTTTACATATTTTGGAATTTTTGATTAACTGTACGAATCAGATGGATGAATGTGACGAATGAATGACTAAAGTTTAACATATGATACACTCATGGATATGACTATCTTCGTATCTGTTTCGTTTATTTTTATTTTATGTCCTTAGTTATAGTTATATTGTAATTTGCATCAATGACACTAGTCGCATGCCATATAACATTGACATTTATATTTTATTTTGTTACTACGCCTAAATATTCATAAGTAACTTGTGTCATACTCATCTCATATAAGTATCAATTTATTTCCATTTTATTTAGGGTTCACTACAATACCATTGTTAATAATTCGTAATTAATTTGTATTAATGACACTAGCCGCATGCTATACAACATAAACATTTTTCTTTTTTGCTACTACGCCCAAACAATCATAAGTAACTCGTGTCATACTCATTTCATTTTAGTGATAATTTATTCTATTCCATTTCATTTATTATTTGTATTGTGTATTTCCATGTTCCTAAATTAATTCATGTCATTGTCAAATGTATATTATCAAATTGTTAATATTTACTGTATTATTACCGGTTGGATGTAAGAAAAGGCCTCACTGGCCTTAATCCCGCCCATAATAAAGACCGAAATCAATCAATCAATCAATCAATCTCTCTCTCTCTCTCTCTCTCTCTCTCTCTCTCTCTCTCTCTCTCTCTCTCTCTCTCTCTCTCTCTCTCTCTCTCTCTCTCTCTCTCTCTCTCTCTCGTCTTTCTGAGATCAGCTGTTATTTCTGCTCTCTCCTCCTACATCCGGTTTGCAATGCAGCGATATTTCGGTTATATCTAGCACTCTTAGGTAGGACAAGCGAACGAACGTTTCGCTCCGCGAATCGCCCAATTCGCTCCAACGCTCCACGAATCCAGTACTCCAGCAGTGACCGCACTAGGAGAGACCTCAGCGCAAGAAGTACGGCGAAGCCCAGTCGGCCAAATAGATGTTCATAGAATCACATCTTCTAGAAATACTCGAGTGAATTTTTCTACTTACTAAAGCGGAGGTATCTCATTTCCAAAGAAAAAAAGCCACGTGATGAGAAACATAGTTAAAACATTTTTCGTATTTGATGTTAGAAAATGTGAAAATCTATAGAAAAGTGCATCGATAACCCCTTGTCATGTTGTACATTACCCAATATAGTAAGTTATATAGTAACATATATTGTTGATCTTAATTCGTGTTAAATGTATTATTTGATTTAGTTTGTGGGAACAAGATATTTCAATGTAATACATCGAATTGAACTTGTTTAGCATGTGATGATGTGTTAGACTACAAAGACACTTACTTCGATTTATATATATGACGTGAGACACCATTGTGAATACAAGGACCCTGTCGACCTTGTAGAACGACGTTTCACTATGTTCACAACACTATAACGAGCATGCAGAATGCGACACAAAGGAGGACATGGGTCACGTCGGTGGCGGCACCACGGGGGGGGGGGGGGGAAGGGTGGGCAGTTGCCCCCCCCAAAAATTTATGTTTGCCCCCCTGTTGACCCCCCGATCTAATTCATTGTCCAAAAGTGCTATTTCTATGGAGTTTGAAAAATAACAATGTATTAATTTTGGTCGAATTTTGAAAGTATTGTGCCCAGCCGTAAACAGGATATTGAGCTAATATTTTTCGTTGAGAATATACATTTGTTTAGAAGTGATTTCCACTCTTTTATGATAGCTGGATCGGGTTCACTTTTGTCAACGATTTGGTAAATTCCAAGAAACATACAAGTGGCGCTATACTTTTTCTATTTTTATTTTTTAGAACTATTATTGTAGTGCTTACAGACAGCTTGGGTAGTCTCAAGGACGGCAATGGCATATGTTTTAGTCCCGTTGTACCCGTGTCCGAGGAAGGAAGATACGAACTTATTGTATGGTTTTCATGGTGATCTTTTTTGAAATGTGTATAACAATTTAAAACCCTTAAAACAATTATATTGCAACAACATTTTTACAAGTGAGTAATTTATTATCTGTGCGCGGTTGTGTTTTCTAATGTATACTAATTAACAGCGGAAAATGTCGTCAAATAAATACCCTGCAGTTTCTATTGCAGAACTGTCAAAAAATATGAATAGCAAAAAATTTAAAAATAACAATCCAGAATGTATAATATAGTACGTATTCTAATACTGTATTTTATCAGGTTCAGATTCATTTATATTGCATTTTTAAGTTAACACTGCGATCGACTTGCGACTGTTTCCAGTGTGCCTCGTTCGCAAGTTCTTGTAAGTACTAATGAAGGGAATGAACAAGTGAGTGAATATTGCTAATAATATAGAATGCCTCCAGCGAGCGCAGGATGAGAAAGATCATTAAAACTAATCTGAGGATCTGATAGTGTATAGTATGGGTAACACAAGACTCTCGAACTAAGCTGTGATAGGAACAGAAAAAACCCTGGCAAAATCTCTCGATTTAAATGTTGTAGTGGACAAGTTTTTGACAGTACGCCGGCGAATTCAACTCAATTAGCTCGCTCAGACGTTCTCATCTGACATATCTGTATATATATATACAACTTTGATACTATAATGGGGTAAGTCAATTCAAAACAATTAATATGATTTGTACTTTGTTGGTGGAGGCGAGTATTCGTACTAAAGTAGTGGGCTAAATACTTTGCCAATTTGTCTTGCCCCCCCCCCCCCCTCTAATTTGCCTGCCCCTGTGCTGCCCTCCCACCAAAATATTGCTGGTGCCGCCACTGGCCTCGACTTTGCACTATGTTCACAACACTATATCGAGCTTGCAGAAGTCGCCACCAGAGAGAATATGAGGCGACGTTGCACTATGTTCACAACACTATATCGAGCTTGCAGAAGTCGCCACCAGAGAGAATATGAGGCGACGTTGCACTATGTTCACAACACTATATCGAGCTTGCAGAAGTCGCCACCAGAGAGAATATGTGGCGACGTTGCACTATGTTCACAACACTATATCGAGCTTGCAGAAGTCGCCACCAGAGAGAATATGAGGCGACGTTGCACTATGTTCACAACACTATATCGAGCTTGCAGAAGTCGCCACCAGAGAGAATATGAGGCGACGTTGCACTATGTTCACAACACTATATCGAGCTTGCAGAAGTCGCCACCAGAGAGAATATGAGGCGACGTTGCACTATGTTCACAACACTATATCGAGCTTGCAGAAGTCGCCACCAGAGTGAATATGAGGCGACGTTGCACTATGTTCACAACACTATATCGAGCGTGCAGAAGTCGCCACCAGAGAGAATATGAGGCGACGTTGCACTATGTTCACAACACTTAATCGAGCTTGCAGAAGTCGCCACCAGAGAGAATATGAGGCGACGTTGCACTATGTTCACAACACTATATCGAGCTTGCAGAAGTCGCCACCAGAGAGAATATGAGGCGACGTTGCACTATGTTCACAACACTATATCGAGCTTGCAGAAGTCGCCACCAGAGAAAATATGAGGCGACGTTGCACTGCACTATGTTCACAACACTATATCGAGCTTGCAGAAGTCGCCACCAGAGAGAATATGAGGCGACGTTGCACTATGTTCACAACACTATATCGAGCTTGCAGAAGTCGCCACCAGAGAGAATATGAGGCGACGTTGCACTATGTTCACAACACTATATCGAGCTTGCAGAAGTTGCCACCAGAAAAAATATGAGGCGACCTTGCACTATGTTCAAAACACTATATCGAGCTTGCAGAAGTCGCCACCAGAGAGAATATGAGGCGACGTTGCACTATGTTCACAACACTATATCGAGCTTGCAGAAGTCGCCACCAGAGAGAATATGAGGCGACGTTGCACTATGTTCACAACACTATATCGAGCTTGCAGAAGTCGCCACCAGAGAGAATATGAGGCGACGTTGCACTATGTTCACAACACTATATCGAGCTTGCAGAAGTCGCCACCAGAGAGAATATGAGGCGACGTTGCACTATGTTCACAACACTTGCGCACCAAACATGGAACAAGCTAAAACTGAGGTATTTGTTACAGATCGCATACGCCGCCTTCATACTGATCTTCAACTATGTTGTGTTGGTACGAATGGATCCAGATCCGTCCTGGCAGGAATACTATGTGATCGTTTACATAATGTCTTCTGGTTGCGAGGAAATACGGGAGATAATTTCTTCTGAACCAGAGGGCGTTAGGTAAGCCATGAACAATGCCTGACACAAAACTCAGTGCTATGATTAGTACATTTATCTTCCGAACTAGTAGAATCCTAAATGCTATTGTTGTTTGAAAATGATTTGATAAAGACACACACACACACACACACACACACACACACACACACACACACACACACACACACACACACACACACACACACACACACACACACACACACACACACACACACACACACACACACACACACACACACACACACACACACACAAAACTAATTGAATTCAAGGACAAAAAAGCATCAATAAATAGAAGATATATTGTTGCATTTTTTTACCAACTGTTTTTGATTTGCTTTTGTTCTTGAATTCAATAAGTTTGACGAAAGTATCTGCAATGATAATATTTTATAACAGCTCCCAATGCAATGACATCAATATTAATAAGTGTAAGGATTTATTAATGGAATAAAAATAGGATCGAGATATTACTTTTGAACGAAAACAACAATTCGAAAGTAAGAAATGCGTATGCTAGTGCGTCAGTGTATGTATATGCTGCTATTCAAGTTATCTAGTACTAAACTAAACTATAAAGCATTCTAGGAATAAGAAGTGTGTTCCAACATCCCTTAATGTACTATAGTATAAGCGTGCTAAAAATTACTAGAAATCACCATTTCATTACATTTTTTTCTTTGGAATATTGCTTTATACACAAAATAAGAAACATTTTTTAAAAAAGTTTTTTGTATTGTTGATACTACTTTTTAATTTGTTTTCATTATTGTAACACCATTTCATTACATTGTTTTCTTTGGAATATTGCTTTATACACAAAATAAGAAACATTAAAAAAAAAAGTTTTTTTTGTATTGTTGATACTATTTTTTTAATTTGTTTTTATTATTGTAACAAAAGAAGAAACATTTAAAAAAAGTTTTTTTTTGTATTGTTGATACTATTTTTTTAATTTTTTTTTTATCATGGTAACAAATGCTCTTAACATATATAGCTTGAAGAGTTTTCACTTCTCAATGTTGGTACAATTTTATGTTGATTAATAGAGATATATCTGTGTTCTGACGAAGAGTTTTGTATTTAGGCTTACTAGAAAATATCAATTCTAATTTTTATGGACATTTTTTTCTGTTTTGTCTATGATTAAATTAAAATTTAACATGCATAATTAATTATTGGTGTTAACAAATATCAGTTTCATGTTTCGTTTGAACATGCTTCTTTCAGAACTCTATAAAGTGAAACAAAAATTGGCACTTTTACTTAATTTGCACGATCCACACCCTTTCTGAAGTTTGCTGTTGTGTATCAAAATCATAGTTTTGAGTAAAGGGCAGTTAAAGGCCCACTAAACCCAAACATGCATGTCGAGTCATTAGACGCTGACGCTTTCACGTAAGTAAAAATCTCACCGCTCAACGAAGCGTCGTTTGTCCTACAGCGCAGGTTTCGTTATGTCTGTGACGTACATCGATACGGGTTCGATAGTGTAGCGTAAAGGCGTAAATTCCAATTAAAATGAAACGCTAGACAACAACACTCACATCAACGTCTCACATCATAACTCACTCAATTGAAGCCCGATTTTAAAATGAGTGTCATCGACGTAATCTATGAATCATTGTGATTTTTTTTAAAGGTCGTTCTTGTCGAATATAATGTATGCGTGGTTTTGATGATGATTAAACAAATCCTTGTAATCTTCCTCCCGCTCAAAGCATGCGCGCTTTCTCGCTACGCCCAGGTCATTGCGACAACATGGTTTCAAATAACACGTCGTAAGTAATTTGTTTGTAGTTACAACTAAAATAGTTTTCCATGGTATGAAAGATGACAGTCTAGTAAATAGTTTGGAATCAAATTCAATCGTCTTATTACAATTAATTCAATCGTTTGAAGCCTTGTGCGTTGTCTCAGCATCGCGCATGCCGTTAGCGGGCGGGCGATTACAAGGTTTTGTTTCAATCATCATTAAAACCTCGTATATATCAAAATCGACAACAACAACAACCACTCAAAAACATCACAATGATTCACAGATTAAGTCAATGTCACTCATTAAATCGGGATAAAATTGAGTGAGTTACGAGACGTGGAATGAGACGTTGTTACTCGTGTTTAATTTAAATAGGGATTTCAACCACACGATTAATAATAATAATTTTTCGTAGGAATCCCTGTTATAGCACACCAGCTTTACCTGATGTGCCCCTCTTCAGATGACTAACTAGGTATATTAGGGTGTTTGGATAGTTGGGAAGGAATGTCCGAGGGCTGTTAGTATGACTCAGTCCCAGCAAATTCGCCTTTACGACTGAGGAAAACCTCGGAAAAACCTTCAGTCAGGACTGCCGGTGGCCGGGATCGAACCGGCGACCTCCCGAATTAGAGTCTCGCGTCTTACCGCTGAGCCACCTCTATCGGTACCACACGATTGAACCCGTGTCGATCTACGAAACAGACAAACGAAACCTGCGTTGTACGCCGAACGAAGCCTCTTTGAGCGGTAGGACTTTTTCATTCGACTTACGTAAAAGCGTCAGCGTCTAATTGTATGTTTGGGTTTAGTAGACCATTTAACTTAATGTTTTACCAACAAGATTATGGTTTAAAGCCCTTACAATGTTCAAAAAATATTTTGCAACTAAATAATCATCAAAAGGGTTTTTAATCTGGCTTAATTTTTAAGAGAGGATAGAACAAAAAATAGCGTGCTACCAACATGCAAAAATCACAATTTTGATAAGAAATTCAGATGTCAAGCCTATATTAGTACCTAAATTCGATGTCTATATGTTTATTACGACAAGCATGGCCCAACGATAAAACACGATCCACATATCAGCTAAACTTATTTTCTCCTGACCACTTTAAAAACGCGTCCTTATATTGGTTCCAATCTTAGCACCCCAACCCCCATGACCTAACGGTTGAGTGCATAATTAAACTCCAAAATAAAATATCAAACACACACTGATAACATGTTTTTTGTTTACAATGCTTGCACACGTTCCTTAGAGCATGTATTCAATAAAATTGTCTCTACTCTATTAAATACCTCATTTCAATGTCTGAGAGCTGAAGTGGGGCATGTTTATTTGTTTCTGCAGTCACAAGTTGTCGGTGTGGGCGTACAACAAGTGGAAACCATGTGACGCAGCAGCCATCATCTTCTTCCTGATTGGTCTAGGCCTCAGACTGACAGACTCCTACATGGACGTCGGCCGCGTCATCTACTGCGTCGACATCATCTACTGGTATATGCGCATCTTCAACATACTCGCCGTCAACAAGTATCTCGGCCCACTCATGACAATGATAGGCAAAATGATCAAGACGGCGGCCTACTTTGTCTTGCTGCTGTTGATCATTGTACTGAGCTTCGGGATTTCTCGCCAGTCGATCATGAATCCAGATAATGATTTCAGCTGGACATACGTACAAGATGCTGTTTTCCATCCGTTTTTCATGATGTTTGGTGAATTGTTTGACGATGAAATGTATCCAGATTGTGGCGACGATAAGGGTCAGACGAAATGCGTAACGGGGAATTGGATCGGTCCACTCGAGCAGTCTATCTATCTTCTGGTAACAAACTTCCTAATTTGCAACTTGATGATCGCCGTGTTCAATAACATCTTCAATGAGGTCAGCGCTATTTCCCATCAAATATGGATGTTTAAGAGGTTCACAGTGGTGATGGAATATGACCTGAAGCCTGTTCTTCCTCCCCCGTTTATAGTTCTCAGTCACATCTACTTGCTCCTCAAATACTGTCAGAGAAAGATGCGTGGTGTAGAAGAAACCTACGACAATGCACTCAAACTGTTTGTGGATAGAGACCATATGGAGCGCCTCTACGATTTTGGAGTAGAGTGTGTAGAAGGGTATTGTCGAGAGCAAGAGTACAAGTTGGATATGTCCCACGATGAGAGGATAAAGAATACAGCAGAGAGGGTTGACAAGGTCTACCAGAAAGTAGAAGATATCAATCAGAAAGAAAACACTCAAACAACCGACATTCAAAGCGTCGAATTACGAATAAGAAAGCTGGAGAACTTAACTCATGATGCTCATAAGGTAGTTAACAGTTTCATGGCAACATACGCCAAGGATCGACAGTTTTCTGAGGAATTAGCTGCGAAAAGCGGAAAGAAACAAAGAAAAAAGATGAGTCGAGAACTCTATGATGATGATGATGAACTGCCTGAACATCCAGACGAAAAGAGACACGATTCATTCGGAAGAGGTTACGTGTCGCGTAGACGCCCTACAAGGTCATTGGTTGAGTTTAGACCCGTCAGCTTGCTTGACGACGTTTGTGGTAGAAATTCAACAAAAGCCGTGAAAGAAAGCTATACGTTTGACGAAGAAAAGGAGGAAGACGAGGAGAAATACAAGTATGAAAAAGAAGTGGTGACGGGAATAACTACGGTCCAAATCACCGCTGATGACTCGGTGAAGAAACAATCTGTCATCGAGCCCAGTGGTGCCACTTATACTACTAAATGTGTAAACAATGTAGAAGAAACAGGCGGCTCTTTAGATAAGTCTCTTCTAGACTTTCTGAGGAAAAATTCCTTGGGCTTCTGGTCGCAGGGGTGGAAGATTCCAAGAATAAGAAAAATGAGTGTTGATATTGGGGGAAGCAAGTCTTTGCCACGTTATCCCCAGCGTCAGAGAAGCGAAACGTATTCTGGTCCTGAAATCGTCACCGACGACGAAGTAACAGAAGAAGAAAGCAACACACTGGACAAAGAGCATAGTTTAGCGAGGAGAGAATCGCCTTTGAATCTTCGAAACCCTCACTTGATGTTTATGACGATGCCATCCGAGTACACGAGCATCACTGATGAGTTGGAGTCTGTGTGCGGCATGTTTTCCCAGACAAGGGGGTCGGCAATGACGCCCAAACGCAACCGCCACCACTCCGAGATGTCCAATCCCGAGAAGGCTCTCTATCTTGAGAAGGAACAACTGAGAGACGCCGAAGACAACGACTACCAACTCATGGAAGGGCTGATGCAGCGACACTCCGAGGAGGACACAGATAGTAACGCTTTCTACTTGGGCGTCCACGATTCCGCTGAAGGCCGCAACCAGGGACGCTCACGTCGCCGTGAGAGTGTGGTCGAGATGCCGTCGCTAACCGCGGGGGCTCAGGCGCAACAGGGGCCGGCCATTTTCTGCACGGACACGGACACGCAACAGCTCAAGCTGCTAAGAACTTCCCACCCCGACGGTGACAAGACGCTTCAGAAGCCAACCTCGGAGACCATGTGCTAATAGGAAGGCGGTGGGGCATAGAACCGCGGAAACCATGTGCTATAGAAGGCGGTAAATTAGGGATGGGCGTAGATCACGCGCAAAATGTTGACGTTCTTCTCGAAATTGTTATCTCAGTCACTATATAATGTGTTGTAGTTTTGACGTCACTATAGCTATTGCACTACTCGAGACGAAATCGATAATTGATTATAATGATGGTTCATCTCTTAATTCTCCATGTGGCCGAACTGTTAAGACACGGTGGAGTGCATTAATAAAAGGTGGTGGGGTGGACGTTGCAGTTTCTAGCCAGATAAACATACTTACATAAGTTACACTTTAGATTAGTAACAGAACAGCTTTGTATCATCGGGACAGTCCTTTAGTGGTGTAGTTCTTGTTGTAATGGTATGTTGATACAAACCACGAGCACATACATCAATATAATAATAAAGCAAGGAAGTCACCGTTGAGAGAAGACATTGATGGGATTATTGCATCCTGTTTTGAGCCAACCTTGGGGGGGGGGGGGGGAGGGGGTGTAGCCAACCATAAATAACAAACGCATCGGTAAGGCTGTTTCAGTGCAAGTAGTAAAATAATCATATATATTTTGAAATTGATTTACATCTCCACTATATTTGCTTTATATTGTATAGGTGCAAAATTATCGTTTTTTAAGAGATTTTTAATGGTTTTCTTCTAATGGAACGCGTAAGGACTAAGGAGTAATTTATTTTTTTAATTATAATATTGATTATACATTATTCTGATTAAAATGATATATAACAACACAAAAGTTGTGTTTAACATATATCCGGAAGTTTTTAAGACTATTAACAGAACAAGCTGAGAAAGAACCCGATCTATGTAAGAATAACCATTACTTTGTCTAATTTATTATTTCTTTGCCTTCTGGTATAAAAATGAAAGTAGAAAGTATTATGAAGGACCATTGCTGCGTATTATTAGTTGTTTATTGTTTGAAATTAACTTGCATTAAAACTTTGAAAAACCACAACGTAATAGCCGGGATTTATGTAAAATACTAATAGTTCAATATTAATTTACGAAATGTACAGCAGAATTGGAATGCTTTGTAGCTATCACATCAACACTACACTAATAAAGCACAATCGCATGATAAGACCGAAGCATTGAGCGTTATTCTACAACCTTATACATTATATTCCTGTACAATTTTAGTCTACCCTAGATTACACTGGTCACATGGTATAGAAATGTAATATTGTGACACTCTTGTTGACCAAGAATAAATATTAAAATACACTTACAAATGTAAAACTGTCCGAAGGTTTTTTGGAATTAAGTGACCTTGGTACAGTTTTATATGTGTGTGTGTATTTAAAAATTTAATATTTTATTCCATATAGTTTTGGTGACTTGCTCTTCTATACGTAGAAGACATGTTCCACAAACGCAGAAGGAGTGGATTGGCGAGTGTCTGATTGCTTGCGTCAACATTTAAACTCGGGTTCCAACTATAGTGGAAACTGGAAACCACTCTTGGTCGGAACCAAACCGGAAGCGACTTTATGAAGTGGGTTGGGTTTGTTGTCTACGCGGTTGTTTGACAATTGTGTACGTGGTCACGGTGGTCCGCGAAGGGTCGCGAGGGGTGAGGAACACTTGACTGACCAGCCAATTAGGATACAATCTTGAGCAGATGTTTTTCTCGCAAAGCTGTGTTGTCGCATCTCCCTTGTCAATATGGGAGAGGGGGGCGATGTATCACGGATGGTAGAGTGCAAAGATATTATAATATTCCCTACGTGGTAGAGTGGATCGGGCAACACTGAGGACAGTTTTCAAGTCACTTGAATTCATCCTATTCAGCGTCCGGTTTGGTTCCGACTGAGTAGCGATCACTATACCAAAAGGTGGTATATAACATTGGGTAAGAAACCATGCGTAGTAAATCGCCATTTTGCTCTTGAATAGTTCAGCACATCTCTGAAATAGTTCAACTTACAAATAATCATGACAAAGACGAGTATATGTTTTTATTCGTTTATTGAAAACATCACATCACTTTTCACCTCCACTTAGCCTTATCCCGACCTCGGACCAATCATGAACATTGAACATACACATAATTGTATAATCTTCAACAACATAAAGTAGAATAAAATCTAATTTCAATCGTGCACATTTTCCTAATATTGAGTATTAAAAAAGCATTCAATTCTAGCTATAGTATAAAAACATTCCATTTTCATTCGCACTCAATTCTAAATAGTTTTGAAATAACTTAAATGCCAACGCCTTTTCTTTGACGTGGTATGACTGTGAAATTTGTCGACGTATTATCGCACAGTTTAACTGTTGTCCTGCTCTGTGATACACGGTACTGAGTACTCTGTATGCCTCACGCCGAAGGAGTACTTCGGCTCGTCCTTGTTAACGTTGTACATGGGCCTATACTCGGCAGGTCCAGGAGACATTCCCTTCTTCAAGTTTTTAGCGGGTCCGGTTATGGAGTATTGTGGGTTCTTTGTCTTGTATATGTTTACACTACCCGGATCGTAGGTCGCAGGGCCGGGGGACTGGAACCCACTCAGTGGCTTATACGACGTACCCCTGTAACATGGAGAGTATAATTATGATGGTAAGCTAGATGGAGGATGTACGGAATAGACCTTTTCAGAATTGATCTAGTATTCGGAGTTAATAATTACGGCCCTCTACATCTTCAATGGCAACAATGCACAGCTGTGAAAAACTCATTTGAAAACTTGCGCATTGTTGTCGATGATCTATCATGGACCATCCATCTACTAAAATTAAGAACAATTTTCACTGAAAATACTACATGGCGGAGTGTAGAATATGTATTTGTTTGTATCGCATTAGAAATTTGTTATGTTTCTTGCAAAATGTTTTGTGCCAAGAAACTGACTCAAGCAGTAAAGTTGCTCCACAGCAACTTTGGGGCTGGGAACGTCACAGATGAGTGAGGCTTGGCCAACCAAATGTGAGTATTGGTGAAAGCTGCCCGCTGATTGGCTCCGACACGCACACTTGTGACGTCCCCAGCCCCAAAGTTGCGAAACAATTTTTAGTTTGACATGTCAATGTTTCAGTTTCAAATAGTTTGTACATCCAGACTACCTTAGAAGATGATCATGAGGTTTGCGCTTTATTTCTCAGTACATTGGCATGTCAACCAAAACGCAGTATGTGATGTATGAAGATGACAAATGTCATAACGTCCATTTCCAATTTCAATAATGCTAACCCTCATCGAATATGTAAAATATGGGCTCAACTTGAATAACTGCTATCTGGCTGTTTAAAAACTATAACTATTAAATTACTATTTGTGTCGTTGTAATAGTGGCCCCATAACAACCAAATCGATGCGTTTTGTCATATATACGAGTCTTTCGCGACCAATCAGCGATCGGTATTAGAAATTGGGCCTCGCCTCATTGATTGGCCACAAATCACTCGCCTATCTCAACATTAAGTATCTCTTAGGCTGTTTCGTGGCACTTTTAGGGTTGGCAAACGATATTATATTCCATATCGAAAAAGACAATTATCGCGAGATATATGACTTTTTTTAAACTGTGTCATCATCATCGCGAAAGTATACTACATTCAATATAATGACGCCCAAAAGCCTTGTTGCCACCATCCGTTGAAAGGGAGCGGGGGAGGGGAGTAGGGGAGCTAGACGGGCGCTGAGAAAGCGCCAAATTCAAATATACAATCAAGTCGTCATAATTATCGCGATATCCCGCAGAATTTAATATCGTACGATTATCGCGATATGGTCGAAACTGTTGACAATTATCGATATACGATTATTGTTGACTGTTTCCTAATACTTTTGATTTTCTTAAGTGAAAACTTAAAATACTCACCGTCATAATAGCAGCAAAAAGCTTAGTCCGGTTTTTACATTTTCGATGTGAAGTAGGCCTAATATTATTGAGATATAAAACGGTAACTGTGTTAGGGTATGAGTGTTGTACTCACATGCTGTAGGCTGCAGCCGACTCCTTGTTAGGAATCTTAGGTCCCAGATATTCGGGCAGCCTGTACGCGTTGGGCGCTGGAACGTTGTCCACTTTCCGCTGCTTTGTTCTCGCCGCCAGGCTGTAGGCGGGCGCTCGGTTGTCCCTCATATTGGGGACGTTCTCGGGGGCGTACGTGCCGGGCCCAGGGACCTTGAACTTGGCTGCAATCACACACACGCGTCATGTGACGTCACAGGGGGGGGGGGGGCGTACTCGACGGTACAGTAGTTTGGGCACATAACGGGTGGTTTGGGTGTGCTCACTTTCTGTACTAACATGTTAGTGAATCTTTTAAGTTGTCTTATTTGCGTTTAACTTTTCGAGCTCTCATTCTTTTGGTAATTTATTAAAATCAGTGGAAACGATGGCTCATATTTTTGTCTCAAATAGATGGCTGCCATAACAAGGCATGCCCGTATAAGATGAACATTAAAATTTGTTTTTATATAAAACAATGTTAGGCTATTTTTTTATTTTAATAATTTAAAATGCAACCTAAATGCAACCGAAATAACTATAGTTTTTTAAACACTTTAAAGTTAGACGATACACGAGTGTCATCGTTACTGCACATAGTATGTAGTGTACATACTCAGTTCGGTGACTTTCGGTGCAATTGAGTACTTGGGCACCCCATTCTTGCCGTAACGCGTGTACTCCCCCACATCGTACTTGGGGCCGGGAACAACCATCTTGTTTGGTATGCCGGTCCGAGTTCCCATAGAGTAGGCGGGGTTACGCAGGCGGGAAAAGTCGTGATGCTCGTAGCCGACTGTAGGTGGCAGTTGATAGTTGCCGGGGCCTGGGCCTAGGACGTAAGACATTTGTATAATAAAGCACAGTATTGTTTGGTATGCCGGTCCGAGTTCCCATAGAGTAGGCGGGGTTACGCAGGCGGGAAAAGTCGTGATGCTCGTAGCCGACTGTAGGTGGCAGTTGATAGTTGCCGGGGCCTGGGCCTAGGACGTAAGACATTTGTATAATAAAGCACAGTATTGTTTGGTATGCCGGTCCGAGTTCCCATAGAGTAGGCGGGGTTACGCAGGCGGGAAAAGTCGTGATGCTCGTAGCCGACTGTAGGTGGCAGTTGATAGTTGCCGGGGCCTGGGCCTAGGACGTAAGACATTTGTATAATAAAGCACAGTATTGTTTGGTATGCGGGTCCGAGCTCCCATAGAGTAGGCGGGGTTACGGAGCCGGGAAAAGTCGTGATGCTCGTAGCCGACTGTAGGTGGCAGTTGATAGTTGCCGGGGCCTGGGCCTAGAACGTAGGACATTTGTATAATAAAGCACAGTCTTGTTTGGTAGGCCGGTCTGGGCTCCCATGGAGTAGGCGGGGTTACGGAGCCGGGAAAAGTCGTGATGCTCGTAGCCGACTGTAGGTGGCAGTTGATAGTTGCCGGGGCCTGGGCCTAGGACGTAAGACATTTGTATGATAAAGTACAGTGTTGTTTGGTATGCCGGTCCGAGTTCCCATAGAGTAGGCGGGGTTACGGAGCCGGGAAAAGTCGTGATGCTCGTAGCCGACGGTAGGTGGCAGTTGATAGTTGCCGGGGCCTGGGCCTAGGACGTAAGACATTTGTATGATAAAGTACAGTGTTGTTTGGTATGCCGGTCCGAGTTCCCATAGAGTAGGCGGGGTTACGGAGCCGGGAAAAGTCGTGATGCTCGTATAGCCGAAAGTAGGTGGCAGTTGATAGTTGCCGGGGCCTGGGCCTAGGACGTAAGACATTTGTATGATAAAGTACAGTGTTGTTTGGTATGCCGGTCCGAGTTCCCATAGAGTAGGCGGGGTTACGGAGCCGGGAAAAGTCGTGATGCTCGTAGCCGACGGTAGGTGGCAGTTGATAGTTGCCGGGGCCTGGGCCTAGGACGTAGGACATTTGTATAATAAAGCACAGTCTTGTTTGGTATGCTGGTCCGAGTTCCCATAGAGTAGGCGGGGTTACGGAGCCGGGAAAAGTCGTGATGCTCGTAGCCGACGGTAGGTGACAGTTGATAGTTGCCGGGGCCTGGGCCTAGGACGTAAGACATTTGTATAATAAAGCACAGTCTTGTTTGGTAGGCCGGTATGAGTTCCCATTAGACCTTGGGCCAGCTATAACCCCCCCTCCCCCCCCCCCGGTGCGGAAGGTCTGAAAGTGGCTTTGAGTACTTTGATATATTGACTTTCGATTTTCACTTGTTAGCCAACATGGTTTTGGTGGTGCACCCACCAGGGGTGTCCAAATGTGGTGCTGTGAAAACCATAAAAATATTAATTGAGGTATGTTGCCAGTTCAAAGAATTAACTATTTTTATAAGGATGTACTCTTTTATACGTAAGCTACTAAATAATACAATTTGTTGATTTTCAGGGTTACACAAACTAGTTATCTATTCATGTTTTTTTTTTCGAGCAAAACATTTATAAAGTTTGGCCGCTCTGTAACGCCCCACCCCTCAAATAATGGAAGGTCTAAAAGTGGTTTCGATTACTATTATATATGTACTTTTGATTTTCACTTGTTAGCCAACATGGTTTTGGCGGGTGCATCTACCAGGGTTGTCCAAATGTGCCACCATACAAATCGATATTAATATTATATGCAATTCTTGAGAATAAATCAAAATAGTTGTAAGTATATAACCTCACGCTTCTAAAATGCTTGATAACATGAATTTTTTATTTTTCAGGGGTGAGAAAAACATTCTATATACATTTTATGTGAATTTTTTAGGTTAAAATGTATAAAAATAAAAAAAAAAATTCACATTTAGAGTCTACCCACTCAGTAATTAAACTGATTTGCAGTGGGGGACTTTGACTTGCAGTGGGGGCCCCATCTGTAACCCCCCACCCCTCCAATATTGGAAGGTCTGAAAGTGTTTTTGTATACTTTGATACATGACCTTTTGATTTTTACTTGTAAGCCAAGATGGTTTTTTGTGAGTGCACTTACCAGGGCTATCCAAAATGTCGAAATAGTGAGCAATATTAATGATAATTGTGATTTTGACAATAAAATGAACATTTTTGGAATTAAATTAAGTAACCTTTAACACATTGAAATTGTTAATTATACATTTTCCCATTTAAATGGTCGCACAACACAATATATAATACATTGAATTTAATAATTTATACATTTTATTTGTTTACTTTGAGCATAACATGTATAGGGTTTACCCCATTTGTAACCCCCCGTTCCCCATATGCCGGAAAGTTTAGAACTGTTTTTGGATACTTTGGTACACTGTCTTTCGATTTTAGCTTGTTAGCCAACATAGTTTTGGTGGATGCACCCACCAGGGGTATCCAAACATGAAGAAATAAGGAGCAATATTGATGTTAATTGCGATTCTGGACAGTAAATTAACAATTCTGGACGTATATATTCTTTAACATTCAAAATACTTAATTAAATACATTTTTCCATTTAAGGGGTGCACAAAACTTTACATATACATTTTTCGGTTCACTTAGAGTAGATAGTATATAAAGTTTTGCCAGTCTATGACCTCCCATATCCATATTACCCCCATTGTGGAAGATGATGGAAGCGGGTTTGAGTACTTGAATAGATTGTCTTCGCATTTTTACTCAATATACAACACGGTTTTAGCGGATGCACCCACCAAGGGTGTCAAAATGTGGCATCTCAAATGTATATACATAAATATTAATTGCGTTTCTTGAGCGTTTATGTAAGTATGTTTGTTATTTTGTGACTTTTGACTGTTCCACCAACTAAGTGACATGCATTTGTATTATAAAAGCTGCACAATCCTTAAATAAACGTGTTTCTTTTTTTAACGACGTTAATTAATGAAAAACAAAATTAAATTAAAAATTAAAACCATAACCTAAAATGGATATTACTCTATGGAAATCACATATTACAAACAATGTTAATACACTAACATATATTTCAAAGCTACAAAGAAAAAAAATGGAAACTTCTCACCTTTATTAGCTAATAGGGCAAAAAATAGCGATCGAAGATGGATTTTGACGTTTAAAGCGTGATTACCCCTGAAAATGTATTATTGACATGTATAATAAATTACTTATTCGTAATGTACTCATCAAGACCTTTCATTAGAGTGGTCGCAAACGACATTTGTGACTAAAGAATTTCATGATGTCCAAAAAGACACAGGGTGATATCTCCGAAGATAATGGTCAATTGGGTCTCAAACAATTTTTAGAATTAAGACAATAATATACATAGTTATAACCTTACGTAAAACTAACTACTTTCTTACTACAAGACTCACAATTAATATTTGTACTATTTAGACCAAAATCTTTGGACACCCCTGGTTGGCTGTTCCACCAAAGTTGTGTTGGCTAACAAGTGAAAATCAAAATGTAATATTAAGAGGTATACAAAACCACTTTCAAACCTTCCGCACCGGGGGGGGGGAGGGTTTCTATTAGCTGGCCCATGGTCTACATAGAGTAGGTGGGGTTACGGAGCCGGGAAAAGTCGTGATGCTCGTAGCCGACGGTAGGTGACAGTTGATAGTTGCCGGGGTGGCCCAAGATTACCTTACAAATGCTTTCGTCACATGCGAGGCACTCATAGCCAACCAGCCAACCGCCCGAGCAAACAACGATCGCTGATTGGCTACGAACTCGTTGCCTGTGACGAAAGCATGTGTAAGGTAGTCTTGGGACAACTATAGAACGTGGTAATAATAATAATAATAATATTGTTGTCCCAAGACTATGTTACGGATGCTTTTGTCATAGGCGAGGAGCTCGTAGCCAATTTAGCGATCGGTATTTGCGCGCGCTTGTCTCGGGCGGTTCGCTGGTTGGCTACGAGTGCCTCGCCTGTGACGAAGATTCTGTAAAGTAGTATTGGGGAAGTATAAACTAAAGTGGAGTAGAGTATAGTAATTTATTAATCAATTGATATGTACATGATAAATAATATATAGGTTTCGTCAGTTTTGTAATTGCTCATAATAATACAATAAAATAAAAGGAACATAACTGTCAGGTTTATACATAAATAATTATACAACTTATAATTATAATGATACAATACAAATAAACATAGAACAAACATAATTAATTAGTTAATACAAAAGATATGAATGAACTTAATTTATCGGAACTTCTATGAGGGACATGGTTTAACTTGCTAAGAATTCGTTTGCAAATAAAGGTAGGCCGTACTTCTTGAGTTGAAATTCGAAGGTGTCAAGTAAGTGGGTTCTTTGATATTTTCAGAAAGTTTGTTATATATATGGTAAGACACATGTAGATGGGACCCCAAGAGTATAACTGTGTACCTACAGTCTATTCCTTCATAACCGTTCAGCTGTGTTTGAGGAAATCAAAGAGGACGGGACGTCCTCTTAGCGTAGCGCTCAGTCAATGAGCTGTCAATCACGCGAATGTTGTGGTCGATGCACTTCCATTGACCACCGAATCGGGGTTGCGCACTCAACCGGAATGATAATTCGTGTCCTAATAAAGACATATTTTTGGGACTTCTTTATTTTCGAAACTATTTTTGAGATGAGCAACTTATCTGCATTGCAGAATGTTTTTAATCGAAGCTCTACGACAAAATCAGCATTTTATATCAAATAAGATTACCACACCTGCTTTGGGTAACTAGTAGGCTAATCTCATTTAATATAAAATGGTGCTTATCTTGGTCGAAGTACTTCGATTAAAAACATTATCGTAAAAATAGTTGAAAAATTAAGAAATCTTAAAAATGTGTCTTTATTAGGACATGAATTATCATTCCCTTTGAGTGCGCACCCCAATTCGGTGGTCAATGGAAATGCATCGACCACAACATTCGCGTGATTGACAGCTCATTGACTGAGAGCTACAGGACGTCCACTTTGATTTCAATTCAAACACCGCTGCACGGTTATGAAGGAATAGACTGTAGACTACGTAGCGTGGTGCCGAGACTTGGGACCGATGCACAATCGCAAGGGTATGTGTGGTACTGGCGGGAGTCCACTGCGCTTCCGCATATATATAGGCAACCCAATACAATCTTACCAATGCTTCGTCACAGGCGAGGTATTCATAGCCAATCAGCAAACCGCCCGAGACTGGCGCGCGGAGATAACGATCGCTGATTGGCTATACGAATACCTCGCCTGTGACGAAAGCATGTGCAAGGTTGTCTTGGATTGCCTATACTCCACCGATACTATACCGATAGAGGTAGGCCTAGCTCAGACGCGAGACTCTAATTCGGGAGGTCGCCGGTTCGATTCCGGCCACCGGCAGTCCTGACTGAAGGGTTTTTTCGAGCTTTTCCTCAGTCGTAAAGGCGAATGCTGGGATTGAGTCCTATTAACAGCCCTCGCACATATTTTTTTCCCAGCTATCCAAACATCCTAATAAGCTAGTTAGTCACCTGAAGAGGGGCACATCAGGTAGCCTAAAGCTGGTGTGCACCCTATAACGGGTATTCCTATGAAAAATTATTATTATATATACTCCACTAAATCCACCCCTCTTGAGGTTAAGCCCGGATAACTACTATCTGTGAGGCGAAGAGTTATGACACTCTTCCCCCCCCCCCCCCCCCCCCCACTAGGCACGACACTTCAAACGCTTGCCTGGAGCCGGGTTGGTCTGACCTCTGACACTGCCCACCCAGGACGGACCCGTTCAATTGAATAGAATATGAAAGCAATATAATCGGAAACAGATAGAAAAGTAATCGGTAAAAACGAGGAGTGTGGATGGACTATTCTATTGGTTTCCTATTCTATTCGTTTCCACAACTTTTCTGTTCGTTTCCGCAGTATTTTCTGTTGGTTTCACATTCTAACCTAACCTAACCAATAGAATGTGAAACCAATAGAAAATACTGCGGAAACGAACAGAATTATTAGTTCCATCAAACGTCGATTACACAACCCAAAAGATTATTAACATAGGCCTACAGTGTTGCCAGAGATGGACGAGCGCTCTCGCAAACCATCCCCACTCCTCGTTCTAACGGTCTAACCGATTACTTTTCTTTCCGATTCTATTCATTTGCCCGACTCCCTCAGGACACCTCTAGTTCTACCTCCAGCACGAGCGTACCATCGGCACTTCACCAGTCACCACTGCCTCTAGAGTCCGACCCATGATGGGGTACCAACAATATGTTGATAGGGCTATCCCAACCCTTAGTACTTAGGGGTGTCATCGCCACGGTGATGAGTAGCCGCCGAGAATCGCCACTTACTTTAGAGAATGTTAGCAAATCTCTACTACCCATCTTAACCACCAGGCGCATCCATTTTTTTTTCTTTTAAAGTTTTTAATTGGACTCTTAAGAAGGAGTAGAATAGTTTTGTTACCACGATGGTTTTCAATCTGGATTCGAAGAGTGGACAAAAATTAAAATATTTTTTGGTTGGGGTTGTAGTGCCACCGATAGATATTAATCAATAAAATCAAATCATCAAATACTGATCAATAAATACCAGGGCTCAGTTAGACTACTTTTCTTGAGGGATCAATGCATTGGGAGAGTAGGACGTGTTGTTATCTATTAATCATAACACCCATGTACAATTAAGTATAAGTTTAATAAAAGACTTTTCATTACTTACATACAACAATGGGTTTGATTAAACTAAACATTCCCTAACCTGGAAACACGTCCTAGCTCTAAGATAGCTGCTCAAGATAAGAGAGAGCATTTCCCACAGGAAATGGCTGTAGGGGAAATTTCCCCTCCTTAGAGAACTAGTGTTTTAGGCTAAGTTGTGCCATGTGTCCACTGTGGCTGTATTCGATTGGCTAATTTAAATATTGTGCACTCGAGCTGACCAATCAGCTGTTGGCTGATTCCAGCCGAGTGCTGGCAACTCAAAGAGATAGCCCTGAAGACGTCTAGTGCTGTGTCAGCATGGTGTGTTATTACACAGTGACGTGACATCCTAGCTGGATGAAGCAATGCACTTTGAACGTCATGTTTTAGAGATGATAAGTTTTACTGTAATGCATGAATGTTCCATTACAACTTACATTGACTCCAATAATCATCTACATTAATCGATACTGTTGTAATTTATTGATTAATATAGTGTTACCTATGATTACCAATCAATGGACACTAGACATAGTTGGTTTTCACCTGTTCTATGATTATGCTCATCAGCCAATATTGATTGAAATCAATGACAATCATTTTAATGATGAACTGCATTCCAGCGTTCATTACAGGGTAGTTAGGCTAACTAATTTGTAATAAATTCTTGTACAAGGTAGGTATAACTTTCTCAAACTACGCGGACATAAATTAGGTTCGTTGAATAAGGTTAAAGACCTACTCATATCGTTTGAAGTGGAAGTCTTACAACATATACATAAACATTCAATTATAAAATAAACTTTTAGAAAACATATGCATCAAAGTCAAAAAATATACTCAAAGAGACTCGCGGATTTTCTAGTTAAAACACAGTTCTACAGCATAAATGAGTTCCTATACACAAATAAGCGTGGTAATGGATAACTACAGCTACAACATATTGCACAATAGATAATTATAAGTTTAATTTGTAAATATTAAATTAACCTATATTTATAGGCCTAACATAAGTTGGCCACAATTATAATATTGTCATCAAAATTGTAACCACAATAGAGAGCATGAGAAAAAAGTGGGCCAAGTCCATTTTGAATATTTTCCAACTTAGCATCTTCAGCGTCTTCTGTGACCACTAGTTTGAACCACAGATAACTAATTAACTTGCGTAGGTGGTTTGAACAGTTGTAATTTTGTTTGGACATGGCTCACTTTTATGGCTATTTACACAAAAGATGGCTCATGTCCAAAATTACAAATTTTCAAACTAGTGGCCACAGAGGACGCTGAAGGGGCTAAATTGGAACATATTCAAAATTGGCTTGGCCCACTTTTATTTTCGATGGCTCAATACTGAACCCAATTAATATTCTATTCGATTCTAGTCTAGTCTATTAAATGTCTAGCAATACAGTATACGAGTGTATACTACTTGTGCCTCATGGTTAGATTGTGTGGAAAGCCATTGTTCACTTTAACCTACCTGAGAATCTTGCCATGATCGGGGGCCTTACTAACTTGTCCTCGTTAGCCATTTTCTTATTTAAAGTTAAAAACTAGAATTTAAAATCACGGGCTTAGCTCTGAACAACTGAACTGATCTGGTCGTGTACCTCCCCAGTCAAGTGGGGATTGTTACCATAGTAATTGCGTTTGATTGTTGCTCGCAGCTACTTCCCAATGCAACAGACGAGCACTGCTCTTATTGTTGTATTGACACTCAACAATCCTCTTCGAGATATTTAAGCTTTTGCACTGTTACCTTCTACCCCTCAATCACAGCAAACTTAATATATCCATACAAATACAGCCTTAACCTTGTAGAGAGTGGAACTAAAATAAGGCATTTATTCAAATGTTCAAAACAAATTTTAATTTCTAGCCCCCTTCAGCCCCCAAACCCAGGGATACGCCACTGATTTCTTTTGACAGTTTTAGTGACGTACAGCATACTAGAAGTTACTAGCAACCCCGGCATGCGTTGCAATGCCACTAGTGTTTTTCTTTTAATTCTGTTTATTGAAGTGCTTTTTGACACACAATATATTTTTCCGTCTGGTGGTACACAAAGGGGGGGGGGGGGGGGGCGGTTGTACTCATTCAGAAACCTTCGCGGGCGTGCGCACAATAACTCACCAAAGTTTTATTGCAATCGGATGAATAATAATAGAACGCATTATTGCATGTTGCTGTCTCAGTGGGGGTGGGGGGTGAGGGGAGCTGGGAGGGGGTTGTAATCATTCAGAAACCTTAGAGGGCGTGCATACACTAACTCACCAAAATTGTATCACAGTCGGATGAATGGTTTAGGAAAGCATTATTGCATATTGGTGTCTCAGTGGTGGTGGGGGGTGAGGGGGGCTGGGAAGGGGGTTGTAATCATTCAGAAACCTTAGCGGGCGTGCATACACTAACTCACCAAAATTGTATCACAGTCGGATGAATGGTTTAGGACAGCATTATTGCATATTGGTGTCTCAGTGGTGGTGGGGGGTGAGGGGGGCTGGGAGGGGGTTGTAATCATTCAGAAACCTTAGCGGGCGTGTATATACTAACTCACCAAAATTTAACGCAATCGGCTGAATGGTTTAGAAAAGCATTATTGCATGTTGGACGTGTCTCAGTGGGGGTGGGGGGTGAGGGGGCTGGGAGGGGGTTGTAATCATTCAGAAACCTTAGCGGGCGTGCATACACCAAAATTTTATCGCAATCGGCTGAATGGTTTAGAAAAGCATTATTGCATGTTTCTGTCTCAGTGGGGGTGGGGGGTGAGGGGAGCTGGGAGGGGGTTGTAACCATTCAGAAACCTTAGCGGGCGTGCATACACTAACTCACCAAAATTTTATCGCAATCGGCTGAATGGTTTAGAAAAGCATTATTGCATGTTTCTGTCTCAGTGGGGGTGGGGGGTGAGGGGAGCAAGGAGTGGGTTGTAATCATTCAGAAACCTTAGTGGGCATGCATACACTAACTCACCAAAAATGTATCGCAATCGGCTGAATGGTTTAGAAAAGCATTATTGCATGTTTCTGTCTCAGTGGGGGTGGGGGGTGAGGGGAGCAAGGAGGGGGTTGTAATCATTCAGAAACCTTAGTGGGCATGCATACACTAACTCACCAAAAATGTATCGCAATCGGCTGAATGGTTTAGAAAAGCATTATTGCATGTTGGACATGTCACAGTGGGGGTGGGGGTAGAACGTTGAGCACCATGTAGTACTAACGTTGAGCACCATTTAAGTATGGTGCTCACTCTTCTGCAGTAACAGAATGAAAGATGTCTTGCAATATTGAATTGATTGAAGAATATTATTTTCCATAATATCATATCAACAATATCTTATAAAGTTATAATCTTTACACTAATTTTATAAGGTATGAAGCAGTTAGTGAACTAATAGTGAAATATATGATCTAGACATTAGTTGTGATGGTGGGCGTCACTTTGGTCCACACTAGACCGCAATCAGACCGCGCCGACTGTAAGGATTTTTTTAGCAACTTACCATATCAAACAAGAATGATTGGTTGTTGCTTGGAGCACAATATCACGTGGAAAGCTATTTCCTTTACTTAATATTATGGATATTTTCATTCTGCATTTAAAAAGGTACCTCATCTCATTGAACACCACGTTGTTGGCGGAAATGGATGTAAATTCGGTTCGAAATTGATTCAGTAGAGTTGCAATCACTGACCACTACCCAATATGCTTTGGTCTTGATAAGCATACAAATCGGGCCTCCAATTTACTAGCTGCGTCGTCGAAATCCCAACCTTTAAATGTCAAAATTAACTATAAAACTTTAAATAACATCATTGAGAAGGAAACGTGGGGAGATGTTCTATTGGAAACTGACTCGAACAAAGCTACAGACATATTAATGAAATTGCTTACTAACTATATAAATACATCCAGTATACCAGTAAAACACAGATCAAGTGAGAAACTTCTTAAACCTTGGATCACAAACGGTCTTGTAAAATCGATTCGCACTCGAGATAAACTGAGCAGGCAATATCTCAAACATCCCAACGACCCTGCGCTAAGAATAAAATACAAACATTATCGTAATCAACTAACTAAAATCATAAAAGCAACTAAAAATAATTATTACAAAACAAAAATACAGGAAGCGAACACAAATAATGTAAAAGTATGGAAGGTAATTAACGAAGTAACTAATAATAAATGTGTATCCAAAAATATTGACAAAATACAAACAAATCAAGGACTTGTAAAAACCGCAGAAAACCCCAAAATTGTCGCCGATTCTTTCGTGGACTTTTTTTAGTAATATTGGCAAAAAAATGGCAGACGATATTCTACGTAAACCTTCCCGAAACCATGCAACTGTACCAGTGCACTATCAGCAAAATTCAATATTTCTACACCCAGCACATGAAAGCGAAATATGTAACTATATCAGTGAACTGAAAAATAGCTCATCTCCAGGTATAGATAAAATTCAATCTATTACTTTGAAAAATATAAAACAGTTTATTGCCAAACCTATAGCACATATAATAAATCTAAGCTTTGCAACAGGAATTTACCCAAATTATTTTAAAAAGGCAATTATTACCCCGATATACAAAAAAGGATCCAAATCTGAAATAAATAATTATCGTCCTATATCAATCTTATCCCACATATCAAAAATACATGAAAAATGTATAAAACATAGAATCTATAATTTTTTAGAAAAACACAAAATTCTCTCTCAAAACCAATTTGGATTTCGGAAACAAAAAAGTACCCAAGACGCCATACACAAACTGACAACTGAAATCCTTACTGAAATAAACAACAACAGAAAACCTCTAGCTATCTTCCTGGATTTATCCAAGGCTTTTGACACTGTCTCTCACAAACTGTTGACAAAGAAACTTGATAATTATGGTATTCGAGGTAATGCCCTTAAGTTAATAAAAAGTTACCTTGCAAATAGAGAACAATTCGTCAAAATAAACAATACATTGAGTAAACCCAGGATTATAGAGTATGGAGTTCCCCAAGGAACCGTTCTCGGTCCCCTTTTATTTATTATATTCATAAATGACCTATGCAATTTGGCGATCCAAGGAAAAATAATAACTTTTGCAGACGACACAGTTATTTTATTCTCAAGCAACTCATGGGAAAACACCTTCATTATAGCAGAAATGGAAATTAATAAAATCCTAAATTGGCTAAACTCTAACCTTCTTACGTTAAACAAAGACAAATCACAATACATAACATTTTCCCCTGACAGAACATGCCAACCGCCCACACTAAATATTAAATTACACGAGGATAATAAATGCGTCATTCCAAACACAAACTGTAACTGCTAT